>WUAM01000162.1:3599975-3615244 GCA_024336885.1 Actenoides hombroni
AAAGGAAAACCCCCAGTTATTATAGAGGTTTTATTCTCCATCATTTCAAAATGTAGGAAAATCAGTTTAAAATCTTAGAAGACAAAGGGAATAAAGCACTTTCACAACACATCTGGCCTTTTCCTTGGTAGCAGTTTCAAACCATGACCTTGAGGGATTTTACGTTACAAAGCTGATTTTTTTTTTCTGCTGGTCTCTAAGGGAGAAGACAGAGACATGACTTCAGTGCTAGCAGTAAGGAATTCTGTGCTGAGTACGTTCAGCAGCTCCAGTTCTGTCAAAGGTGGTGCTGCTGCAGACGTACTGGGGTACAGCAGCGGGCACTGGCCCCCTGGCCACCACCAGCAAGGGTGGCAAATGCTGCCAGGGTGGGGGTGGATGTTTTCAATGCACAGCTCTGCACAGCCCCTGGTGACATCAGGCCTCTCCTCAGCACCTAGCACAGGAGGTATCCCAGAGAATGGAGGGAAGTCATTCACGTGGTGAGCCCTTTTTCCTCTCGATTCGTTAGCAAATCTAGCAGGAAGTTGGACAGAGAACCTTTGGTGCTCATGCATGAAGACCCACAGACTGCTGACCTCCCAGCAAAGAAGAGTTTATCTGTTCCTGGAGATACAAACACACTGGTGATGAACCATGACTGCCTACCTTCAAAGAGGAGATTATCTTCTTTCTTGTGTTACCCCGTTTAGCAAGACTGGGTCGAGTGAATGAACGAAGCTCCTTCGGTGCCACATCTGGTCCCTGTCAAACTAGCCCTGCGTTCCCAGAAACGTGCAGCCCCTTTTGAAGAACCTTCAGAGGAATCCCTGCAGCTGCTTTTCCCCATCATTTGGTTTAAGGAGCAGATGCCCCCACCTACATTTCTTCCACGCTTCTGGTAAATCTGCTAAGCCTCTTGTAACTGAATGAGAACTGATTGCAGAAAGCAGCTCCCGTAAGCACAGCGAGACCCTCTGCAGACTCCAAAGCTGGAGGGCTCAGACTAGACCTCTTCAGCACTTCAGATGTTTGGCAAGCAAAAAGATGGCATATAAGATTTTCTTGTATAGCGCAGCTTTATTTGGATGGTGTCGATCCAGGATGCAAAGTCTAGTTAGGTACCTGCCACGGAGGATGAAAGAGTTGAGATGTATTTTGGTGGCACCTTCAATGCGAGCAGAAGTCAAAGCAAAGAGTAAGTAAGGGCCAGTTTTACTAAGCACTTGGGCAAGAATTACTGTGCTGCAAGTCTCTACTTGTCCCCCTGTCCTTCTAGTTCTTGTCCTCTTGTCCTACTGTGCCCAGCATGCGAGTTAAACATGAGTCTAGCCTTCCCAGCAGGCTAACAAGACCAAACCAGTGGGCTTCGCCTTTTTTTGTGAACAATACTGGTGAAGCCTTTGTCACAGCCAGCTTTCTCAGAGTCCGTTCTGGTGCAGCTCTGTATTGCAACCTACAGAGCAGCAAAACCACATCCTTTCTGACTGGGAGCATATGACCTAGAAACTCCCCAGCGTGAGATGTCATTTCACTCTGAAACACCGGAAAGACACGTTTTGTTGCTGCAGCTAGCAAGGTAGTTAGGCTGCTGGTGCAGAGAGCAGGATATCGGTGCAGAAGTTACTGACTCAGTAATGGATTTTGGTTTTAAGAACAGCACAAATTAGTAGAAGCAGAGAGCAACAGAGAAAAAGTAGTTTTCCTCTACTGTACCTTTGCCTTCCGCGTGCATTCCCTCAAACGATCAGGCTTTTCAGAAGGCCTGGGAAAAACTTGCTGGCTACTTTGAACACTGAGATGCTCCAGTGCAATGAATTATTTTCTGTTCCTTGCTGGACCAGGGAAGAGGCCACTTTGTATTTACAGGATGAAAGTGGCAGAGGTCATGGCTGCCTAAGCCTAGCAAGCTGTGACAACTTCACAGCGGATGAATTTTCAGTTGGCTGAACTTCAGGGACCAGAAACTAGACCAGATTTTTCTACTACTATTATTCTGACTACCAAATGTCTCCGGCTCCCAGAATTCCTGGACCAAAACTTTACCTGGAAACAGCTCAAACGTATTTTGAAGATGTGATGATTGTTATTTTGTGTGTTTTCTCCCTCTGTATGTCTGGTTTCCGCCAGAAGAAATACATTTGTGGAGACTCAGATCCCAAACTCCAGCTCAGCTTTGCTGAGCCAGGACGTTGAGATATCTTGGCCATGACCCCAACGAATGTTCAGGGATTGGATTCAAAAGGCTCAGGTGCCCAACTCTCAACCGTCCATGTAAGGGTGGGTAGAATGCAGTTAGGACCTGCTGGATGCTGCTGCTTTCCTGGAGTTGCAGCTATATGTCAACTGGGATACCCTAAGATAGACCTGCCCATTAATGACATGCTCAGGCAACACAGTCCCATCCCTGGTGGAGCCACATGTGCTTTTGAAAGTCTAGCCCTCAAACATTCACATGCCTAAGTGAACCAAACCTCTAAACCACTTGGAGTTCTGAGAAGGATGACACAGGTCTAAGAGGAAGGGAAACAGGACAAAGAGGAAATGGCCCCAAGTTGTGCCAGGGAAGGTTTAGGTTGCACATTAAGAAAAATTTCGTCCCCCAAAGGGTTGCCAAGCCCTGTCCCAGGCTGCCCAGGGCAGGGGTGGAGTCCTCGTGATCCCTGGAGGGGTTTCAAAGCCCTGGAGATGTGGTGCTGAGGGCCATGGGTTAGTGGTGCCCTGGCAGTGCTGGGGGAATGGTTTGACAGAGCTGCAGGTCAAAAAATTCTTTTTGGCATCAGGTGGCTCTCCTTGTATCACTGTGCAAAGAAAAGGCTGGAAAATGTAGGTGCACTTTTTATTTACCCGGATATTTGGGTGAAGTAGTGACAAATAGCAAAAAGGGATAGAACTTCACGAAATTTAAGGAACTCTTTGGTTTTTCTAAAGAGTGAAATCATGAAAAATGCTGTCGACCCCAAACAAGAGAGTTGAGGTCAGTAACCACAGCAGCCTCAAAGCCTGAGGGAAGGGGGCAGGAGGAGCACTTGCTACTCACCATATGAATGGCAAGCAAAGAGAAAAGCTAGACCTGACCTTCCAGGGAGACCTGGAAACAGCCCTGAGAGCACTGGTCATTAAAGCAAAACAAAACACACAAAAAGGCATTAAGAAAACCTCACTCCAATGGGAAGAGGAAGTGGTTTAAGGGGATTAGCTCCCAAAAAACAAAGCTCCACTCTTCCTCGGGCTGCCGAGGAGTCCCAGAAATATTCTTCTATAGCGCTGATGGGGCTGTGAAAACGGACAAACGTTGGCAACCGCTCAACAAATGATAGTAATGGGAGGTGACATCTCTGGACCTCAACCAGCTAGCACACAATTGTCTCATTTTCATGGCGTGTCAAATTAAATTTAGACTTCAGTGCTTCGCTTGTCTTGCACCGTTATCTCCTTTCCAGAGCAGAACACAGAAGAACATTTACAACTTTACACTGACTTTGACCTGCAAACACAAATGCCAGCCCACAAAAACGAGTGCTGAATCATTTTCCCAGCTGTGACCTTTTTACCCCCCTTCCTCTCCACCTCAGCCCTCGTTCTCCATGAGTGGCTCTCCTGCATCTCTATCACAGAAGCGCTGGAGGAGATTTGGTGGATTTGTATTTGATGAGCTGCAGGGAAAATTTCTCAGCCAGGAGCCCTTCACGTTTGGCAACAAACACGGTTCCCTTTTTCTGACAGCCCTTCTCCAACAACCGTAACGACAACTACAAACCCCACAACAGCCTAGGGACTTATGTCACAAAAACCGAAATGCCCGAAAATGTTGGGATGTTCTGAGAGGACGCGGCAGCAAAGACACTCGTGGACACAAAACAGACGTGGGTTTTGCCTTGGCACTGTAAGACTGGGCCAGCTACCAATGTCTTCTCTATCCCAAGACTGAACAGATGATACCGTGGAGTCACCAGTCACTCTTGAGTCAGCTTTGCTAGGACTGGGATTACACCCTCTCGTTCTTTTACTGGAGGAACAGCCTCTTGGTGCACACCCAGCTCATCTGGAAGTACTGCTGTTGAGACCAGACACTTGAAAAGCATTGATGCTTTTTTGGAAGCTGGCATTAAGAGTCTGATGTCTTGCAGCATCAATGCAAAAAATAACAATCCTGTGAGCTTCAAAATTACTCTGAGACTTGGCCTTTAAAACAGGCGGGAGTTCATGGACTCAAAAGAGGGCTGAAGTCAAAGTCCTTGAAGTTGGATAGTTGGTTGTGTGACTTCAGGGGGCTCCGAATTCGAATCTAAGACTCAGCAGAGAGCAGTTGTGATGGGTGAGGAAAGAGAGGTATCAAAATGAAAGCAGGCAATGCAAGTGTCAGCTATCTGCGTGGGCACTTCTGGAGAAGAGGTACTGGTATGACTGCTAGATTAGATCAGAATTGGTCTGAGTTTCCCACAGAAGATCAGGGGGTGTCTAATACCACCTACTTCTGCTCAAGCTGGAGGTACCAGAAAAAAATCCCTCTGCTTGTGGTATTTTGGCACTTCTGGGTTCGAAAGATAGGTATATAGAGACGAATAAAAATTAGGGAAAGGCCTGAAAGCTCCAAGCAACATCCATTAATTTGAGAACTCACTACATGTGGTGCAGACTTTGGGGCTAAGTTCCATGGGAGATGGAGGCGGGAGAAGAAAGGCTACGATGACTCCTCAAGATCTCGAGAAACATCACCCTTCCAGAGCACAATTTTATCGCACAAGCGGACAAAGACTCGTCAAGGACCCGGTTCGGTGAAGTGAAACAGACACACAGAAATGAGTAAGGAAGGACTTGAGCACGGGCGTAAAGTTAAGCACGCGCTCAATCGCTCTGCTGAACACAGGGCATCGGTTCTACTCCCCAGCCATCGTTTCCCACTTGGAAACCCTCATCAGGGAGAGAAAAGGGGAAGAAGGAGGGTTGTTCAGAGTGATATTTTTAGATGGATTGTTAATGGAATATTTGTTAAGCTTTCTTCCACCCCGAGTCCCCCCCTGCCTGCTGTCTGGGTTTTGTGTGTGTTTTTTTAATGGTTAGCAATGCATCACAGTCCGGCTGCTGTTTAAATATTTGCCTCCAAAAAAAAATAATAAAAAAAAAAAACCAAAATGAAATGTAGTCTGCGCTTTCGAAAAGTGGTTTGGCACAAAGAGGACATTTTCAAACATCCATTTACCAGATGGATCACTTTGTTCAATTACGAAGTTTAAAATATTTTAAAAAAAACCACCAAAAAACCAAAAAACAACCCTAACAGCGTACAAAATAAAAAAAAAAGGGTGAAGGGGTTGAGGGGTTGAAAATCGAGTGGAACGTTCCGAAGCACGCAGCGTTGTTTACTATCTGCATGTCTCCTGGCACCCTGCGAGAAACGCTCAATAAGCTCCTCCAAAAACGTCCCTTCTCTTCACAGAACTCTGCATTTTTAAGAATAATAAAAAGGCAGTAAATATACTCTACAATAGCCCGATGGAAAAATGTGCTGAAGTATTTCTATAAATCAAATGTAGCAAGTTTGGCGTTAGCTCTGAGGCAGTAAATTTAGTAAATTAGGACCAGATGATTTTAAAATAGAATCTTACATAACTCTCAGGCCTGATACCTATATTTTTTTAATTTAACACAAGTTTGTCTGTCTTCAGAAAGCTACCTTGGCCGCTACCAGAATGCGGTTCGGTCTTTAAGAAGCATATTTTGTGTTATTTATCAAGGGCAGAATGTTTTCAATATCCAAGTAAGGAGGGGAAGAGATTTCTCCAAAGAGAGCAACACTCTATAATCCGTCCTGATCCAGATGAGGTGTGGGGTGCTTTGTATCCCTCATGCCCCTGACTAGTCCTCTCTCGTTATTGTGATTAATAATAGGCTATTTCTCGATCCATCTTCCTTTTCTTGCCCTCTTTTCCCACAAATTCAAAGAAATGTCTCCCTCCATTCCTCCCCATGGTGTTTACAGCTCCTACAACTGCAGCTTGGTCGGACAGACTTCTCTTTCACCTCAGAGCTCAGGTCAGGAGTCAGCATTTGGGACCTTACGCTTTCCCACTTTTGATCTCTTCACGAGAAGATCCATCTCTGAGAAGTAAGACAAATAAGAGCAGTCTAAGAAGCCTGTTCCACCAGCTCTAGTCCAAACCTCTTGACCCTATCTACGCATATATACCTGCAACCTGCTCTCCCGGGACATCTTTGGCTTTCATGTTTCTAAGCCAGGGTTTGCACCATTAGAGAGTCACGTCAGGCCACTGCTTACATTCTGAGGAGGGTTTGCATACACACAGCTTTCCTGTTGGGCAAGCCATGGTCTTTCACTGGAAGCAACAACCTCTGGAATAGCTCCTGTGGACCCATTCCAGCTGTGCTAACTATGGCACGCAACAGTCCCTTACTTTTGAAAGCATGACCAAGGTCCTTTTACTGTCTAGAGAGCCAGAGCCAACACACTCTATCCAAAACCCTTTAAGAAGCCTCCCTGGAACCCTGACACTTCCAGGGATTTTTAGCAATGGCTTCCAGGCGTACGTTCTCCAGGACCTTACGGCACCACAGATGAGCTAAGCCTCTCCTGAAAAGCCATGAGTACACGTGGAGACAGATCTTTACAGCTCCCAGACAGGGCTGAACTCTGAGGAGGTGAGGAGTCAAATCCTCGTGTCAACCCTTATGACTCAAGCCCTTATCAGACTTCAGGAGCAAACATCATGAGTCAATTGAGACGTGAGGGAGAGAGCAGAGAAGATAACGTAGGTGTTGAAGGAGAGCCCAGCAAACAGCTGCGTGCGGCCTGCCTTTCGTGTGAGCCCAAGACTGGTGCTTCTATCAGCTCTGCAAGTGGAAGTATCCAGGCTGAGGCAAGCAGAAGAATAACTGCGGTGGATACTCTCATGAGAGCCAAGTTATCTGCAAATGCTGTCTCGCTCAGCAGGGACAATCCACTCTGAGGAGCCAATTAAGTCAAAGCCAAGGCTGGGGATGCCACGCGATGGGGGCCAAACGCTGGTCCCAGTGAAGTGGAAGCAGCTTTGCCAACGGGAACACGCTTTGTCCTTTTCACCCCGTCTTTGGCTACCCCGTGGCTGGAAGCATTCAGAGTTTGCACATGATTGCAATGGAAGAGAGAGGGAACAGAGTTCCCACGTTCCTTCTCTTCTAGTATTGTTTCTGGAGAGTCCTGCAACGCGCAGCAACGCAACGAGCTTTTGTTAAAGGACATCGGACCGAAGCGCTGGTTAAAAATAACAGAAGAGGAGGAGGGGTTTGGGAGTC
Source organism: Actenoides hombroni (assembly GCA_024336885.1). Taxonomy (NCBI): domain Eukaryota; kingdom Metazoa; phylum Chordata; class Aves; order Coraciiformes; family Alcedinidae; genus Actenoides; species Actenoides hombroni. The sequence goes on from WUAM01000162.1 coordinate 3,607,248, forward strand.
AGTCATTTTCCTTTAAAGAATGGTTTTGGGAGAGGAGACCATAAACAGATTTAGATGGCAGCAGAGATAACCATTTTTGGCAGTTTTGTGGGGATGCAAATGTACACTATGAAATGAGAGCTCAACCACCAACACCCAAAGAAGAGAAAAGTAAGTCAGACAGCGTGAGACATTTCACGTGCTGTTCTCTGTTGTTATGGATATCAACTGACCTCCACAGATCTGGCTGAGAGAAATGACTATCACTTTCCTATTGGGGGGGTTCAGCCTGGAGAGGAGAAGGCTCCAGGGAGACCTTCTGGGGGCCTTTCAGGACTTCAAGGGGCCTGGCAGGAAGATGGTGACAGACGATTTAGCAGGGCCTGTTTGGGACAGGACAAGGGGGGATGGTTTAAACTAAAAGAGGGAGATTTAGACTGGAGAGAAGGGAGAAATTTTTTATGCTGAAGGTGGTGAGAGCCTGGCCCAGGCTGCCCAGAGAGGTGGTGGCTGCCCCATCCCTGGCACCATTGCGGTTGGAGGGGCTCTGAGCACCCTGCTCTAGTTGCAGATGGCCCTGCTCCCTGCAGAAGGGTTGGACTGGATGACCTTGAAAGGTCCCTTCCCACCCAAACCAGTCTGGGATTCTATTCCATTGTACATCCTCCCGCCAAAGGACATCAAGCCTCGAAACTCCTCCAGGCCGAGACTTCATGGGAAGCTTGGTGGCAAAGGCAAAAGAGGAGTTTGATGCAGTATTTTAAATCTATCTAACAGATGTGTGAGGACTTGAACGCACACCCCTCTTTACAGGCCATTCTATAGCTTCATGTTTCTGTACCACCTCCTTCCACACAAATTCAGAGGAAAGTGGTATTTAAGTCAGGACACCTTGCCCACAAACCTACTGCACCGGGTGCATGTATTCAAAAGAGCCCTGGGGTGTTTCCAAACTGGGATCATAGTGCTGTGGTGGGGCTGGCTGGCCTCCACCGAAACAAAAAACCCCAAAACCAACCAACCAACCAAAAAAGAAACACCTCATGCAATTCCCTCCTATTTTGACAATGTAATACCTGGTGGAATGATGTAACATGATCCACGTGGATAAAATCTCAGCTCCAGAGTTTCGCCCAAGCCGGGGAAAACTCAAATAGAAAGTTCAGGTAAAGATCTGAGCTTTTGGATGCCAGCACTATGACTTTGTATGAAAGTTCAACATGCCTAAGCTTTGTGCCTGAGGTTCCCTCGTCTGAGGCGATTCCGCTTCCCATTCTGGACTCCTTTCATCTTCAACGAGCTGTGATGTCTAAACCTACATTTCCTCTTGAGCAACCACCCTGTATTACATTTATCATATTTCAGCCACACAATTGCGAACCAGAGAGAACAGAAGCCTTCTGCAGTCTCCACAGTTGTGCTATTTCTCAGCTTTTCTTTAGGAAAAAAAAACCCCAACAACAGAAACCAAACCCCACCCTCTCTCGGCATCAGTCGGTTGTAAGGCAGCAGACAAACCACGCGTGCCACGCGGCTGGCAGCAAGCCATGTATTTTTTTAACCCACGTATTCAAAATATCCAGCACCAGAGGAGAAAATAAAGGCGTGTATTCTGCGAGCATGACTGTTAGGCTGGTTGGTTTGTTTGGGAAATGAATAAGCCTTTGACAGTATCACTGGGAGGAATAAGCCAGTACGTGCTCCATCCTGACATTCTTTTCCCTCTCCAGCCTTCCCCGCATAACTCCCATTCTTCCTGCCCTCCCTGTGCCACTGGTATGTGGGCAGGCAAGCACTGGGGACTCATCCTGAAGCCACCCACCAGCTTCTGCCACCTCTCCCACCCGAGGCAGCAGCGTGATCTGCACCAGCACGGATCGAGGTTGGCAGGGCTCTTACTCACCTCTGCTCGGCAAAGCGTGGGTGGCAGCTGGGCTACGACTGCTGCTGTCTGCCACAAATCCATGCCCGTGCTGCTGAGGACAGAGAATCACAGAATCGTTCTGCTTGGAAGAGACCTTCCAGAACAGCAAGTGCAACCGTTCCCCCAGCACTGCCAGGGCACCACTAACCCATGGCCCTCAGCACCACAGCTCCACGGCTTGGAAACCCCTGCAGGGATGGGGACTCCACCACTGCCCTGGGCAGCCTGGGCCAGGCCTGGACAACATTTTCAAGGAAGAAATTTTTCCTTATAGCCAACCTCAATCTCCCCTGGTGTAACTTGAGCTCTTTCCTCCTGACCTATCACTTGTTACTTGGGAGAGGAGACCAACCCCATGTAGCTCCAACCTCCTGTCAGGGAGTTGCTGGGAGCCAGAAGGTCTCCTCTGAGCCTCTTCTTCTCCAGGCTGAACAACCCTAGATCCCTCAGCACAACAAGACTTGTTCTCTAGATCCTTCACCAGCTTCATGTTCCTTCTTTGGCCACAATCCCCTGACCCAGGTGCTCAACACCAGCTGCACAGCTGGGAACTGCTGTGCTGCAGGGACCTGGAGAAGCGATTCTTTCCCATCCTCACCTGCACTTAGTACTCAGCCTTGGACCAGAGATAAATTTACTTCATTTCAATTTTACATGCTCTCCTTTCCCCAGCATGAGCTGGGTCCTTCACACTGTTTTAGTAGTGACTCCACTGTTTCCTTTTCCCATGTTCCTTTTCCCCTGAAGAAGGTGAGCACCTGCTTCTCATAGCAAGTGAAAACTGCAGTGGCATTTATTTTAATCCCCCTTTTTTTTGGTCTCTTTTAACTGAACAGCCTTTTCAGTTTTTATCCTCTCGGTCAATCTGGTAGCTCAGCGATCACTGCTGCCAGAATATCTAAACTCTGCCGTGATTTCTAAAGCTAACAAAGGCCAGATTCACTTTCAAAACCTTTTGGGTGGGAGGACACCAGCGCGGTTCTTTCTGGCTGGCATTTGAAGCAGAGCCGAGAGGACAGAGGGAGCTGCATTTATTCCCTTTCTCTGAAGGAAGGTCACTAGGCAGGGCCTCGATGGTTGACTTACAAAATTAAATGAGCGATTCCTGAAGGAACGCTGCGTAAAGTGCCCCTTCTGGAGACTGTGAACAGCTTTTGTGCTTTCTTGTGAAAGGAGGGGGGGGATGCCTGCAAGATTAGTTCATGTGGATTAAAGGAAATGTGGAATTCTAGAGCAGGGCAAGCGAACCGGCTCTGTGATTAAAAGGCATCTTAGGTAGAATGGCAAAGGTCAGTCAAATTTAAGAAGAGACTTACATTAACATTTTTTTATCCTCCCAATGTGACCTTGGCACTTCAACCCGACCGCGGCAGCGCTCGCTGCCCGCCCCGCTGTCTGCCAGGACTGCCTGTTACTGCTACACGGAACAGACGGCTTGCTCAAAAAGATTTCCATCGCGGGCCAAAGAAAAACAGAGCAGACTTTGTTTTGGTTTGCTGAAATGCAAAATATTCCCTTCTTTGGGTGAGAAGGAAATCTTTTTCTCATTATCTCCCAGCGAGGTGGGAGAAGGGGCCTTTCTGCGCAGACAGACACCGAAGCCTGCCCACGTCAGCAAGGAATTTCTGTGAATGTTCTTCTCAGGGAATAGCAGCGTTTCATCTTTTTTTAACAGATTTGTCCAAGCAAGCAAATTCCAGCACTCCGAGCGTGTATAAAACCATCCTATACTGAAGAAATTCCATCCATTGCATGCCCGCTGAACTGGGCTGGGAAGCGTTACAGAGGCGATGGGATCAAGGCTCGTTTCCCACCCTTCCTGTGCTCTCGAAGTGCAGTGGCACAAGAACCAAATTAATTTTAATCCCAATCCCCTGGCCGCGTACCGCAGGCAGAAGCGATGCCGAAGCAACGCACCGTTATCCAAGGGATAATTAGGGCTTTGTGCAAGGAAATAAAGCAAAAGATATCGCAGGGTTTCCCAAACACCGAGCTCACAGCCCCTGACTGACAGGACTCTCTCAAGGGTGGGCGAGACTCTGCTGTGACTCTCTTTTCTCAGGTTGTGCCATGGCGAAGCCAGAACAAGGGATTTTTGTTGGAGGAACCTTTCAGAGCGTGATATCTGTCTCGGGTTCTTCTCCTATCACTTGTCACAAGGTGATAGCCAGCTGATTTTCTTCAGCGAGCGTTCCCTCCCGGCCTGGCTGACAGCTCCACTGCATCCTGTGCACTGCGAGCCGTGGTGGGTGAGCCACAGAGCCCGGCTGAGAAGCAATCCCTTTGGCCACCCAGCCATCCATCCCACCTGCTACCATCCTGCAGACACCCCAGAACCCCAACTGGCAAGCAGCAGGACACTGGGAAGACACAGAGTGGTGGCACAGTGAGAAATAAAGCAAGCGCTAAGCTCACTAGGATGGTGTGAGGAGAGTCAGGGACAAGCAGCAGGTTGCCCAACTGAGCAGAGAGTAATATTAATTGGTCTCGGCCAAAGCGAAGGGACAAACAAAAGCCACTGATGCGGCATGAGACGAAGTCACAGAACCCATTTGCTACTCCACTGGAATGGCAGCAGCGTAAAACACGAGGCGGTGAATCAAGCCATTGCTGTGCCGTGAAGCAAAGAGACACGTTACATGAATTACCCTCCCGAGAACTCCAGTAGAGCCCCGTAGTTATAAATCCTGGCAACACGGCTCCAGTTGCCTCCGCAGCACAGAGATGGGTAACGCCAGCTCTTGGCTTCCTCATTACCGCGTTCTGTTGTATAATTGAGCTGATTATCCGAGGCAACCGACTCAAACCTTTCCTAGGCTACGCCCGAAACACAATATCACCCCGAGAAGACGCAGCGGGCGACGAGGTCACGAAGGCCGGCAAAGCGCCGGCGCTAACCGCAAACGCCGCGCTCCACGGCTTCCTACAGCAACGCCTCAAGGCGAGGGGACCCCGTGCACAAATCTCTCTTTCAAGGTGTATCTAATTCCCCGTACTGGTGAGAGATCGAGAGCTCTGCCACGCCGCTAGCTCTGCGACAAGAGGGAGCATTTCAACCCCCGGGGAAGTGAAAACCACTCTGGAAGCGCAAAGAAAACCTAAGGCGGTAAACGGAGTCGGTGGGAGAAGGAAAGGGAGGGTGGGTGAATAAAACGAGCGATGAGACTTCACGGAGGAGGTGGGGTGTGATGGCAAGCGCTTTTCTCCCTGTAAAACACCGATTCTCATTGCTGGTTCTTCAGAATTGTCAAGGACACTTATCGACACTGACAGGCTTTGGGGTTTTGAGCCCACGCTGTCGTTCCAGTGGCACCTAATGAGAAGTTTTTAACACAATTTACGGAGAGCAATAAAGGCAAAACAACCTATACAAGGGGCAACCCAACTAGGATCGGACGTTAACACATCCGTGACCTCACGTTGAGATCAGTCAGGGATGTTTTCGGTAGAGGAAAAGCAGAGCAAGCCGAAACAAAAGCAGAAGGCCCAGCTTTTCAAGTGTGCTTAGGTTTTATAATGCCAAGCATTCCGAAACAGGAAGAACGCCAACTGCATGAGAAGTGTCACTACTGGTGGGATGGCTGGAAACCAGATGGACAATGCTTCTAAATATTGGTAAAGCCTGAAATACGGTTCTACTGTCCTGATTTTTGTCTCTAATACTTATCCAGACCTCATTAACACGGTTTTACAACCATAAATGCATTTATCCTCATGACAATAGCACCACATAAAGAGATTATACAGAGGTTATGCCAGGAATGTGATTTGGATGCTCATCCAATACCATGCTAACACCTTATCCACTTCATCCTCTGTTCTAAAGAGAAATTTTCTTCTCCCAGAAGGAATTTTTATCCTTGGAGTATGAAGGGCAAAAAGAAAATCAAAGGTCAACGTCTACAGTTAAGAAACGCTCCAAAAAGATTTGCAGTCTCCTAATAATAAGCTGGTTTATACATAATCACTGGAAGAATTCTTTTCTTACGTAAAGTGTCTAAGGACACAGCATACAAACAAGCTTTATTCTCCCCGAAACCACCCAAACCTTGACGCTACACTCCAAACAACACTGCCCAAACTCAGCGTGTAGAAAACACGATGTCTTTCAAGTAACGTCTTGGAAAATCAGAAGAATCAACAGCAACAACAAAACCTGAAAGGAAAACCCAGAAGAAAAACCCCTGCGAGGGGCTATAACCAGTGATGCTCCAGCACTGCACAGGGAGCCCGGTCACAGCTCTGCGCTGCACGAAGCAGAAACTCACTTTTCTCCCTAATAACCGAGACATCTTCTGTACTGACAGCGACTCGAACGAACGACGAGGGCACGCGCAGTCAAGAAGGCAGCGTACACAACGAGCGTTTCTGCATTCATTTAGTCAATTTTTTGTAGTACAACCACGTATTTTATGCTGGAAATCGAGAACGCAGGAGACTGTAGATAAAAGCATGACATTCTTTAGAAGCCATGAAGCCATTTCAGCAATAGGATCCCTTTCCAGAGGATTAGTCACTTGAGAATTTAAGGATATCACTGTACTATGGAATGAAGTTATGTTTGTAATCTGGTAGTACGAGATGATTCTTTGCTGTTTTTCCTTAGGCCACTAGAAATAGTCTTGAGTCCGTCTGTGACCTAGAAGTGTTGGGCATGATCCAACTTGGGTCAGAAAGGACAGAATTTATTTCCTGCTCATCTAAACAAGCTGGAGTACGTCCCATACACAAAGCCACCCATTATGCGCACCGTATTAATCATGCCTGACGCCGGGGGCCGATTTAAAAAGCACGGAGGATCACCGCATGTTTATTTTGCCCACTCTTTCCTTCCCCCAAGATACCAGAGTTAATTATTACTCACTTCTAAATAAGCCTTATTTGCCACGGTCGCTCTCTTTAGCGGACATCTCTAGTTCGTAAAAGTCTTCTCGGCCTCTGGTGTCTCACTGGTGCTCAAACAGCAGGGTTTCCAAGGCGAAGGCAGCACTTGGTGGGTTTGATCCGAGAGGCAGCAGTTAAAAAAAATCATCTTTCGGCAACAAACCAGAACAAAAATCGATTGCCGAGACGGCGAGGGAGCAGCGCAAAGCGTCCAACCCCTCCAAAAGCTGCACGGGTTGACGATGGAAGGGACGGGCACCGGGGTCGGGATGGACAAACATCTAGCACCAGGTGGGTTTGGCAGCGGGCAGGGAGCTCTGTGCTGCCCGGCTGGCAGGGCAGGCCCAGCCCATGCCAGGCTGCCAGGGCCGGCTTTGGTGCCTCATCACTTTGTCACTACACAGCCCCTGTCCCCGGGGCTGCCGCCACAGACAGCCCGGGCGCTTTGAACCTTGGCAGGCCCAGAACCCTCCCCGGGCACGGGAGGCAGCAGCCGTCGGGGCGGGGGCGGCAAACAGGCGGCCTTTTGTTCCGAGGGACCCTTTCGGGGCAGGGGAGGGAACTCGAGGTGAAGCGGCTTTGAAAGGGCACGGGCGGAGCCGCTGGGTCACAGGAAGCGGAGCCGCTCATGTCTCGCTCTGTGCGGGGCTTTCTCCCCGCTCTACGTGGGAGCGGGGCTGCCCAGCCAGCCCCTGCCCAGCCGGCCCCGGCCCGCTCCCCTCGGCGGGGCCGCTCTAACGGGCCCGGCTCCGGCCGCCACCGGCCGCAGGGAGCGGGCGGGGCACGGCAGGGGGCGGGACGGCGGAGGGCCCACCCCATTGGAAATAGCGCTATGCAAATGAGCTCCGTAGCCCCGGAGAATAGCCAATAGAAGCGTCTCTATGCAAATATTGAAGGGGCAGACCCCGAGCCCGACCAATGGGAGCGCCTCTATGCAAATGAGCTGGGTAGCCTGGCGGCGAAGGCGGGCGGCGGGGCGCGGAGCGGTGGCGATGCGGCGGGAGGTGGAGTAGCTGCCGCTGGGGTCCTGCAGCGCTCCGCAGCCATGAAGTACAAGGTGAGAGCGCGGCGGCAGCGGGTCCCGTCCCGGGGCTGGGGTAGGGGCGGGAGTTGAGCCTCACGGGCTTCTCAGCGGCTTCTCTCGCTGAGGGGCCGCAGCCCTGACAGGAGAGGGGCCGGCTCGGGGCTGCCCCCCGGCAGCCCCCCTTCC
>WUAM01000162.1:3623555-3639556 GCA_024336885.1 Actenoides hombroni
TGCCAGGGATGGGGCAGCCACCACCTCTCTGGGCACCCTGGGCCAGGCTCTCACCACCCTCAGCAGCAACAATTTCTCCCTTCTCCCCAGTCTGAATCTCCCTCTTTTAGTTTAAACCATCACCCCTTGGCGTGTCCCAACAGGCCCTGCTAAAACGTCTGTCCCCATCTTTCTTCTAGGCCCCTTTAAGTGCTGAAAAGCTGCAAGAAGGTCTTCCTGGATCCTTCTCTTTCCAGGGCTGAACAGCCCCAACTCTCTTAGCCTGGCCTCCCAGCAGAGAGGTTCCAGCCCTATCCTAATTTTTCTGGCCGCTTCTGGACCCTCTCTAACAGGTCCAAAGAGGGGACATTCACATTTTTCATCCTTAACTTTCCATGTAACTGGTCACGCTACAAAAAAAGAACACCCCAGCCAGAGCAAACTCTGAAATGCAGACCTCTGAGGCCAGACCGAGGGGCTGGAGAGCTCGGTGGAACAGGGAAATAAGACCCTGCTCCCCTGCAGACCCAAGGGTTTCCACACCACAGCCTCCAGGCAGCCTGGTGTAGTTTAGCACGACTGACAGCATCTGCCCCAGAGATGCACAGGACCAGAGTACAAGGATGCTCAGGCTGGATGAAGACCTGTCCTCCTTTGGGCTCTGCTCAGGCTATTAGCTCCTATCTCTCGTTAGCTGTGAAGCCAGCCTTCCAAATCTGCCTTCATTTCCATCCAGCAGGACACAGGATTATTTGAACTGGAAAATACCTACACTCAAACAAAACTCACAGTTCCCAGAGCCAGTGAGCAGACCTGCAGCCTGAACTGGATGCTGAGGGCCTTTCAGGGTCCTTCTGCAGAACCCGTGGGAGCTGCAACACCCCGGTAGCACAGTGAGCACTTTCACACAAGCTGCAGTGGCACTTCCTCCCTCCTCTAGCTGTCAGCTGAAGACAAAGAGGAAATACCTGCAAAGAGCTGGCTGCTGGTGAGGCTGTGCTGCTGTTCAGCCAGACCTGGGCAGGCTGGAGAGGAGCCTAGTGAAGTTCAAAAAAGGAGAAAGTAGGGTCCTGCATCTGAAGGAGGAATAACCCCCTGCACCAGGGCAGGTCAGCTGGGAAGCAGCTCTGCAGAGAAGGGCCTGGGAGTGCTGGTGGGCAACAAGCAATGGGCCCTTGGGGCCCAAAAGGCCACTGGTCTCCTGGGGTGCATTAAGAAGAGCCAAGAGAGGTACTCCTCCCCCTCCCCTCTGCCCTAGTGAGGCCACATTTAGAGTATTGTGTCCCCAATTCAAGAGAGACAAGGAGCTACTGGAGAGAGTCCAGCCTTGAGAGGGTAACAGGGATACTGAGGGGCTGGAGCATCTCTGTGCCCAGGACAGGCTGAGAGCCCTGGGGCTGAAGAGCAGCCTGAGAGAGGATCTGATCAATACTGACTAATATCTAAAGGGTGGGGGGTCAAGAGGATGGGGCCAGACTCTTTTCAGTGATGTATTCAAGCTGTGTCTCAGGATAAACCTCAGTCTGCTGGGTTTTCAGGTTGGTTCTACAGTCTCCCAGGCAAATTGCTCTTATCAGGCCTACTGCAACCCTCCAAGGGTACCCAAGTGCTCACTTTGCAATGGCAGTGATTGATTCTACAGAAACCTAGAAGACAGAGGAATCAGCATGAAAAAACATTAAGGGATGGAGAATTAACTGTGAACCAACCAAACCGAAACTGCTGCTTTGTGCATGGACACTCCTTTGGGGCGTCTCCCCCCACACCTTTCCTTCCTTTGTTCCTCTCTTCCTTCCTTCTCCCAAGCAAGCTAAACACAGAAGAGAAGCTGTTTGGTGTTTGAAGAAATGGTTTGTCCAAAAATAGAGAAAAAAAAAAAGAAAGGGGGGGTCCCCACCCAGGGGGGTCCCACCCTTTTTTCAGTGAAGAGCGGAGCCGATTTCCTACTTCTGTTCGCACAGAAACTCCCCACGTAGGAAGCGACCTTTAAAACCAAGACAAAGCAGAACAAAGCAGGCAGCCCCACCAGCACCGTGGGGCCGAGCAGGGATGGGCACCCACGTGCCTGCATGCTCCGGGGACATCCTCACATCCCACCTCCCAGGGAAGCGGCCCAGATTCTTCCAGCTTACTCCCAGTTGAGCCTTCTCCTTGGGTGTTCATTCATCAGGGAGCTGGCCGAGGAGCTGGGAGCTTGGCACCACGACACCCAGGCCTTGAAGGGCCCGTTCATGGCGTTGGATCGCGCAGCGCGGCCTACCGTTAGCCCCCCGCGGCCTACCGTTAGCCCCCCGCGGCCTTCGCTTCTGTGGCCACGGGCACCTCGCACGCTCTCCTGACCTGCCTCACTGGGTGTGTTTACTCCAGCAGAAAGCATAGATGTTTCTACCCCTCTCTAACTCTTGCTTCTTCTGCCACTTGGCCTCATTCACAAGACAGCTTTTCATCCTCCCAACTACAAATCACAGAGTTCTCTCGCTTCCCTTCGTCACAGGGAAGGCCAAGCAAACCAGAGCGTGTTCTTCCCTGTGTTTTCCTGGGCCTGTGTTCAGCTGCAGGCATATTAACCTTCAATTGCAGCAGGACAAGGAGAGAGTAGATGCCTTTGACTGTTCTATAAGAGACCTCATGTGTGCATCTGAATTTGGTCTGTAATTCCTTCAGCATCTGAGAAGAAAAGTAGTTTATAGGGTTTTTTCCTTAGGTCTGCTTGCCTTCAGGGCAGCAGCTTTTGCTCTTGGTCATGTTTGACTCATCTTGGATGCAAAGAGATAAAAATCTAAGATGTGCAAGAATACAAATTGCACCTTTCCAGGGTTTATCTAATGGACTTGAACTTGGCCTTAAAGGAGAATTCAGAGAGAATTTTCACAGCCCAGGTTCCCTTGACCTAGAGAGCGGTTGAAAGCTTTACTTTTGCCTCAATCAATGTAGAAAGATGGGACCACAGGCACTGTAATCTGCATATAATCCAGAGAGTATCCATTTCAGTTTGAGTTCTTTTAGGGAGAGTTTCTGACACAAGGCATCAGCAAAGCCTGTGGAGCCTTTTCCTGTAGCACATTCCAGCTAAACTCCCCAGGCAGCAGTCGTGAGGGACAGGCTCCCTTTGACCTGCTGATGACTGGGATAGCACTTGATTTAACAGAAGACTGAAAAAAATTTGTTTTTCCTTTTTTTTTGGTGATTTTACAGCAGATGCTTTCCACTGCATTCAAGAGTCTAAAATTAAGAGGAATTTAAGATTCTTGAGAACAAGTGGGGTTTGTTTTGTTTTGCCTCTCTAGAGTATTAATGCAGCAGGGACCTGAGCCTGGCTTCTACTTCCAGACATCCCCTTATGCCAAGAAAGGCTTGAGAGTTCAAAAGCCAAACTGAATCTCTCCAGTCAACTGTTACAGAGCAGCACTCCTTAATTGAAATAGGAGGGGACCTTTAGGTTGGATATTATGAAAAATTTCTTCCCTAAAAGGGTTGTCCAGGGCTGGCCCAGGCTGCCCAGGGCAGCGGTGGAGTCCCCATGATCCCTGGAGGGGTTCCCAAGCCGTGGAGCTGTGGTGCTGAGGGCCATGGGTCAGTGGTGCCCTGGCAGTGCTGGGGGAATGGTTGGACTTGATGCTCTGAAAGGCCTCTTCCAATCAGAGCAATTCTGTGATTCTATGGCTGCTGTAACACAGAGGCCTCGGGAGACTGGAGCTGTCTGTAGATCACAGGTACTTACAGATTCTGAGGAGATAGCCACTGCACCCATCATGTAGCTAATTTAACTGGACTGAAGGAGAACAACAGCCTCCCATCCTTAATCTTATTAAAAGCAGGTGGTAGCTGCCAGTGTGTTTGTTTTAGGAAGCACAGCTGATTTCTGTGGCAAACCAAACATTTTCCCCTACTAGGATCGGGCCATTTCTCATCTGCCATTACAGAACTTGAGTTTGTTGGGTTGAGTCTTGAATGTTTCCAGGGATGGGACCTCAGCCACCTCTCTGGGCAACCTGGGCACCACCACACTCAGGGGAAAAATTTCTTGCTTCTCTCCAGCCTAAAGTGCCCTCTTAGTTCCAAACCATCCCCCCTTGTCCTGTCCCAACAGGCCTTGCTCAAAAGTCTGTCCCCATCTTTCTGCCAGGCCCCTTGAAGCACTGAAAGGCCCCAGGACATCTCCCTGGAGCCTTCTCCTCTGCAGGCTGAACCCCCCCAGCTCTCCCAGCCTGGCCTCCCAGCATCATTTCTGTGGCCTCCTCTGGCCCCGCTCCAATCTGTTGCCCTCCTTTTTCTTCCCCTCTTTGTATTAGAAATATAAAGGGATTTCTGTGCAGCTTGCCAGTTGTGCAAACCAGCTCCAAGAGAAGTTTCTCCTCAGCCCTTTCTCTATTGACAATTTGTTTAGGCCGAGGGGGGTTTTTTTAGCACTTAGTCGTACAAAAAGGTCACTGCTGGGCCTTTGCCTTCTCGTGTCAGATGTTAGAGCTTGCTGGGTGCCTGTTTCACAGGGGAGTGAGTGACAGATCCATGCCTCTAAAAGCAAATCCAATTAATTCCAGATAACCCCCCTCAGCCCAGGCTGAGGAGACCAATGGGGCAGGCGTTGCGAGTCGCAGGCTGTGATGCCCACGGCATCCAGAAGTTCTCTGAATTTGTCAGATCACCCCGGATGAAGCTCACGAGCATTGAGGGCTGTCTTGGATCAGCCTTTCTTTCTAGGTGTGGAAAAAAATCATAGTGTCTTGATCACCACAGCGGGTTCAAAGCACCTCTGTGGTTCTCCAAAGCTTTGCTGGTGACCTTCTGTGGTGACATTGTCATTTTTCTCAAGACTGAGGAAAGCAACCCTGACACTGTTCCTGCAGCTCGTACTAAGAAATCCTGTGAGGGAAGAACAAAGTCAGGGAAAAGCTCAAAACCCAGAAGGTTTGCTTTGCAGGAACAGTGTGATTGCTGGCAGCAATCAACAGGCTTAGTGTTTTCTAGTCCCAGTGCTTATTTGCTTGTTTGGAGGCGGACTATTTTGCCTGTGTGGCTGCTCCACCAGTGACTGCTGCTGGTGGCAGAGCTCTGGGTGATTGAAAAGGCCTCGGGGAAATGGCTGTGAAACAAGTAGCAACCAATTAGTGTAAGTCACAGACTGGTGCCGGAATTAATGCTGACAACGACAGTCTGAAGCTGTTTGCAGCAAAGATGTTCTTGAAGCAGATCCAGAAAGTATTAAACGTGCTGCCTGCCAGGTGGTGAGAAGGTCACTTGGACAGAGATAATGAGCAACTGGAGGGGAAAAAAAAGGAATTTCACATGGGAATTTTTATCTACTCTAATTCTACCACCATTCCAGCTCTGGACTGAAAATTGCTTTGCTGAAGTTCATCGGGCTTTTCAGATACCTTTAATCACTAAAGTATAGGTATTTATCATTGATTTAGCCCGCTTGCTTTGTGTCCTCCCCCTCCCAACATCATCCTTCTGTGAAAGGTGCACTGGACAGAAATGTAGAAAGATAAGAGACTAACCTGACTATTCAGGCTAAGCAGGAGCTCCCTGGGCTCAGCTGAGCAGCCAGGGCTGCCCAGTAAGGACATAGATGGAGTGTTCAAGAAGAGCCTCCTGGTTTTGACCATGCTAAAGAATAGTTTCAGCCAAAGCATGGGCAAAACCACTCCCAGCTTTATCTCCACTCACACTATGTCCTGAAAGGCCCCCAAGAAGGTCTCCCCAGAGCTTTCTCCTCTCCAGGCTGAACAACTCTCTCAGTCAAGCAAAATGCATAAGGAAAGTTCAGCTGGGGTGATGCAGATCAAAGACACTCCCTGGCTGTCCTTAGACCCCTCCCAAGTTACGCCTAGACACACTGCATGGTCATGGTGGGGACCTAAACTCTTAGGCTTGTTCACACAAGGACAGGCCCCCATAGATCAGTGCAGCTTGGCAAAGGTGTGACTCCAACTGGGGTCACTGGGCAAATTATTTAAGTCATGTTCTCTTCCAGATCTTTCTACAGAGAGCAGGACCCTGAGGAACCTCATCCTTCAAGGGTTTTTTTGTGGTGATGCTCCAAGTTTTAGAAGCATTCTGGCTCCTTTGTTAATTTGTTTCCCTTGCCCTTCTTCCTCCCCAGAATCTTATGGCAAGAGCCCTCTACGATAACGTCCCCGAGTGCGCGGAAGAGTTGGCCTTCCGCAAAGGAGACATCCTGACAGTGATCGAACAGAACACCGAAGGCCTGGAAGGATGGTGGCTCTGCTCCTTACACGGCCGGCAAGGCATCGTCCCGGGCAACCGCGTGAAGCTCCTGATAGGTCCAGTGGTGCAGGAAAGGCCTTCCGGCCAGGAGATGTCCAGTTCAGGGTTGGTGCATCAAGCCTTCAACCAACAAAAGATCTACCAAGTGCCGAGCTCGCACGCCTCAGCGCGGGACCCCGTCTACCAAGTGCCACCTTCCCACCTGAACCAGGGGATTTACCAGATCCCCAGCGGGCACAGTCTGGCGGGACAGGACATTTACCAGGTGCCACCCTCCGTGCAGAGGTGTAGCGACGGCCCAGCTCTGACTAACAAGGTGCGTGCTCTTCCTTTCGTGTCACAACTCCAAAGCAGGTCACACTGGCCACCAGGAAAAGTGCTTCATGTCTAGTGATAGCCTGAGGACTTAAGGTACAGGAAGGATAAATATACGTATATACACACATACACACTATTTAAAGTTCCAGCAGCAACTTTACTGCTGCGGGAGGTAAAGAAAGACTGCAACTGAGATACCCAGCAGAGCACTTTGGGGCTGTGCTACTGCAGAAGCTGGAGGTGAGGAGGAAGCAGGTGATGTCATGTCCTCACAGGCTCCCCAGGGAGGCTGAAGCACATCTGGCCTGTGGCACTCTTGCATTATGTGCTCAAAAGAGAGCTGCTGCAGCTAGAGTGGCTCTCCCACAAATTAATCAACTGTTACATCATCTGCCCGAGGAATCTTTGTTTAATTAAAAATGAGGTGCTGCCTTGCTGGAGGAGGCCCAGTGGACCTAAGCTACAAAGAGCACAGAATGATTGATGAGACAAGGGCTCTACTTGGAGGAGTGAGGGCACAAGAGGATGGTGAGGATTATGAGAGATGTTTAATTCCAAACCTAAAAGTTAAAAGTGTGCATCTGATGTTTAGCTACAGCTAAATTGGAAGGTGGGAGCTGCAACAGTTCCACGGTGCAGACATTGCTGCAGTAGATGAGAGCTCCCAAGGCTCCAGAGAGAGGTGTTGCACTTTATGTGTGTCCCCCTGATTCCTGCTGTCCCTCTCAGGCTCTCCTCATTTCCTGTCACTCCCTCATTTTACCTTCCCAGGGTCCCTGCCCGGTACCCTGGTGGCACATGGCACCTTGGTGGCTGAGAAGGGTTAATTAGATTGGCAGGACAGTCTGGTTTGGGTTTTTCCTCTGCCTCACTCCCAGCTCAGCCTTTCATATCAGACCTTCAGAAGACATCTTCTAATGCTTTTATTTCCTTGTTACCATTTAATTTTCCTTGATAAGAGTAAATGTTGGTTTTGGTTTGGTTTTTTTCTCCTTCTGAGCAAGAGAATAAAGGTCTGTGAAGTCATTCCAAGTTATCAAGAGGCCCATGTGCTCAGCTTTTCCACAATTATGCTTTGTAGGGTGTGGAGGAAGATAAAGAGGGAAAAACTGCACTTGCTGCACAGGTAGAGATAGAAGCTTCATTGGCACAATTATCTGGGTTTTCTTGAGAAATCTCTCATCTTTTCTCTCCTTTCCTCCTTGCCTTGTAGCCGAGCTACAGCAAAGTCTTTTTTTCCAGGGACAGTCTAGTTTCCCTCCCAACAGCAGCATTTAGATGCCCTCCAAGGCAGAGCTAGTGAACACCTGGTACATAGCCAACTGGTGGGACAGCACAGAAAAGAGCCCACTGCAGTCTATGCCACAGACATGCGGAATCTCACGATGATCAGGGTGGGAAGGGACCTCTGGAGACCATCTCATCCAACCCCCCTGCTAAAGCAGGGTCACCCAGGATCCTCCTCCTCTAGGGATCCAGGAAAGCAATCTTTAGTATTTAGGAATACTGAAAATCTTGAAGATTGCAGTTTGGGAACCTTCTGCTTTGGCTTTCAAACGGATTAATCTCTTCTCACCGATTGGTGACACTTGCCCCAATGGCTTGAACGAGCCACTCTCTGCCTTCTTCCAGCAGAAACACCAGTTCAGGCTGCATTAAGGACACTGAAGTGTTTTCCTGTGAGGTCGTCCTACCTGTAAACTTTCTCCCTTCCCCTAGCAGTAGCTAGAGAAGGCTGCACCCTCTAGACACCATTTGAAGCAGGACCAGCAGCAGTTTCTCTCCTACCCCTTCTCTGCGCACGGTCGCCTGGTTTCTTTGTGTGGTTTGGCTGCCCTACAGGTTTTACAGGCACAGCTTAGGAACTGCTGTCAGGCAGGAATTGTCTCCCCTCAAGCAACAGTAAATCAACAGCAGGCATGTTCTAAAGCTGGGCTGAGGTAAGGCAGCTCGTTAGCCAGAAAGGCAGAGCAAGTCAAAAAGGAGCCCTGAGGCAGGTAATTATAATGAATTGATTCTGGCCCAGCTAGGTGTTAACAACAAGGCTGTATCAGCTCCTTCTATCAAATAAGAGTACCACCTTCTAAAACTCACCCTACAACCAACAGAGATAACGAGGGGTGCTTTAAGATTAGCCTTGGTTAGCCCCAGGTTTTTATAGCTCTGCAGCAAGTTCAGTCACCAAACAGTTGCACCCCAAAGAGTGAAGAGTGTCCGGGGAGTACAGAGGCACAAGAGCTGTGTCTTACAATTTGTTCCTTCTTTCTGTGCTCTGCCTTCAAACCCCCTCTCTTGCTGCAGCCAGCAAAGAGAAGGAACCCTCAACAAAACTAACACTTCAGAAACTTGGTTTTTTATCCTTGCCACAGGATTCTGCATAGCCTCGAGCGGTGGGGTTTTTTGCACCTCAATCTCATCTGCAAAATAGATGAGGTAATTATGAGGAAACTCATTCTGTACAGCCTGCTTTGAAAATATCCTCTGGGGAAGGTGCCCTCAAAGCACAGAGCCTCTTTTGCATCTGGAATTAACTGTTAGTTCACAAATGAGCTTTCAACTGCGGAGAGCTACATGTTAAGAGTCACCACCAAAATTTAAACGCTGGTTCAGTGTTTCTTCCTAACTGATCTCTTGTGCTTTCTCTGCCAGCCCGAAAATACCATTGGACCAAAAAAAAAAAAGTTATATTAAAGGGATACATTTCCTTGTTGGAAAACAAATTCTAAAAGTTTTCTGTAGGGACCAGTAGCTTTCAGGAGAACATTTGCTCAAGGGAAATCAGCACTAAACAGATCGAGGCTGATGCACCACAACTCTTCAACCAGGGAAGAGGCTACACCTCAGGGGTTACCAGCCCTGAACTACAGCTCCCACAAGGCACTGACTAACTCAGGCAAAGAGAGGTTGATGCCAACTTGGAACACATCAGCTGTTTTGTTTGTTGGTCTGTTTGAACTTGAACTTCTGCAGTTCAGGAAACACTCAGATTTATCTGCCTGTTCAAGTGGATAAAGCAGGATAAGGAAGGAACTCATATTCACACGTGAGCACCCCTGGCCTATTTCCAAGTATAAACATGCTCTTGACAGATCAAGGGTTTCACACCCCACCATCCTGCCATCTCCACCTTCTTCCAAGAGTTCACAGCCTTCAGCAGGAGGTTTGGGTAAAACACAGCTTAGGGAACAGGCCTTGTTCCCTGCTCTTTATTTATGTTAGAGCTAGATTGGTCAAATCCATGAGAAAGTGGAAATGTCACCCTGCAAGCAGCACCACCCTGACAGTTCTGGCACAGCCTTCACCAGCAGAAGCCAGTCAGCCACATTATGACTTTTTTTTCCTTCCAATTAAAGTACTCTCTTAGCTGGGAGGAAACAAACAGCTGCATATAATGTTTGTTCCAGAAATAAGCCTCTCTTTACATTATTAACCAGGTTTTTTTCTTGCTTATTTTCACACGTACAAAGTAAGAGAAAGCACACAGTAAGTAAAGAGTTGTGGGGCAGATATATTTTGTCACCCAAAAGACCAGGAGCATATCTAGCATTTCATAGTTTGCTGGCAAAAATGTATTTACATTCCAAGATAGACTCACATCCCCATATACCCTCAAGTCTGAAATACCACAGCTTCCTGTGATATGATTTACTGAAAACAGCCTGAACAATCATCAACTTGTCCCTCTTCTCTTTGGCTTTCATATGACAAATTCTGCTTGGGGGATTTGTAGCTCTCGTACAAAAGAAAACCAACCAACAGAAACCAAACAAAAAAAACCCAAACAAAACACCCCAAACCCAAGTAACTAAAATAATAAAAACCCCAACGCTGCTTGAGTGTTAAAAGTGTTACAATTTGCTGTGTAGAGCAGGAGCAGTAACACCAACCTCAGCACTCAGTGCTCTGTTTCACAAAGTGCACCTTAAAGGATGAAATTCCCCCCAATTCATTGCAAACTCAGTGGTATAACCAGCACACAGCTTTTTCTTTAGACTCGGGAGCTGAACTTTCCATGGGACATGAACAGAAGACAAGGCATTTTCCTGAGAAAGAGCCTGTGCAGTTAATGTATCCTCAGCAGTCTCCCTGAAAACCACCCAGTGAAGAAACCCTCATCCACAAGTCAGAGTAAGCAGTAGTTAAGTCACTGGTGTGATCTGTAGGGAAGTATTTTAAGAAAAAGACTGCATTTTATTAGGCTGAGCAAACACATGAGCTCAGCATTACTCCCTGAGCTCAGAGCTCTCTTTAATCAGTTCTATTTGTGGACCAGAGGCACACAGTTATTTATTCCCCCCCAGTAACAAAAAAAAAAACAAACCCAAAACAAAACCAGCAACGACAAAAAAAGACCAGTCCTGCAATCTCATCTGACAACTGAGGCCCTGGGGGACACGAATCTGCCTGCAGGATCAAACCTCAGATAAAGAATAAGAATAAACAGAAAAATTCAATCTTACAGGCTTTTTTTGCCATGGTTAGAAACTCACCCAGACCTCTGGTTACATCTTAAATCACACCAAGTTTAGATAATCTCAATTTCCCTGTAAGCACTAAAACCCAAGCCCAGCAGCCAGAGGGTTTTACAAAGTCACAAGGAGAAAAGTGATTACTCAAAAAAAAAAAATAAAAAAATGGATCTCATCATGAAGAGGAAGCATGGTGTCTGAAGACAGGAAATGGATAGCCCAAGCTGGGTTGCTGACAGTCAGAACATGCTTCTATTGCAACCTAAATGCTTTGCAGGCATTTGATGATTTTTTTTGGAGGTGCTTTGTAGGGAGATTAATTAGCACTGGCATATGGTGCCTGGCATGAAACGTTTTAATTTTCCTTTGAGTAGCAGTGTAATATTACATCATGTTTATTTAAATAAAAAAAATAATAATCTAAATTAATCTTTCTTCTAAAACAGATCTTTAGAACAGAATCAAAGTGTAATTAATGTAGTTAAGTTCTCAGGAGACAGAAACCTTCCAGTAAGACAGTCCATCCCTAATCCTTAAAAGACAGGTAATTTATTTCCATGGGGTCTTATCATCACAACTTTGTTTCATGGGCACAATCAGCCCTGGCTGAAGTCTGGTATAATTACCCCATGGATGCAACAATTAAGGATGGTGTTTCTATCTGTTTTAAAGGTGTCTCTACCTTCCACAGACTTGCCAAAGCAAGCTGTGCTAACCTAATTAACTGGTTAATAGCAGCACTTGTCTGTACAGCTGCCCTGAGAAAGCCACACAGAAATGGAGCTGGAGAACATGGGTTGGAAGGAATGGTCACCCAGTTCCAACCCCCCTGCCATGGCAGGGACACCTCCCACTAGAGCAGGTTGCTCAGAGCCCCATCCAGCCTGGATTTTTGAACACACCCAGTGATGGAGCATCCACAGCTTCCCATCTGCACGGATCAAATTAAATCGAGCTTCTTCCTGATGGAAGCTTCACTTTGCTTACTCAGAGCAAAGTGGTTCCCAACTTCAGGGACACGTCCATTGCTTCTGCCCAAGTGTACACTTAATTGAAACTCTCTGGCAGTGCTTCATCTCAACCATTTTTTATTCCCCCCACCACTGGGAAATGCCAGTTCACCAAAACTGAAACTGGTGACAAGGAAAGCTCTGTTCTGAGAAATGTCTTAACCAAAGGAAAAAAATATTTGGAAATCATGGAAATACCCTACTTCAACAATTCCCAAATGAAGCTTTTCCCCCTTCAACCTTCCATCTAGAAGTTCAGTGTAGGAGGCAAGAAATAACATAAATCAGGTGAGGCTCCTCAAAATAAGCTGTTTGGACTGAACCAAATGTGTTTATTTGTGAGCCTTTAGGATTTCATGTCATTCACAACAGTGAGCCCCCTCTCTGCCCTACCGGCCCCAACACCTCATCTTCTCATCCTTCATTTCTCCTCTTCCAACCCTGCCCTGAATTTAGGCTTTTGTCTCTGAGAAGAGACAGTCCCAGTGTTACCAGCATAGAAGACAAAGTGCATGTTTGCCAAGTGGTTCTTCAGGTGACAGCCTTTTTAATACAGGCGAGACTGGGCAGACTGGGGCAGCCAAAGCAGGACGCTGCTTTCGGGGGATTTATTGTGGGCAAGACACCCAAACACTGAGGTGCTGAGTTTCACCCCACGCTTCTCATCAAACAAAACTCCAGCTCAAATTTAGTCACAGGTTTCCAGAGAAAGCTTTATCAGAGCAACACGTTTCTCCACTAGAAAAAAACAAACCAAAACATCCAAAACTTGCCACACAATAACTTGGGGGTTTTGTTTCTATTTAAGATCCATCACAGGTGTTTATTTCCAGGCACATGCCTGTTCTAGCACCAGTAACACGTCAGCTCCTCAGCCCTCTTGGCCAACACATGCAGAAATGGTGATGTCACTGTCTGTCTAAAAATGAGTAATGGTCATGGGGATGGCACTGGTAAACCTTTTACAGTACTGGACAAGTGTCCTCTGTCACACTTCTCTTAAAAGCACTGATAAGTTAATAAGAATGGGTGTGTTTTACTCATCTCTCCTCTTCCCCTCTACAAAGAAAATGGGAACATCCTCAGAAGTGTTGGTTTGACTCTTTAATCATTTTTTATAAGCAAGAATGACTCCAGCAGAAGCTGAGAAATACCCCTTCCCAGTCAGCCTTGCAATTCAAGGCCAGCCAGCACCAAGAACGTTCCACTGGAGCAAGCAGAGGTATTGCTCATAGCACAACTGGCAGAGAGCCCCCTGTGAGCAAGAGCAGGCTCAGGTCACAAAAGCATCATTAGAAGAAAGAAATAAAAGCAGGAAAAC
The DNA here is from genome assembly GCA_024336885.1 of Actenoides hombroni. NCBI lineage: Eukaryota > Metazoa > Chordata > Aves > Coraciiformes > Alcedinidae > Actenoides > Actenoides hombroni. The sequence goes on from WUAM01000162.1 coordinate 3,636,884, forward strand.
CTTGTCAGCAACAAAATCATCGAGCTTTTTTGTGCCTTGTGCTGCTGGTTCAGGGAGGCCTGGAGAGAGGCCTTTGTAGTTGCATTTAGTTTGTGATCGTGAGCACCAGCAGCAGGCAAAAATTCAACATCAGAACCCAAAGCCACAGCCAATGCAAATCAGCACCATTCCACCACCTGTCACTATATGTTAACTGCAACTTAAGTTGTTTATGTGACTCCATAGATTGAAAAGATCAAACAAGCCCAAAAAGTTGTTTGGAAAGACAAACTTGCCCTTCAGATTTAGGAGAAATGCAAAACTGATAAAAAAGTAGTGTAAAGAAGCTGCTTTTGGGTGCTGATTAATGGAAAGGATCACACCAGAAGTTGGGAGGTCAGGACTAGTCTACCTGTAAAGCAGCTGGCTGTACCCATAGCACCAGCAGTTGAGGGGCTGAATCAAGACCAGCTTGTGACTGCAGGTTTTTTTGTTTAATTTTAAATCACTTTCACAACTTCTGCTCTACATCTTTCAAGACTCACAACTCAAGACTTGCATAAATCCGGGTGAAATAACACAACCTGAACAGGAGGAAAGCCCAACACCCATTTTCATTACTTATGGGTGTTATGATACCACGGAGGTGTTTTGTAAGGCCTGGTGAGGCACTTCAAAGTTTCTGTTTAAATCCCTGAGCCTGCAAAGTTCAGCATTTTTCATTTCACACCCCACAAACCAGTGACATCTGGATGTGCTTTAGCCCCAAGAGCACCAATGGTTCCAGCAGAACAGCAGATCTTTGTAGGCAGAGGTCTTGGACAACAAACGAACATCAAGCACAAGAGAAGATAAGCAGGTTTTTGAAGGTGGAAACAACCTCAGGAGCTAGAAGTAAGGTCTGTATCAGGGTAGTATTTGTCACATATCCTTATCTTCACACATCTCAACCCTTACTTCTCAGAAAATCCACTGGGGAACACCCAATCAAAGACCAGCGGCAGAGTCACGGTGTGTGTGTCGATACCACGCTTCTTTCCACCACACAGCAGAGCTGATAACTCAGCCCAGGAAAGAAAACACTCATTTCTGCTGATTCCTCTCACCTTACAGAAACACTTGGGCTCACAGCACTAGAAACAGCTCAGAGCTGGCAGCTACAAGCCTGGTGCATTAGAGGAAACATCTCTACAGGCTTCCTCCCCTCTCTTTCAGCTGGTGAACCTCCATCAGAAGCTGTCCCAACAGTTTAGTCTCAGCTGGCAACACTCTACTAGAGCATGTTATAGTCACCCAATGTTTGTACATTACGCAGGAGAAAATAAAGTGTTATGGTTTAGTAATCCCAAGGCCTTTAGTTATTTACAAAGCCAAATATTTGTCGAGACTAAGTATCCTTAGCAGGTGTGAGAATGAAACCCCAGCCTTTGCTCAGGGAAACACCTTGTTTGTCATCACATACAGCAAACAAATCAAAGGTACTGCTTCATAAAAACACTTCTGCTCTTTTTTTTTTACAGCAGACAACACCAACTGATACAATAGGTATAGCTGGCAGGAAATTCATTATCAGCCACTAGAAATCTTGATGCAGCTTGCAGAAGACAGGAGAGGAAACACTACATGTTCTCTGTAAAGAGGGCAGAGTTTAGCCAGCTTGCCAGGTTCTGGCAAACACCCAGCTTGTCTCAGAAACTCTTTTCTTTAACACAACCTTCTTACAACTCAACTTAGCCCCAAAACCTTTCCCAAGATTTCAGGAGACACACCAAGCTTCTCAATTACACGCAGAAAGAAGTAGCTCTCTGCTTGATCCAGCACCCACTGCCTTCCAAAAATCTGGGGGTTCCACAGATTAGGGTCCCCCCCCCTCTCTTTCTTATAACTTCCCATATTCTCTTCAGCTCTTTCATTCTCCTCACAAGCCTAAGAGAACCCAGGTAGTTGTCGTACATGCACCCAAGAGACTTCAGAACAGAATTTCAACAAAGAGAGCTTTGTCTTAAACTCACAGAAACACTCTACAGCAGAACACAAACATGCTTCTTTTCCTGGACTTACCTTTTGAGTCATTTTTTTCCACATCCAAGCTTTAGAGCAGCCCCCTCTCACACAGCACCACTTGACCTCCTCAAGGGCAGGACCCTCCTTGGGGTAATCTGCAGCTGATTTTAACAGACACAGGACTGACAGCTGAGATTGGCAGCAGTTGCTGGCAGTAGCTCATCAACAGCTGAGAGGGACCCACGTGCTGAAGTAGAAAACCTCTTGGGCAGAAATATGTTTTCATAAAATTCTTCACCTAGCTTTAAAATCAATATATAGAATTTATCTTCTTTTCTACCTCAAAAAAAGCACTGAACTATTTTAAAAGCAATCAGTAGGTTGTGGGGGTTAAGGGGCTATACTGGGAAATCCCAGCATGGTAGGAGTTGGAAGGGACCTATGGAGATCATCTGGTGCCAGCAGGGTCACCCAGAGCAGGGGGGCCAGGATCCCCAGGTCCAGGTGGGTTTGGAATCTCTCCAGAGAAGGAGACTCCACAACTTCTCTGGGCAGCCTGGGACAGGCTCCGACACCCTCACACCAAAGAAGTTTTCCTCCTGTTCAGATGGAACCTCCTGGGTTCCAGTTTGTGCTCATTGACTCTTGTCCTGTCACTGGGCACCCCTGAGCAGGGTCTGACCCCATCCC
>WUAM01000162.1:3645907-3667144 GCA_024336885.1 Actenoides hombroni
AGCCTGTCCCAGGCTGCCCAGAGAGGTTGTGGAGTCTCCTTCTCTGGAGAGATTCCCAACCCGCCTGGATGTGGGGATCCTGGGTCCCCTACTCTGGGTGACCCTGCTGGAGCACGGGGGTGGCACCAGATGATCTCCAGAGGTTCCTTCCAACCCTCAACAATCTGCAACTAACTTAAATGCTTCGCTTAACGTCGCTTTCAATTCTAACAAAGTCGGTCCCATAAGATGGAGGTCTGGCCCTTGGCCCTCAGATTAATTCTTCAGCGTATCGTTGCCGTATTGCGCGGCAGAAAGCAGTACAAGGAGGGTGGAGGTGAGAGTGCTGGGTTTGTCATCTCACAGTCCCACGGAGATGGCAGCTTTGGCAAGAGCGTGTGGGAGTCGTTGCCACTCGGCTCCATCTCTCTCACTTGTCACTTCAGAGTAGTCCAAATGAGCAGCAGCCTGGAAATTCAGGAGATGCTGGTGGGGGTTTTTTTAAATGCAGATAAAGTATTTTAGGTGGGTTTTTTCCTCTTCTGAACTCTTCTGTGTTTGGATTTATGGTAACCAAAGCACTCGATTACCCCTCTCCAATATAAAATAACCTAGACAATAGAAGTCCAGTCGGGCCGGGACACCCGGCTCGTCCTCACGCGTCGGGTGAGATTGTCAAACCCACCACCACCTCGACGAGCACATCCTTTGAAGAGCCTTTTTTTTTTTGCTTTGCCTTTCAGCTCCACCAGTTCCAACGCCTGGAGCAAGAGATCACCAAGCCCGTAGAGAACGACATCTCCAAGTGGAAGCCTCCCCACCCTCCCCAGACCGCCAACGGCACCGCCGCCTCCCGCGACAGCCAGCTGCTTCTCTTCTACTCCGACCAGTGCCAGACTCACTTCAACTGCCTCCTCAACGCCATCGACGCCTTCTTCGGCTGCCTCAACGCCTCGCAGCCCCCCCGCATCTTCGTGGCTCACAGCAAGTTCGTCATCCTGAGCGCCCACAAGCTCGTCTTCATCGGGGACATGCTCACCAGGCAGGTGGCCGCTCAGGACGTCCGCAACAGGGTGAGGAACTCCAGCAACCAGCTGTGCGAGCTGCTGAAGAGCGTGGTGCTGGCCACCAAGACGGCTGCCCTGCAGTACCCCAGCACGGTGGCCCTTCAGCAGATGGTGGACCGGGTCACCGAGCTCTCTCAGCACGCCCAGCTCTTCAAACTCTCGCTGCTCCAAATGGCGTCCTCGTGAAAGCCCCGAGTGACAAAACAGGAAAGCAAACGAACTGGAGCTATTTTTATTTGAGTTCCCCCCCCCTCCCCATGTAAATATTATCTTTTGGGGTTGGTTGGGGGTTTTTTTAGATATTTTTTTATGAACTATTTTAAATCCGTTCTTACGCCTCGAGAGAAATCGAATGAAATCAGGGATCTGGGACTTGATCTGGTTCTGTGTTCTGTTCCAAATACACGTTTAGATTTGTATACACTGCGTCTATGTATATGTTGCTACATTCCCTCAACCACCAGTGAAGCACCTTAAGAAAAGACCCCCTGTACATACCGCCCGGCTCCTCGGCGTCTCATACCCGGCTGCTGCCCTCCTCTCGTTTCATTCCACCCTTCTTCTTGGCACGTGGAGCTTGGCTGCCAAACCTGCTCGTAAAGCAAGGGTAGTGCTTCTCAGAGAACGCCATTCCCTGCCGAGAAATCACTTTCTCTAGGTGAATTCTGTGGCATTTCAACTCTCCTCTCAGTGTAACTCCCTTCGGTACAAGCGCTCGGACCGTTCCGACTGTGCCTTTAAGGCACAACCACTGCAAGCAAGGCCTGGAGTGCTTGGGAGAGCAGCGTGTTTAGGCCGTAGTCGAGCCAGAACCTTAGGAGGAAGGCAGAATGGTTTACACTTAACATCCCCCTGGCATTCAAATTTGGGCTTCACCGTTTCGAACGCCTGCGCCCCGTGGGATTCGACACGCGGCGGGATTGCCAGCGAGGTGAATCCACTCAGGTTCATGGCCCTGCATTACACTGAAGGGCCAGGCTCAAAAGCCTTGCTGTTCGTGGGCTCGGAGTTACCCCAAGAGCATCCCGGGATCGTTGGGCTCGTCTTTGAGGCTGCAGCTGAGCAAGGGCTCAAAACCCGGGGGGATTAACATGCAGATTGTAATCCATGTGGCAAGGAAAGAGCTGAGTTTGAAGTACCAGGTATTTCAGAGTCTCTATTGCACGTGCACATTGTAATGAAGAAAGAGCGCTTACCTTCCCAGGGCATGTTCGTGGGAATCCATCACATCTCTTGCCATTCTGACTTCCATTCAACTATTTGGGCTTTTATTTTTTTCCCAATTCTCCCCCTTCTGCACTACACTGTCGCCAAAAAAAGTGACCTCCTGTTTTAATGGGGCCATTCCATCAACGAATACAATCCCACCCAGCAGTTTCTGGGTCAGACCCTTACAAACTGTTAGCAGAGCAGTGAGACTCCTTTAGAAACTCCACGCGCCGGCTGCTCCAAACCACAGACGCTCTTTCTTCCTCCTCCTTGTTCCCACCTCTGAACACCTTAGAATTAAGTCCCAGAAGTCCCAGTTGCCCGTGGGCTTTGAATTAAAAGCCGTGCTTTGAAGTGAGCAGTAGCTCAGGGAAATTCCAGGTGATTCTGGTGGTTTGGGAGCAGAAACACTACTGTCCTGGCACGCTCCAGGGCGGGCCGACGTCGATGCGTTGCGAGGTGCGCGGCAGCGAGCGGGTCACGGGTGAACACGGTGGCGTGAGGTCACCTGGAACCTGGGCTCTTCTGGCCGACTTCTCCCCGCTGGGATCCAACCACCCACCTTCATGAGATGGGGTTGGATGGCTCCACTAACCCCACCGTTCCGCCAGCGTACGGCATTTGCAGCCTTACCGTCTTGTCCCGGAGCGGAGACCGCTCTCAGCCACCTCCACATCACTGCCGGGCTGCAGAACGTTGCTGGAAGAGCCCCAGGAGCCAGCACCGCCTTAGCTGGCCCAGCAGCAGCTCCAGGGCTCGGCTCAGGCACAACACCCGGCAAGTTGGGCGGTCGTGTCCTTGTCACCAACAGCCAAAAACCTGTTTGTTCTGAGTGTTGTTTGGGATTCTTTGGGATTTCCTTCCGCGTTCGATGTTTTGTTGGGTTTTTGTTCCGTTTCGTTTGGTTTTTTACCACTGTGTATGCTTAGAAAGTGAAAAAAGCGTTTTAAAGCTTAGTGGTCGTGTCGATAGTTTGTGCTTTCCCCAGGAGAAGCCTTGCTGCCAGCCTGCATTGCAGTTGGTTACCTTGTAGAGAGTCAGTTTAAAGTGATTAAATGACCAGCTATTTTATACAGAAAAAAAAAAAAAGGCAACACTTGGTCTTATTTTTTTTGTGTCTTCAGAATCCTCTAAACATAATGAAAGGAAATATTGCTGCTTGCTGATACTGTCCAAACCCTTCTAAAATGTGCTCCCTTTCAATGATCTTCACCCTGCACTGATCAGGGAGAACTTGAGGGTGTAAGAGGAAGGGACAGAGGGTTTCTCTGCCTGTCCAGAAGCAGCAGGTGAAGCCTTTACCCAGCTCAGCTACACAAAGCATCAAGTCCAACATAGAACCCTCAGGGTCTACAGTCTGTGCTGCTGCCCCGTTCCCAGTGTCTGTTGCAGCTGGGAGCTGCACCCTGAAGCCCCTCAGCAAAGGCACTGGTCCTTCAGGTGAATGGGGAGGTTCCTCTCGACACAATCCCACCCTAAAGGGGGGAGCAGGATGCAGATGTGACTGTCCCCCCATTCTGGCCCACTCCCCCTCTCCACCATTCCCTGCTGAAGCCACGATCCAGACGGGAACTGGAAGAGCAGCTTTGTCCAGTGTAGCCATCCTTGCCCCTCAGCCAATGGTAAGACCACCTACTTCTACTACACGCCAAGCTGAGCGGAATCTTAGCTGTGGGTTCCACCTGAAACAACCATGGGGCTTTAAGGATCATAGAATCACAGACTGGTTTGGGTGGGAAGGGACTTAAAACCCATCTAGTGCAACCCCCCTGCAGGGAGCAGGGCCATCCCCAACTAGAGCAGGGTGCTCAGAGCCCTGGCCAACCTCCCCTGCAATGGTGCCAGGGATGGGGCAGCCACCACCTCTCTGGGCAGCCTGGGCCAGGCTCTCACCACCTTCAGCACCAACAATTTCTCCCTTCTCTCCAGTCTGAATCTCCCTCTTTCAGTTTAAACCATCCCCCCTTGGCCTGTCCCAACAGGCCCTGCACAAAAGTCTGTCCCCATCTTTCTGCCAGGCCCCTTCAAGTCCTGAAAGGCTCCAGTAAGGTGTCCCCGGAGCCTCCTCCTCTGCAGGCTCGATACATCAGGCCAAAGTGACCAGGGGAGCACAAACCACCAGCTCTCCAGGAGCTACATGAAGCTCATCTCACCTGCAAGGTGCTGCCTCTGCCCCATGGCACCAGCAGCAGCCTCCACACGCAGAGAGCTCCCCGAAGGTCACACACACCAGCAACCCAAGCAGAAAAAACCCTAGAAATCAGGATTCCCTGGTTCTCTCAACACTGCTGCCCAAGGGAGGGATGTAACAAAATCTGGGGGGTGGGGGAAGGGGTTGGCCCCTGAGATCAGGAGGATTTTCTTTCCTTCTTCCCTCCTGTAATTTCCCCTTAATTACAGGAAAACCGATCAGAGTTCTGTCCTTGATGCAAAGCTGCAGGAAACCAAATCCAAGAGGCCTTTTGTCGCTTCCTCTTAGCTGGATTTACACCAAGGCAGACTTGGGTGTAGGCAGGTGCAGGTTACAGTGAAGGGCAAGCAGAAAAATCTGAAAGAGAAGAGCAAAGAAAAGGAAAAAAGAAGAAGAAAAAAAAAAATCCTGCTCTGGCTTTTGATTGTCTTGCAGAAAGGGATCAAAGTAGGTATCGGTACTTCTTGTGCAGGCAGAAGGCTCCGGGGCATTTCCCCGTGCAGCGATTCAAGGCTGGCTTCATTCCCAGCTCAGCTCAAAGGGAAAAAAAGCAATCATGGTGAGCGGCCATGAACAGGGAAAAGAAAAAAAAGATAAATGGACTGCTGTGGTTTTTTGGGGTTTTTTCACCCCCCCAGCTTTGTTTTTCTAAAGGGTGGTGGGAGCAGCCCACCCCAAAGCCTTTCTTTAGAAAGCAAAATCTGGTGTTCTCCAGCGCCCCAGAGCAACGCCCCAGTGCCCCCAGACACAGAACTACACGCGTCCCACAGCTTTTTTTGGCATGAACCAGGCTCAGCCCCTGCAAGTTGTCCCCTCGTCCTTCCCAACCCCACTGAAGAGCAGCAGACTTACTCCAAACAGCAAATCTTCAACCTCCAACCACAAAGCTTGAAGGCTCGTGCCATCTAGTGGTGGGAAGCCAGCCCCAAAGCTGCCTTTCCTACGGTTCCTCGGCACAGGGAAGCTCCTGGCCCCTCAGCATCTTCATAGCCTCCACTGAAGTGACTCCAGTAGTTCCTTGTCTCTCTGGAACTGGACACAGTACTCCAGATGTGGCCTCACCAGGGGAGAGTAGAGGGGAAGAAGACCCTCCCTGGACCTGCTGGTCACACTGTTCTGAACGCACCCCAGATGACTGGCCTGGTGTGCGAGTACACAGCAGGCTTGGGGTAAACTTGTCCACCAGCACTTCAGGGTCCTTGTCCATGGAGCTCCCTCCCAGCTGGTAAACCCCTCACCTGTACTGGTGCCTGGGGCTATTCCTCCCCCGGTGCATGACCCTACACTTACCTTTCTGAACATCATTAGGTCCCCCCGTGCCCAGCTCTCCAGCCTGGATGAGGCAGAAAAGCACCTTTAGTAACAACTGCTCTAAAAGACAGAAACCTGCCCTTTAAAATGAAGTTAGCTGGGGACATTACACCAGCGAGAAAGGGACTTTGGACCAGCTTTGCCTTCTGTAGAGCTGCACGCTCGGTGAAGAAGTTCTACCAGGACAGAAAGAAAGTCAGGAAAACAGTCAAGGTCAAACACTCGTATCAAGTCTGGTAACTTTATTTTTCATCTGCGTGGTCAGTTGAAAGAACAGTTAACGATGACAACAAGACACCCACAGAAGCTTTAGGTGCAGCAAGCGACCACCCTGAGCACGTTCCTCAACCAACCAACCAGAAACTTGCCCGGCCAGGGGCAGCTCAGCGTAGGACTGGAGTTGCTCAGGAGTGGCAGCGTGGCCTCTGGCACCAGCCAGCGACAGCGGCGTGGGGGGATGAGCTGCAGAGAATCAGCCTCGCGGGCAAACGTTAAATCACCACGATAAACAATAACCTTAGTGGGTCCCTAACAGGCCTGAACGATGCAATTCGGCACGAACAAAGCTGTTTACATCAATTTGAGCAATAGCTTTTTGGGGTTTGTTTGGTTTTACCCCCCCACCAGTCCACGCTGTGTCTGTTCCAGCCTTCGCTGCAGTAACCGTTCTCAATTAACTGTCCCATCCAACACAGGTCAGTGTGGTTTATTCCAAGTTCTGCAGCCCCTGCAACAAAGGTGACAGAGCTGCACTGAAGGGAACCCCCCCCCAAAATACATTCGAGGGAATGGCTGCAACAATAAGGCAAGAAACCGTTTGAAAAATAGACCCTACTGAACAAACCCAGACCGACTGTGTTGCCTTCCTAAGGTTTCAGACTCCAGTCGATTCCAAGTTAAGTGCTTACTGGTAAAAATAATCCAAGACGTGAGTATGTGGGACTGCCAGCAATCACAACCCAGGTCTTATCACAAGCACGTTTTCACACATACAGCTTCACTTTTGACAGGTTTGAAGTACAAAGGTTTTACTACAAATTCCTTCAGGAAAAATCCCGCGTCGACAGGAGACATCAGCAGTCCAAAGTTCTTCCGAACAGCGCAATACAAACCTCTGGCCTGCTACTAATGAGAAGGCTGCAGTTAATCACGAGGCAGACAGCGTCATTGGCAGCTACGTCACAGCAACAGTAAAAAAATAGCATCAGCTGTTAAAAAAAAAAAAACAAAAACAACAGACCAACAAAAGAGACTGAAAATAACTTTGGGGAGTGAAATGTGCGCCTACGTCCAGCGAGAAAGGGAAGAGGAAGTCGGCTCCACACCCGTCTTATTGCATATTTGAGCAGCATTCAAACCCGTGGGGATTATTTCCTTCATTATCTTGCTCCAGTCTTGATTCTGGCACCGTCAGAGCCACTCAGTGTATTGCTGGAACTCCACGTTTCTTCACAGCTACTGGAAGCAGAGACTGAGTTAACCGTCACTTCTCTCGCGCGTCGGCCTCTTGCCGTCTTCCGCGCGCTAACATCGAGGTCAACGCGACGCGCGGCGGAGTGTCGCTGTCTCAGGTCACTACCAAGCAAACCCATCTTGATTTGCAGGCCTGGATCAGCAAAGCTGAAGATGCTACAGATGCTTCTGCAGACAAACGTGCCGGTGCTCGGTTAGCGCTGCTAAGGGACACGGGGACGCGGGAACGTTGCGAGGTCGGGTTGTGCCAGGCCAAGGATCTCAAAGCAGCAGGGAATGGAATCCGATTCTTTTGCTCGGTTTGAGTAAGTGGGAGTTGTACTCATTAAAAAACCACCTCATGAGGTGTTTCCTTGCCAGCAGACTGAGTTCTACACATGTTTAAGGGCTGTGTGCCCGATCACGCTCGAAAACGTCACCTTGCGACACAAGGCAAGCTTCTACCCACGTGCTAGCGAGCAAAAAGCTGACTCCAAAGGAAGGTCAGGTCTGATCTTCAGTATTTTCCTACTGAAACACCCAAGTCCTTCGATGAAGTGAATCCACAGATGACAACAGAAACCTCGAAGGCACTGAGAGAGTGCTCCTTCCCAAGACGTAGGTCTACTTGACAAATGAATGTCGCTGCTTTCAGCCACATCATTGAACCAAACCACACCTTTGGAAGTCGTCGGCTTAAATTTCTTCACGACCAACTTTGTGGTGCTGTTGTAAGTTTTTGTACGGGGAACAACGACCCAGACACCTCCACAGATCCAGGCCTCGAGAGAAAACGGATGCGGGTTCATGACCAGACCCGTCGGTAGTTCTCTCCCCTGCACACATCAGAGGTGCTACGTTCACGGTTCTCCCCCTTCCAAAGATCTCGTGGGCCTCTCTTCAGACTCACAAGATAAACAGAAGCGGAGCTTTTTGTTCTGTGAAAAGAGCCATGTCACTCATCCTCAAAGAAAAGGGGAGCAACTGCTTGGTACTGGTGAAATCAGTAAGCCCCCCCAGCAAACGGGAGATACCAAACCCACTGCCGCAACGCTACCGACGCGTCGCAGCCACGTCTGCCAAACCGGGCAGAAGGCCTGAACTGGTTCCAGGAAAGAGGTCGTGTCGGGTACCCCAGACCTGCTGCCGAGGTGTACAAAGTGACCCAGGGAAGTGCTCACTACCCAAGACCCGAAGACGTCAGGCGCGCTTCCCGTCACTGAGCGGGGAGGATGCGAGGCGGGCACCTTTCCTTCTCCAACACAACTGGGAGGGCTTGGAGTAAAAGGTTCAGGAAAGAGAGACCTCACAGGGCTGTTTAACCTGTTGCCTTTCTTAGGCCAAACCCAAGAAAATAGGTTTTACCACCCAATCCTTTTTTTTTTTAAGGAGATAATAAAAACCTCCAAATCATGTGCATCTAATACTGATTTTTCGCGTTTCATTTATACTTTTTATAAAGAGCATAACTAAGATCTCACTTTAGAATACTTTCTAAAGCAACTCGCAACCATTTTTCACGTTCACGTGCATTCTCAAGGTTGAAGAAAAAAAAATATATATATACATAGTCAGATATGGCTAAGGAAATAAACCTCCATTTCACTACCTGCAGTTACAGTGCTGTAACAAAAAAATAATTTAGAAACCATTTCAAGTCTGACATCTCTCCCACGTTCAGATGAATGCAAAGGCTGAGCCTGTGGTTCCAAGACCTGGTTTGAAGCTGTGTGCAGAGATAGGGGCTACAGCAGTTCAGTGTTTTTCTGATGGGAGGTTGCTCTCCACCCCTCCTTCCTTCCAATGTTCTACGCCCTGCTGCTGAAGCCCTCCCTGAACCTCTCCCGAAGGAGCATGCGCTGGTAGTTCACAAGTAAAGGTCCCCAGGTATTCATATTCCCTCTTCCCTCAGTTTTTCAGTAAGGTCAAACCACTGAATGACACAGTGTGGAGGTGCTTCACCATTCGTAGCGAGTCAGGAGTTTGCTGAAGTGCTTTAAGTTGTGTCTTCTGCAGGTGCCCTTCGCTGCCGAGCGGATTTCTGCCTGCCCCTCTGAGGCGAGGGGGGAGTTTCCTGTTCAGCTTCAGGCTCTGAGGGCTCGTTGTCTCCTTGCTGGGACCCAGTATCACCTATCAGTTCTCTCAGGAATTTGAATTTCGACAAAAACAATTGCCAGACCACATACCAGCCTGCAGGAGAAAGGAAAAAAAAAAAAATAAAGGTGCAGCTTAGTACCATCACACAAATTGACAGTCAGCTCTCGGGCAAAGCATAAAAGGGAGAAAAAATTTGATCAGCTCTTACCCTTTAATTGCCAGTGCTCAACCCCAACACCCCCACTCCTTTCTCCAGCCCTACAAATACCAATTTGACTGATGAAGTCTGTCCTCCTCCAGAAGCAAACGTTCAAGCTCTGGGTAAGGACTCACCCCACGGTGAAAGCTGCATTACCCAGTCACTGTTGAGCACACTTGTGGAGATCTTGCAGTGAAGACCACATTTTAGAATAAATCCATGCACGAGGTCTTCCTCACGTTCCACATCTCCCAGATTCAAGGTGCTCCCTCACCACGGCCAAAGCCCACTGAAGTAAAATTAACATTCTCTGGTAAACTTGTGTTCTGCTTCGCTGCTGAAATGCTCTGGGTCCCCAAACTGTGCAAGCAAAGAGTTGAAATGGTCACATTTCTAGAATCTCTCGAGAAATATTTAAGATCCGGCTCTTCCTCTCTCTCATAGAAGTGTTTCTATACCAGGTAGCCAAGGAACTTCAAAAAAAAGCAGATAGAAATACATTAAACTTAACTCCAAATCTTCCTTTGAAAAGATCTCCCTTATCTAAGCCTTTAGGTCAAGAGGCACTGGAGTTTCAGGCAGCTGAGCAGCAGTGCTGTCCCCTTCCCTGTAGCTAACCACTCACGTTCCATCACCCACAGAGGAGGAGTGGAACTTCTCCGTGAACCACCCAGTCCAGCAGCAGAAAATGGAAAGAGCTATTTGAAAACATCTGCTGTAGAAGCATCACTCGAATCACCAAAGCCCGTCTGGTTTGCACAGAGCTACAAATCAAGGCTCCCACTCTCCAAGCCTGTGCTGCTGCCCCGTGCCAATAGGAAGAGCCCTGTTTTACAGGGCTAGGGCAACTCATCCTCCCCTTGTCAGCAGGAACAGGCTTCTGAGTGTGGACAGCTGGGGAAGGGGAAGACAGACTAATTCAGTGGCACTTCTGTAACCACAGCACTGCCATTTTTCTTCCTCTTGTGTAATCAGAGCCGTGCCAATAGGAGCAGGCTATGGTTGGGGGTGAAAAGAGATCCCAGCCTTCCCCTCCCCCCCCGGGATATTCTTCACATCCTGCAGATTGTTCATTTCCAGAACCTCTCTGCTGCTGAGGAGTTGGAGGAAAGCTTTTCTCTCACAACCTTTTATGGTCTAAATTAATTCCTAGAGCCCACACCAAGTACTTCCTTTTCCATTAATGCCTAAACCTTTAAACGACTCATGAAATTGAATCTGATGTGCCACAAATGCATTAAATACCCCTAAACCTAGGGGAAAAAAAAACCCTCAGTGGCAGATGTCTGGAGTTGGAATCTTTTTTTTTGTTGTTGTTCAGATCTAGAAGTAAAAACAGAAGTAGCAACTCTTTGCAAGTTGTTGCCATTGAGGAGTATTTCAGGTCTGGGGGACCTTCAGAGCTTAGTGCATTGTGAAAGCCACAGATCAATACATCCTCCTCAGAGGTGGAAGCAGTCACATTGCCAAAAGCCAGGATCATTTCTAGCACGAAAGAAAAGGTGTAAAATATTCCAGGTGACTACAGGACATGTGGAAGAAAGCGAGACCTACGCAGAATATTACAGGCCATTTAAAAATGCCTCCAACTCTCCAATCTGTTAACAGAGACAAAACTTGAGATGTCAGACTCAGAAGAGCATGAAAAGCACGTGGTACACTCTACTAAATCCACTGCAGTGTGTGTTTGCAGGGGGGGAAACTCTCAGTCAAAATGTTTTTGTTGGGGAATGTTTAAAATTCTAAAGCACCTGCGAAGTGAGTTACTGTGGAACTGATAAATCACTTCCAGAGAACACAACACAGAGAGGGGAGGGAGAGAAAAAAAATACTCAAGGCCTTCCCAAAAAGAGTTACAGGGCACTTTCCAGAAGCATAACTTGAATATGTTTGGTATAAATAACTACCCAAGGAGGTATCTAGATAAAGTGGACCATGGGCTTCCTCTACCAGCCACTTAACACAGAATGCCTGGGGGTGATGGGATAGAAACACTGAAGAATATTCACAGTTCAGTCTCAGACACTCTCAAGAGGAGCAGCATCACTATTTTCCCCATGTTTTCAGGTAGAGGACAACAGTCTTGAGTATCCAAGATCTCGAGCACCATAAAGGAGACTTTAGAGCTCTCTAGCTGGGTGACTACAAAGAAGAGAATGTAAATAATCAGCTCACCAGACTGGTTCTCGTTGACAAACAAGCAGATGAACGATAACACCCTGTGAAAGCAACCACAGCGCAGTGCATTGAAAAGCAAATTACAGCAGGCTTAGCCCAGGGTACCGCTGGGAGGGGACCCGGGCTCCAAAACCAGTTTCAAAACCTTGCAAGATCTCCTGGTCTGTACCAGGGATATTTAGGTCTGAGGCAATCAAAGTAGGGAGATTTTTTCTTTCACTTGCTCTAATTAGTTCCAGCTTGGATGGAATGGTGTTTAAAAAAAGAAAATATCCCCTCAACACACACATTTGGCTGAATGAGACCAGCTGAGACTCCCCTTCACCTTGCTGCTATGAAACACTTTGGGAAAAATTTCCTTGGAAATAACCAGGGGACTAAAGGAGGAGTCATTCTGGGCAAGAGAAACTCTCTCCAGCCACACCACCAACCAAACACACCCCTAAACGAAACCCCACAGGCAGACAAAGCCTGGAGGCAGAGTCACAGCACCGAGTTAGGTCTGAAATCAGAAGACAACGTATTTATTTCTTCCTCAGCCTCTCCAGAACATTGCAAAATGGTACCACCCGGTATCATGCCCCACTGAAGAGCTGTACGTGACAGAACAGTGTACTGTAAAAAAGAAACTAGTTGTAATATAAAATATACACCAAAAAAAAGAGGGAAATGGGCATTTCTGTGCATTGCTGTGCATGCCTGTCTTCATGCAGTTCAGCTTTGCAGCTCTTTTGCAGCAGAGCTCTTCCAGGACAGGTAACTGATACCGCCAGTTTGCATCTCCAGTGCTCCCACTTTGTTCAGGTAAGCTGCTCCCAAAGAAGTCCTCCTGGTTTCACTTCACCCCACACAAAATATCTGATCTGAATCAGTATTCCCGTGCTCGCTTAGTTTTCTTCAGCCATTCCAGATCACCCTTAGCTTGACTGAATCTGTGGGAGCCAGGGAGCAGACACCCACAGCACATCTTCAGCAAACCAGCAGCAGGCTATACAACATACAGACCAGAATGTATTTCTGCATTGATTGCTGAAAGAAGTTGCTTCTCAGAGAAGGAAGCCAGATCCAACAGGGCAGCATCACAACGCAAAGCAGGGGCTCCAGCTCTTGCTGTACCCCGGATCCAGAGAGTCTGGAGACCCACAGAGAGTTCAAAAGCAGCTCCCAGAGCCACCGTCTCACTTAAAGCACCACAGCCAAGTGCCATGAGAAGAGCTCCAAGCCAATTTTGGCACTGTGCCATCAGAATGTCAACCCCTCTTGTAAATCAAGGACCCAACGTGCTTGTGAAGAAGGGACAGCGAGGCAAAGCCTCTTCTACCAACTCCTGCCTCGATGGAGGTACCATTTGTGCAGTCTCAGGATGTTAAACAGATTGCATTATTTGACTGTGCTTCTTAAAGGTACCTGCTCTCTTACTTCCCCCCCTTAGTTCTTTGTAAAAGGGAAAGCAACAAAAAGATCTAACTACAACATTACTCCCCCTCCAAACGTGAGGGGCACAAGTCTCAGGTGCTCGTATTCCACTCACCTTCCACTGGCTGGTACACAACGGCTAACTGAGGGCTTTCTTTACAGGAGCACATTTTCCTCTTCTACTTGAATCGGGAAGGGCAAACCAACCAAAACACAACACCCAGGGCTATTATGGAGTGCTGGGGTAAAGCAACCTGATTTTTAACCAGGTAAAATACAAGTGAAACCGAGAAAGGAAAGAAAGTGATGTAGCAGTGGCACAAGGCAGAGTTTGAAGACCTGGCTTCTATTTCTGGCTCTATTATGGGCTTCCTGTGCAGTCCTGCAAGATCAATTTACCTTTGTGCCCCTTCTGGTTTGAAAATAGGATGCAATTACTCCAGCACAGGAAGACTGGTTTCTAACTGGGCTGTCACCAAGCTGAATGTCTCCTGTATTCAAATGCTGAAGTGACCACAACAGAAAATCAGATAGCTGGGGAAAAAAAACCCCAAAAGGAAGCAGGGAGCTCTAGATGCTAACCTGAGATGTGGGAGAAGAGGGTTCTGCTCTGAGCTCTGTGCCAGAATCCTCTGTGACCACGGACCAGTGACTGCAGTCTGTTCCACTTAAGATGTGGACAACACAGTGTCCCAGTGGAGAGCTGTGCTCTGGAGAAGATCAGGCTGAAGGAAGCAGGAACTGCTCTGCTGCTGGAGTAACAGGAGGCACCAGGTGACAAGGTGCTTGGTGCTGCACAGCTCCTCAAACCCGGTCCCGTGGAATGCAGTGCTCTACCACACGCTGCTTGCTGGCTGATCACAAAGAAACTCTCTTCTGATCTCTCATTTGTAGCAGTTTCAAAACTCAAATTTCAAATTAAAGGCTGTTTTCTCTTTATTGCTGATCTAATCACACGTGACCGGCCTCATCTTTTAAAGCACGTTACCAGAGTCACTCATTTCAGGTAGTGACAAAACTGTTTCAGCAAAGCATTAAAGGAAAGCTATTCAAGTAGAATTTAGGGGTCAAACGTGTGAATTCTGACTTGGGAAGGAAACCACACGTTCGTTTCAGCACTTTTTGAGTTACATGATTTTTGTTTTAAGCTCATATCCCAACCCACACCTCATTAGCTTCTCTTGCCAAATGAGAGGAGCTCTTCCCTCAGTTCCCCTGAAAGCACTTGTGCAATTCCACAGGGCTCCATGCATTACCACGCTGGGAAAATAAACCAAGCACACAGAGACTGGCATTTTATCCTCTCCTATAGCCTTGGCTGGTATTTCATCCTCTCCTATAGCCTTGGCTGGTATTTCATCTTCTCCTATAGCCTTGACCACACACGAGTTCCCTCAGCAGAAGAACGTGGAATACACAAAAGCAGCAATGAGACCACCAGAGAGAATCCAGAGAAAGGAAATCAGAAAAGGTGGGAATAAAAAAAGCCAGAAATTTAAAAAAAAAAAAAAAAAAGCAAGCAGGTTACCTTAGTCCCACTTTTAAATGAGCAAGTGAAAAATTGCTGTTTACACTCCCTCAGTGGTTTCTGTGTCAGATGTGATCAGTTTACAAATAGAGACGTTGTGAGCTGCAAGCCTTCTGTGCTTCCCAACAAATGCAGAGTGACATTGAAAGCACCAGTTGCAAGCATCCAGAAATGTTGCAAGAGAAGGAAATCAGGGCATTTATTCAGAGTGGGTTTCACAGACATAAATGCCCAATTCAGGCACAAACATTCGCTTTTCACACAGCTGAAGAACTGCTCCAAGTACCTTCTGATGGTTTGGGCTTTGAATTTCATCTTTGCACTTTAGAAAGATGGTGAGTCCCCTCCCCAAATTATTTAAGTTTGGATAGCACTTATCACATCATACTTGTGATAAGCAGCAGAAATCCACATGATCCTAGGATGTCCCCCTGATTGACTGTTCTCTGCAAGCATTCACACCATGAGGCCTTTTACCAGCCACTCAAAATCCCAAGTTATAGCTCTTTATGCTCTTGACCCTGTATGTCCTTCTTAAAAGGCTGTCTCGTTATCTCTCACCAGATGGCTTGAATATTTTCTATTAATAACCGTGGTGCATACCAATATTAATTAATAAATGCTGTATGATGGCAAAATATCACCACCAATACTGTAAACCATGCAATTAACTTCAGCTAATCCTTCAACAGCTCAGTTGGAAGTCATTCCATTTCCCCACGTAAACTACACACATACACCTCAGCTTTCTATCTGCCTTGTTCCCCACGTGCTGATACTGGATTTCACCTCCCAATTTACCATCCAGCCCCCTGATATTGCAAAGTCTCTTCACAATGCTTCGCTGTTTTGACCACAATTAATTTTTTTAAAGTATTAAATGGCAACTGACTCTTCACTTTGCTCCCTTGGTTTGCAAAAATCACTTAAAAATCTACCTGGCATTTGCTTTTTATCTCACAAGCCTTTCACCGCAGGCTATGGCACAGCTTGAATTTCGTGGGGGTGTTTTTTGAGGTGTTGTTTTGGGGTTTTTTAGAGCTCTAAGATCAGTATATTGATCCCAACACCCACACGGATTACACTGCCGATTCCTTGCAAGAACTCCAATACACCCGCAAGGCTCCTCCCACCGAAATAACCCTTCTCTCTGCATTTTAAAAGATTAAATACAAATATTTGCATTCATGTAAGAAAAAAACCCATCCTCCTAAGAGCTGCTTTCAATCTGTTCAAGCAAACAGATGTCAAAAGCTGAAGGGTACCAGTAAGAAGTTTACTTCTCCCATTTGCTGGCACTCCTGCCCCAAGTACCAGCTGCACATAGCGACTGCTCAACGGACTGCTCCCTAAAAAAGCTGTCAGCTTCAGATTAGTCACCGAATTAAGCTCTGGAAGCATTTCAAAGCTCAAAATGATTCGGAAACAAAAGAGAAGGCGGCGCTGCGAACCACACACGTCCCCCCCCCCCCCCCAGCCCCGGACCCCCTGCCCCCCCATTCCTTCAAGCAACCCGAGCAAACCCGAACCCCCAGAGAGGGGGGGGGGGGGGCGGGTGGGGAAGGCGAGCACCGCATCCCGCAGCCGGGACTCACCGCACAGCATGAAGAGCAGCACGCAGGCCAGGGTGGCCACGATCACCAGCAAGGTCAGCCCGATGCTCTGCCACATGGTGCCGGCCGCCGCCTCCTCCTCCTCCTCCTCCTTCTCGAAGACGCCTCCCCGCCCCTGCAGCCGCTCTGCCGGGCCGGGCTGGGCCGAGTCCCGCCCCCGGCGGCCCTCAGGGCCCGCTGAGCCCCGCGGGAAGGGCTGTCGGTGCCCGGCCGGCTCCTCGGCGGCTCACCCGGTTGCGGGCCGCCTCAGGGACGAGCGGAGGAGGCCGCGCCCCGCATCGCTGCCCGCTACCCCCGCGGAAGGGAGGGAGGGAGGGGGCGGGTTCGCAGCCCAGCCAGGAGGGCGAGCGGAGAGCCGCGGGACTGAGCCGGCAGCGATACCGGCCCCGTCTCCTCCCGCCGCTTACCGAGCCGGCGTCAAGCGCGGCGGCAGCGGCGAGACGGGGCAGGGCCGTAAAGAGCGGCGCGGTGACGCGAGCGCCGCGCGGGGCATGCTGGGAACTGTCGTTCCGCTGCCCCCGCCCCGAGGGCGGGGATGGCTGCCGGGAGGGGTGGCTGCTGGGAGGGGTTGCTGGCGGGCTGCCGCGTCTGGAGGTAGGGGAAAGTGCCGTTTAGGTTAGAAGAGACCTTTAAGATCGTCGAGGACAACAACTCTACCAAGTCCACGATGTCCCTCAGCACCACATCTCCAGGGCTTTGAATCCCCTCAGGGATGGGGACTCCACCCCTGCCCTGGGCAGCCTGGGACAGCCCTGGAGGGGAAGGAATTGTTCCTCATGTCCAACCTAAACCTCCTCTGGTCCAACTTTAGACCGTTTTATCTTGTCCTATCACTTGTTACTTGGCACAAGAGCCTGACCCCACCTGCCTTCAACCTCCTGTCAGGGAGCTGTCAAGAGCCGGAAGGTCTCTCTTGAGCCTCCTCTTCTCCAGGCTGAACAAACCCAGGTCCCTCGGTCATCCCTCACCAACCTCATTGTCCTTTGGTCCCACTCCAGCACCATGAGGTTTCTTCCTACATTGACGTGCCCAATATACAAGCAAAGACCTTGAAAGAGGATGTCTACCTGTCTTGTTAAACCAACTGTAGAAATCTGGCAAAATAAACACTTTTTGCGGTTATCGACTAACGTGAGCTGAACTATGGATTAACTTTGCTCGTTATGATCTCATAAACCAATGTGTATAAAAGA
This sequence comes from Actenoides hombroni, assembly GCA_024336885.1. NCBI lineage: Eukaryota > Metazoa > Chordata > Aves > Coraciiformes > Alcedinidae > Actenoides > Actenoides hombroni. The sequence goes on from WUAM01000162.1 coordinate 3,663,341, forward strand.
TTGTGATTGCTAAATGCTCAGCGCACAACTAGCTAGACCACTGCCTTAGATGCACGTATTTGCAAATATGCAGTAAAAAGAGTAGCTGGGATGCAGCTGTGCACACCATGAGGAACAGCTCATCTAAATACAGCCTTTTGTAACAACTCAGCTCCAGATCTTTGGTCCAGAGCCGTCAATCTTTTCCCAGTTCTTGGCTGACTTCAATAAACAATACAAACTAGTCAGATAAAGATGGTAAGCATAAAAGGGATGAGAAAATGCTCTTTATGTCAGGTTATGAAATGCCAAACTATAGAACTAAACTGTATCTGTGGCTTTTCCTGGACACATTCAGTTGCTTCCCAGCCTTAGCAAAGGCTTGAAGAGTAATTACTGGCAGTATGACTTTGTTCCAAAAGAGGGTGCTAAAACATAATATTTATTACCAAAACTGCACAGCTGTTTTGGTAAAAAAGAAACATACCAGAAAAAAACCCCAAACAAACAAACAAGAGGACAAACTTTCAATTCTGTTCTGATAAATTACAAAGTCTTTTCACTTCAGCTTGATCATTCAGGTTTGATACAGTTTGATTGCTGACAGTTCTTAAGCACGTACTGAGAGTTAAGGAAAGTTCCATCCCATTGACCCTGTAACTCCTCATGGTGTCACCAGCAGAACCAAGATCTTTAGGTACATAACTATTGTCCTGTACCAACAAAATTATTGGGCAAATGCTACTGAGAGGACAGTTTTGTGAAACAGGCAGGTCCTGAGTTTAAATTCCAAGTTTTGGAGGAGATTGTGAGCAAGAGCAGTGATGGGTAATGGGAGACATGGCTGATTTCGCTTTTCTTTCCCAAACAAAAACTTAATCCTGCTGATTGACACTTAGCAGGAGCTGAGAGCTGCCAGTACTTGGCTGATCAGTAGTACCTTGTCCACCCTGCTTCCTGCTAAGCTCAAAACCCAGTGGGAGCTGGCAGCTCCCAAGTCATCACAACTCAAAGGTGCTTTTGCTAAGATGCAGGGAGATTCAAAACCTGACTGGACACAGCCCTGGACAACTGGCTGTAGGCGGCCCTGCTGGAGCAGGTGGGTTGGCCCAGACAACCTCCAGAGGTCCCTTCCAACCTCAACCAGCCTGTGATTCTTTGGGCTCCATAGTTTGTGATGAGGTCCAACCTGCAACAACCCCTACACCAGCAGCAGGCAAGCCCCCCTTCCTGTGGTACTTCACCATGAAGTGCAGTTATTGTGCAGCAGCAGGAGCACCTCAGAATGAAGTGCTGGTTTAATTGCCTCCGTTTACTCTCCTTATTTCCAGAGAATTCCAGCTGGCATTAAGCAATTCCATTTGTCTACACATTGACTTATTTTTTTGCCTTTCAGCACAATAAGCTATTCAACAACCACTCCAAGCTCATGTTCATGGCAGAAGCCTGCTGTGCTGCAGGCCTGGGATCCAACTAAACGTGTGGAATCACCCTCCATACAAAACAGATGAATCCAAATCCTGCCACAGCCCTTAAATCTCCAAATTCAGGTCATTGGATAGGTGTTAAAAATATCCGTAATACTATTACAGCTTCTTTTAGATGCCACCAGAATCCTATTTGCTTCCTATGTGTGTCTTCATTGGAGACATTATGGTTCTGATAAAAAAAATTGCTACTATAGAAGGAAACTACATTAATTAGTATTAATATAACGTGTCAGGTACAAGGAGCTCGAGAAATTAGAAATGCTACATCTTTACCAAACGTGAATGTACATTTCCCTTCTGGTTTAGTCAAAGAAAAACAAGAATAAAGGAAAAAATGTTTTGTATTATTATGTGCTTAGGTCTGGATTTGGGTAGACACACTAACTCCAGCCTGCTTGGACTATAAAGCTATCAGAATAAAATCTGTCAGGCCGAAGCATTGCAGTGCACTGAGTCACTACCACATTTGTCTGTCAGCTTCCAAACTGCTCCTTGCTCTCCAGCACCTGAAGAGGAATCTCTTGGGTAAAGAGGACAATTTTCTGCTTAGGGAACAACTTCTCTGGGGACAGAATGGGTATCAAAAAGTATTTCTCTTCAATATTTCATGGTGGTCTGTAGTAACACAGAAAAAATTAAATTAATAACCTATCAAAAAGATTAATTAGGGGAAAGGCTGGCAGGTCAACCCCAGGAATTACAGCCATTCTGCATAGACAAACACACGGGAATTTGGAAGCTCAAGCAAACAAGACTGCATCTACAAAAGTGGGCTAGAAGTTACTCGAGGACATGTTTTCACATGAAGCTTCTGGCAGTATCATTTCTGGGTGGCCCTGGGAAGGCAGCCAGTCTAACAGTCTTTGGTGTATCTCTGCGTCTAGGTCCAAGAGAATGCAGGGGGTGAAGTAGTAGAGACTACCAGGACAAAGAGATGACCAGGAAGGAAGTCTGGATGTTTAGAATATCAGTGCTACGTTTTGGACAAATACAACCCATCAGTACCTCACATACATGGTGGTTTGTGAAGATGTTGCTTGTCCTGCACCACACGTGGCCCTCTTAACTTCCCCTGCTTGTGCCACTGAAACCAGGAAAGGCAAAAATCGTTTTTGAAGGTGTGACATTTTGTGCTTGTTCCACCAAGCATAAAGCCTCTCCTCTTCCCCGGCCTTTGTTCTAGTTTATATCAGCGGCGGACTTGTGGTGGGGTCAGTAGCTCCCACTCTGTCTGCTTTTTACCTCTTCCCTCACCAACCTAAATAAACGTTTGCTTTTCAATTCCTCCTGAACAAGGAGATCTGCAGGGAGATGCCACAGTTAAGGCAGCAGGACAGCGCTGACCTCACTTTGGAACAGCATGTGGAGGATTCAGGGCATCAGGTCAGAGAACTTCAACTGTAAATAGAAGTGCTGGACTTTAGACCAAACCCTCTGTTAAATGCAATAGAGTCACATTAGGATTATGGTAGTTGGCCAATGCTCCTGTCTGCTCCCAAACCAGACAGTCACAGAATCATAGAAACTTTCTGGTTGGAAGAGACCTTGGAGAACATCAAAGCCAGCCATTAACCCAGCACTGCCAAATCATCACCAAACCATGTCCCTCAGCATCACGTCCACATGGCTTTTAAATCCCTCCAGGGATGGGGACCCCACTATTGCCCTAGCCAGCCTGGGCCAGAGTTGGAAAACCCTTTCAGTTAAGACTTTTTTCCCCAATATCCAACCTAACCATCTCCTGATGCAATTTGAGGCTGTCTCCTCTTGTCCTATTGTTTGTTCCTTGGGAGCAGAGCCCAACCCCACCTGACTCCAGCCTCCTGTCAGGGAGTTGCTGAGAGCCAAGTCTCCCCTGAGGCTCAACAAGCCCAGTTGCCTCAGCTGCTCCTCACCAGACTTGCCCTCTAGCCCCTTCCCCAGCCTCGTTGCCTTTCTCTGGCCACGCTCCGGCCCCTGTAGGGCTCCTTCTAGGACTGAGGGGCTCAAAACCGAACCCAATATTTGAGGTGTGGCCTCACCAGTGCCGAGCACAGGGGGACGATCCCCACCCTCGCGCTGACACCAGCCAACGCAGCCCCCTCCACGTGGAATCTCACCGGCTGTTTTGTCACAGGCCGGGGGCCACTTTCCACAGCGTCCCCGAGGGCGGTGGTGGAACAGCATCTTCAACCCCTTCCCCTGCTCACCAATCGAATTCCCACCACCCCACCCTCCTTCCCCTCCAGGTGCCCGGGAGGTGACCCAGCCGGCCCGAGGGCAGGCCGGGGATCCCCGGGCCCTGGTGCCCTGCGGCTGCGGGCGGGGCGGGGGAGCGGGCGGGGGGAGGCGGTGC
>WUAM01000162.1:3668398-3678490 GCA_024336885.1 Actenoides hombroni
GGGGGAGCGGGCGGGGGGAGGCGGTGCCTTATAGCGCGGGCGCGGCGGGGCAGCCCCGGCAAACCCGAGCCGAGCCGAGCCGAGCCGCGCCGCCCGGACCCTGGACAGCGCCTCGTCTCCGCCACCGCCATGGTGAGTGTCCCACCCCCCACCCCCCCGACCCCGGGGACCCCGGGTGCTTTTCCTCGCATCCCCTCGCCGGGGCCGGCTGCTAAACCGAGCCGCCGCCGCTCCCCCTGCTCGGCAGGGACCGGCTGAGAGGGGGGCCCCGCTGCTCTCCCTCCCCCCTGGGGTCAGGCTCGGGCTGTGCTTTGATTTTGGGGGTGGGGGGAGGCTCCTCAACTGCCCCCCTCCATCCCCCGGCAGGGCACGCAGCCATGCGACACAAGGAGCCGGGAGGGGACCCTGCAGGGGAGGAGGAGGGGGTCGTGGATGGGCAGGGGGAGCGAGTGATGTGCAGCCCCCTCCCCCTCATAGCCTCCCCGCTGGACCCCCAGCCCCGGTGCTCCGAGCAGGTGCATTTTTCCTCTATTTTGAGGTGTGTTTGAGCATGTTACATAAACAGATTATTCCTGGTGATGGGTTAATAGAAGCGCTCTTGTTAGTCATACAGAATCCCAGCATGGTAGGGGCTTCAAGGGACTTCTGGAGATCATCTTGTCCAACCTCTCTGCTAAAACAGGGTCATCCAGAGCAGGTTGCCCAGGATCAGGTGTCCAAGCACGTTTGGAATCTCTCAAGAGAAGGAGACTCCACAACCTCTCTAGGCAACCTGTTCCAGTCTCTGGTAAACAGATGGTCTGTAGTGGAATAATTTCCCGCCCCCCCATGTAATGAATGAACAACAGAGTTTTAGATTCCAGTTGAGCATTTAGGAGCTAAACTGGAACAGCACAGCCACCAGTTTAGGCAGTAGAACCATTTCCCCATGGCACATTGTGACTTTGCAGTCATAGTAACATCCCCAGAGGAGCTCATCCTGTTTATAAACAAGAATGCATTAAGTGTAACGCTGACCAGACCAAGCAGGACAGTATCATACAGGTATTTTTCAGCCTTAAAGTCTGAGGTACCACGTGCCTGAATAACCTCTCATATCAGAACCTTGGGACACAAGATTAACAACAGAAGCTAGCTTTTCTTTCATGTGATTTAAGTTAAGTGGCATAAGGAAACATTTGGGTTGTTGTTTTGTTGGATTTTTTTTTCTGAACAAAAGTTCATTTTGCCAAAGCAGCAAAACCTGCCCTATGACAGGCCTGGTGTCTTTCCTCAGCATCTCCACCGTGTTGAGGACAACCATGGTGGGACGGTTTCTTCTGTTTATTGTCGTTCACTGCAGCTCCACTTACTCCAGTGAATCTAGGTCAAATTACACTGGCTCAGGATTTGGCTGCACCCTTGGACTGTAAACCGATTATAAATTTTGATTGGTCAGTGCATTTTCCATGGGGTCAAATCCCACTTGGATGGAGCAAGGGAGTGTATAACCTTGCACAGTGCAAGGCTTCCATAGAGTCTGGGAGATACTGAAGTAAGCCTGAACACGAGGACAGCGTGGAGCTGTATTTAATAGGTTCAAGTATCTCTACAGCAATCCAGCTGCAGAGGGGTTATACAGGGGCTAGAACAGTTTCTAAATTCCCTAAGAGACTTTGATAACCAGTGTAATCTGAAATCAATGAAGAAAGACACCTAACTCTTCTAAGCATTGAATCATTTCGGTTGGAAAAGACCTTTTAGCTCATCAAGTCCAACCTCATGGCCACCATATCAGGGTACGATGCTTGATACGGGCACACACCGAGTGCAAGACACACAGAAAGGGCCCTAGACAGCACCAAATCCCTCTGTCAGTAGTAGTCAAAATAAAACCCTGCCTCATCTGCCATTAATATTTAAATGTTCTGGAAAAGAACATTTTTCAGTAGATAGAGTGCAGCCCAAATCCAGGGCCAGTGCTACAGCACCCACTGTACACACTCAGAGTGAAAAGACCACAGACTTCAGCAGCCTTGCCATCCAGAACCACGGCAGCAAGCCAGGGCTCTGCCAGCCCATACACAATGAATTAGCCATGAGAAAACATGCTCAGAAACTACGTCTAGAGTGGACAAAGGGACAGAAGTACTTGCACAGAAACTCAAGAAGATGTGCCAAAGCCTTTTGCACATGATGGGATTGATTAAAAGAAACCAACCCCCCCCCAGGACCTGAAGTAAGAGTCGAGTGTTTCATTTGCGCAGTCAGTTATAGATACCTGCTTATCAGAACCTGCCTGCTGGCCTTGCTGTTGATCCCTTTCATCTCGAGGAAGATCCTTTGATTCTTTAATGCTGATCATTGTGTCTTCATTACAAGCAGTCTGACCTGCGGAAAGAAAGAAGACTCCTGTTGTTCATCAGGCACTTGATTTTACTTCCATTTAGTTCAATAGAATCTCTTGATTTTATTAAAGAGAAAGAATCAGATGCAAACACTTTAAAATGGAACCTCTGATTCTGTTAAAAGTAGGCTAACAACCTGCAGGAGTGTTTTGTTTAGATATTAGTAAACTTCAGATTAAGGTGAATATAAAGAGCTAGTTTATTCCCTGATCTAAGCCAGCTGCAAGCGTAGATCAACAGAATCACGTCAGGTAGAAAGTTTTCCCAGTGCTTTCATGAGTTTTGTCTGTAAAACTATTTTAGAAGCTGAGGCACTGATAAGCCTTATACTAATTGAGTCTGGAATCCATATTCAGTGATAAAAGTACTAGGTCACAAGCACAGCCTGCCTGGTAATTACAGACAGTAAAGTAGAAGGGAGGGAAATTAGGAGGGTGAAACTAAGTATGCCACTGGTTGTTGAGAGCCAGAAAGCTGCTGGGATAAGTCTGCCTTGTCAGGCATTGGTGGAAGGGCACGGAAAGGATTGTCCAACTGTAACTGAGAAGAAGCACCTCACGAGACTGGGGCCTTCAGCTCTGCCACATCTCATTCCACGCTTCAGACTTCAAGCATATCAAATTTATCAGCCGATTTATAAGTGCCTGGCAACAGCTGAGCTTATAAATCCATTATCTGCATACACCCCACACGTCTTGGCTTTGTCATATGCTAAATACATGGGCCACAATAGCTGAGTGACTGCATCTTGACCCACACAACTGCTGCACAAGCTGACAAATATCCTAAAGCCAAGTGTAAGGAAGATAAACAACGAGTTCTGAAAGGCCCCCTAAAATCTGCTAGTCAGCAGTTAGGATTCATGACACACTGCAGCCAGCAAAGACTACATGGTACAGTTCATTAGTTTGATTTAAGGTTTTATAAGAGGTAAAGTTGATCTCTTTTGGAGGAGGAGACATAAGAGAACTTCCACCCTCTTTTTGCCTTCCTTATTAAACTTGAAAATCAAATATTATTTCCTTTCCTCTCCTCACCCAGTCGTCTTTAATCGTGCTTGAAGTCTAAAACATGAATTAGCATTTGAAATCCATTTTGGTTTTTGCCCTTGAGGATTTAAGGGAGAAATGGAAGAAATGAAATGAAGCACCAGTTAACAAACCAAGAAGATATTTTCCTCTCCAGTTGTTGTTTTATATTCTCAAGAGACACTCTGGAAAACAGGCACTGGATTCTGTTTCGTCCCTTCCCTATATTACACATGTATTTTCACAGCCAGCTTGAAGTAAAAAAAAAAAAAACCCCAGAACTTGTTTCTTGCATTTTCCTGTGAGCCTAAATAAAATGGCTCCAAAAAGCAAAGTGCTTTCAAACTGGCAGGGAATAAATAGTTGGCAAAGTTGCGGAGGGTGATTTCCGTGTCAGGGAATTGGCACATCTTTGGGTAAGGCGATTCTGAATAGGACCATCCACGCTCTTTCCCTCCAGTTGCTGGCTGCAGGCAGCTTCTGCTGCAGTTTAAAAGGTCAGCTGTGAGGCCGTGCAAGTTCTGCAGCTCCTAGAAGTTGGTATTTGTGGCAGAACAGTGTTTTATTATGTATGCAGTTTGATTTTTCTCAATAGTCCATGCAATTCCAGGGGGAAAAGCCATACTTTCATATTCATACGCTTGTTAATCTACTACTCAACTCTGTTTATGTACTAAGTAGTTTAATCAATTTGCACTACTGACTGGCTACTCAACATTACCCTCCTCCCCAAATTCAGATGCTGTTCCAGGATGAAAAATATCACATACAATGCTTATAGGACCAGCTGCATCTGTCCTCTCAGCTCTTAGGATTAGGGTGCCTTCCTAGAGCAGCATTTCAGTGTTACTTTGCTGTTACACCAGCAACTGAGCTGTGGTTTAAAACCTTGAAAATCAGCCCTTCTTACCTTGACCAGACTTCTGAGATGTATCTTAACAGAAGGCTACACATGAAGCCAGACAAAAACTCCATCTTTTCAAGTTTATGGAAGGAAAAAATCAGAGGAAAAAACCAAACAAAACTCCAGAAAACAGACATATTAAAAACCAGTTCGGATTAGCAAAGTATTTCTAGGTTCTTTTCTTCTTCCCACCTTCTACTGCTGCTGGAAGCAGAAATGAGGGATGTCTTCCAACCTTCCAGTATGCAGGTGGCTTCAATTTCAGCAGTTACCATCACTTTCCAAATAGCAAATGCCTGATTTCATATGAGTTACTTCAGAAATCCAAATCCCCTCCCCAAAAATGAGGTCCTTCCATTGAAAAAGGTGTTAGAACACTCTGGATCCACCCTCAATAGCACCCTTGGAAATTTTGCTTCCTCAAATACTGGAGCTACCAGCTTTATCTGGAAGCTTGATGCTTAAGAGTACATGAGAGGGTAACACAGACTCAGTCCATCTCAAAAACCAGCTAAGGCAAATGTGTCACATCTCTCGTTTGACAGCATCCTCCTCGATTTCCAGAGCACTCTTTTCTGGCAGGTTAGTTACAGATCCTCTCCAAGACTTACTCTTTTTCTTTTCCATTTCTCCGGTATGTGTCAGAAGCGTCACAGGATGTTCATGCTCCCATTTGAAAGCCGAGATACAGCCTGTGATTTCTTGGTGCTGAAACCATTTGAAACTTGGCTCAAAAACAGGCAGTTAGTGCAAGGCAAAGGAAAAGGCAGCATTTATCTTCATTCCTCTGCAAAATACCAGTAGCTCTCCACTTCAGCAAAAAGCAATACTGAGAACCTTCTGATTTTAATGCAGTTATTTCTCCCTCACCTCAGAGCCCCATCCAGCCTGACCTGCAGTGGTTCCAGGGATGGGGCAGCCACCACCTCTCTGGGCAGCCTGGGCCAGGCTCTCACCATCTGTAGTATAAAAAATTTCTTCCTTCTCTCCAGTTTAAATCTCCCCTCCTGTAGTTTAAAACCATCACCCCTTGTCCTGTCCCAGCAGGCCCTGCTCAGAAGATTGTCCCCATCTTTCTTATCCACTCCCTTTAAGTACTGCAATAGGATCTCCCTGGAGCCTTCTACTTTCCAGGCTGAACAACCCCAACTCTCTCTCAATAAGCCAGTTTGGGATATATTTTGACCAACAATCAGTTGATCAGGTCTTCAGGTTAATACTTCAGGTAACTGAGTCTAAATTAGAAAGGAGAAATGTGCATAGTCAGAATGAAGTGTTCCATTCAGTTAGAGCCCTCAAATAACACGGTGCTTGTACCTAGCTGGGAAAAGTACCCAAGGACATCTTCAGACTCCGAGTGTCTTTCTGAAAGGATTTCTTTTAGGAAGATGCAAAAATAGGTGGATTTTCTTTCAAACCAGCAATACCCACAGTTCTTCTATTTTCCTTATCCAACTCTCACAGCTATCACACATTTGCTCCCTTACCACATCTACAGATCACAGAAGCTTAAGCAGATGTGTATTTCCTCCTATTATCTGTTTTCCAGGGTAAAGTCTCTTGTTGCTGGTTTGGGTTTTTTCTGTAACACTTCTCTCTGATATTTAATAACTCGATTCACCATCATCACCTTTGCCACTTTTCTCAGCACATTTTACTGGCAGATAATTATTCTGTGTCAACTAGTTAGCTTTTCTTCCCTTATTTTTTTTTTTTTGAGGATAGAAGCTTCCCATTTTACCTGTCTTTAAGGCTGTCTGTAGTGATACTTAAACCATCTGCAGGTGCCATCAGTGCTGCTTCTAACTTGTCCTGTAAAGCAAATGTATTTATCATGTTTACTTGTAAGAAATTGTCATCTCTTCAAAGAGTTCTTCCCAACAATACACATTTAATGCAAAGTAAGAAGTGATGCTTCTCCTTCTATGCAACAGTAGTAAAACTGAAGAGACTTGGAGCATCTGCTTGGTGGAAACTTGAGCTCCTGAGGATATTTGTTTTCTGGAAAGAGGTACCTGAGCGGTGCCTGTGGTGTATATCAGGTCTCAGACAGCTCAAGCTGACCTTGCCAGCAACTCCATTTTCCTCCTGTCCACTGTCTGTCCGCTACAGGTCAGTGCTAAACCTCATCGATACTTAACCGTGGAGGGAGCCAATATTTCTCCACGTGACCTTTACCTTTCTAGTGGCCGTTTGAGCGAAGATTTAATTGATAATTACATCAGCCCCAATGGGCGTGGCAGGCCCTGTGGTCCTCGTGTAGATGTTATGTCACATGGAAATTCCCCACGTCGATGACACTTGATTTTACAGGTCAGCTTAGGCCGATCCTATCAGATGATCTCTCTGAACGATGAAGAAAGCTGTGGGAAAAGCCTCTGCTGAGAAAGCCGATCTTCTAATACTGGACATAATCACAGGCACACAAAATGTTCTGCAAGACCAACGTACCCACCGAAGCACCAAATGGCTTCTAGTCACATTTTCTTTCCATAATATTAGATATTGTGACACGCTCATTCTTTAGAGCTTTTCTGGGTTTACTTTTCTCCTTCAAATCAGCAGTTACTTGTAAATGAGCACAGAAACATTTTGGTTGGAAAAGACTTTCAAGATCATTGAGCCCATTAGCCAGCTCTGGCAAACCCACCACTAAACCATGCACCAAGGTATCTAGGGATATGGATATGTATATATATATATATATGATATCTAGCATCAAATGATAAATTAGAAGATAAATGTCTATTAAAACTCTCAACCTTGAAATCTGTTTAATTTTACCTTCAATATACAGATTTTAGATTTTATAAATAGGCATTTTGACACAAAACCCACAGGTATTTTGACACAAAACCCACAGGTTTCTTTCCCAAAGTGAATTATACTCATAACTAACTAACTGAAAAGCTTCTTGTACCAAATTTTGCCCCTGTATTCCTCACCCAGCAGTTAGACTGGTTTGTACGTGGTTAATGACCTCGCAGTGAAATGGAAAGGCTTTGCATGTTTTGGAAGATTAAGGCCGAAACCTTAGAAGCTGGGATCTGGACTCTAATCCACAGCAGCACACTACAAACAACTCCTCCTCTTCCATTCTTTTCTTTCCCCTTTTTTCCCCACTTACACCCCTATAAATAGCTCAGAAAAGGGTCTCTGTGTTCAGTCAGCGATGACAAGAAATGGTGTAGGAAATGACTGCAAAACAAGAAACCCCCATTTCTCTCATGAGCAAATAAACACAACCTGATTTCCATCCCCCGCACTACAAGAGCAAAACCAACTCTGTAAATTGAGCGTTGTTGCTCTTAAAGATGTGGCTAAAGCAGGCAACAACATGACTTATCTTACCAGTCTCTGAATGGAGACCAACAGGAAGAAAACAGGCACACACGTACGCTTGTCTGCAGCTTTAAGCTACTTAGCCACATTCCTTTGTCCCAAGTTTTGAAGAGAAATAAAAATACAAGAGCTCCATTCTTGGCACTGGGTCTGAGAGTCTGGCCAAACGGACCATTGCACCCATGTGGAGCTTTGCTGGTCTCTTCAGCAGCCAGCACACATCATTTCTTCACTCTGAGGGTGGTGAGACAGGTTGCCCAAGGAAACGGTGGATGCTCCGTCACTGGAAGCGTTCAAGATTAGGTTGGCTGGGGCTTTGAGCAACCTGGTCTAGAGGGAAGTGTCCCTGCCCATGGCAGGGGAGTTGGAACTCGATGATCTTTAAGATTCCTTCCAACCCAAAGCATTCTGCGATCGTATGATCTACCCATCGGTGTTGGGTTATAGTTATGCAATGAACGTGCCCCTTGATAAATCTCCGGCTTCTTCCACATCCATTCCCATGTGGTAAGGGAATGGGAACATGTCTTGGTTTATACCTTGTGTAATTCAGTAACAGAGGTTGCAGAGAGTGTAGATCAGGGTAGATTCTGATGCACTGTTAGGTGGTTAGCCCAATTTGACTAAATGTTTATAGGCACAGGTTTCCACGAAGGAAATGCAGGCGGGCAGAATTTATCTCAGTAGCTTTACATGAGGATTAAAACACATTCAGTAGAGGGTTTGGGAAACAAAACACAGAGGCATTATAGATATGATTTTGTGGATTAATCCCACTTTTTTCCTTTCTGGGGTTTCTGACTTCATAGAAGTCAGTAATAATCTTAATTTACAGGTATTCTGTTTAAATATCATTCTAGTTTTGCTGTGGTAGTGAAAGCCTGACTAACTTCTAGAGCAAGTAAATTTAGGAAAACAAGAACTTAGTGGGTTAGCTCAGCAAAAATGCAGGACAGAGGGACATTAGTTGGGGGAATCTATACTGAAGAATTTACTCCAAAAGCCAACAAAGAACGTGAACATCTGTCTGAGCCTGTTCCAGCTGTGGCAGCAGATGAGATTACAGCTCCCAGCCACACAGCACTGTCCTTTGCTGCAGGGCACTGTCCTGCACGGCTCCTCACATGAGTTTTGCATAAACTGTTTTACTCAGGTTGTGCCCAAGTTGCTAAAGAGCTCCTACCTGGATAGCTTTCATTAACCAGAGTCCCTTCAACAGACACGTGTAGCAGCTGTACAACCAGCACTGGCAAGAGATCTGTGGTGGTGCTCCCAGCCCAAAGGACCAGTATTTTTTTCCTGAAAAATCAGTGCATCCTGTGCTATAATTGTCTGTTTGCTCCTAGAAGTTTTTATAATAAAACCACATCTCTCTGGCTTTGAAACCCCTCCAGGGATCACAGGGACTCCACCACTGCCCTGGGCAGCCTGGGACAGCCCTGGACAACCCTTCTGGGGAAGAAATTGTTCCTCAGTTCCAACCTAAACCTCCCCTAGTGCAACCTGAGGCAATTTCCTTTCATCCCTTCTCTTGTTCCTTGGGGGAAGAGTCTGACCCCCCTGGCTCCAACATCCTGTCAGGAGCTGTCAGAGCCAGAAGGTCTCCCCTGAACCTCCTTTGCTCCAGGCTGAACAACCCCAGGTCCCTCAGCTGCTCCTCACAAGACTTGTGCTTCCCCAGCTTTTCTGGCCTTCTTCCAACAGCCCCCAGCAAATGGGGAAAATGGGATGATACCAGAGACCAAGGGCAGAAGGAGAGTCAGGTTATGTGTTGGGACAACAGGGGAGACCGAGGCAGTCCAACACAGCAGCCAGGACCTGCTGCAAAGACCAGCTCCAAGTCTGCTGGAAGGCTGCAGGGAGGAGACACTAGCAGAGATCCCTCCGGGGAGGGACACGAGAGGACAGGGGAAAAGAGCACCATACAGAAACTTCATCTTCCCCTTGCAAACAAAAAAAAAACCCCAACCACTAAAATCCCCAGCGGGGCAGAGCTCCACAGCCCAGACAGAGCAATCAACCAAGCACCTTCCCAACCACGCCAACCACATCTGAAAGTGGTTTTTTTTTCGCACGTACCTCCAAAATACGTGGGTGCAGAGCAGGTGGGTGAGAGGGGCAGAGCTGCACCAGGGTGGGAAGCATCAACCCAGAGCTGTGTCCTGCAGCCCCCACGCCAGACACGCTCCTCCTCAGACGCTCAGCAGCCCGACGCACGGATCTCGCATTCTAATTAGAAAGCTGAAATCCGGCACGAGCGCAAAGCACCACATCAGCCACCACTTGCATTTACATCTTCTGAGGATGTGGCCTTGAACCAGCTCGCTGATGCTTGAGGGTGATGGAGCCCTGGCCCAGGCTGCCCAGAGAGGCTGTGGAGTCTCCTTGTCTGGAGAGATTCCCACCCTGGCTGGACACTGCGCTGCTGGGC
>WUAM01000162.1:3682501-3698405 GCA_024336885.1 Actenoides hombroni
CCCTGCAATGGTGCCAGGGATGGGGCAGCCACCACCTCTCTGGGCAGCCTGGGACAGGCTCTCACCACCCTCAGCATGAAAAATTTCTCCCTTCTCTCCAGTCTGAATCTCTTTCTTTTAGTTTAAACCATCATCCCTTGTCCTGTCCCAGCAGGTCCTGCTCAAAAGTCTGTCCCCATCTTTCTGACAGGCCCCTTTAAGTACTGAAAGACTGCAGAAAGTTCTCTCTGGAGCCTACTCTGCTCCAGGCTGAACAACCCCAATGCTCTCAGCCTTTCTTACCAAATCCATCCACCTAGACAGCCCAAATGCAATAACTGCCAAAGATAAAAACCTCTGGCTACATTTAGCTCTGTACTTACCAAACTTCATATCCTTTCATTCACGTTTCCTATCAGAAGATGCTACCAGTCTTCTTACTGTGGAAGCCACTGAAAAAACATAGCATTTTCATGCAGGTAGCTTAACCTGAACAGTTACTGAGGCAAAAAAATCTGTGAGTCTGCCTTTCCTTTGCAGCCACCTTCCCCTTATATTTGTCTTCCTCATCAACCTCACCATCAACTCAGCTTTCTCTGCAGCCTGTGAATCAGCCCAGGAGAAGGTGTTCAGCACTTTTGGCTGTAATCTCTGTTCAGACAGCTGTGCTCAATCCCCTCTTGAGGAAACCAGCCCCTTGATGAATCAGCTTCCCCACCCAGTTGCTCTTGTCAGGTAGCAGGCAGGCCAGCAAGCTACCAGCCTCTTGGAGGATGCCATCCTGCAGTCAGAAATTTCCCAAATGCCTGCCCAAGTAACCCTCAGCTGCAAAGATATTGCCCTTTTTGTCACCAAAGGTGCTGAACTGGGTAATATCAACTGGAAACTGTCCAGATGTTTGCACATACGCATACAAGCTTTAGCAGTCAAATGGAGTTACGTTGCGTAGTAACAGGAATAAAATATAATCTGGTTGAGAAACGTTGAAAATCAAGTAGTTTTCAGACCAAACGTGGCCCTTACTGAAAGCTTTTAGAAATACTGTGTGTTTCTCAAGTACAAGCAGCGCTAGTTGTTGTTGTTGTTGCCTTCAAAACTGTTCTTGAAGTCTTTTAATAATTTACTGACTGGAATAACACCACCTTTCTCTCCTGGTGTGCTTATGGATTATTGTGAAAGCTTGTAGAAGGAAGGAAATAGGAAGAGAAATACATGAAGACTGTCTTTTATTTTCAGTGCTAAAGCTGGAGCAGCCTTCTTCTGTTTTTCCTTCACCACACGGCATTTTTCAACCAGAGATGTTTACATTAAATTAAAATGTCACATACAACCTGCATTTCCAAAACAAAGATACAGATCTCTCTCTCTTCTCTTGGAACACATAACGAGATCTTCAGATGGAGCCACCAGTGTTCCCCAGTTTCATTGAACGTCCCCCTTGTTACAGTGACACAACACACAGTAACCTCTGGCTCACCTTTCTGCCTTCAGCTTCATCTCTCTCTGCTGTTTGTGTGTAATAATCCCTAAAGAAGGGCTTTCTGTAGGGATTACGATACGCATCTTTCCCTTACAGATATACCACCCAAATCACAGAAGGTGAGGATGACAAAACCCTAAAAGGTGGTTTGAAACAATCTGCGATGAAGAATTGTCTCTTGTACATCTTTGTCCTACGTTAATTTTAAATGCCCCAAGCAATAAAAGCTAAGCAATTTATTTTATGAGCAGTTACACTGCAGTCCTGAGATTTAACTCTGACTTCCCTTCACTTCATTTCATCCCTTATTTCAGTCACTCTGGAGCCAACACTACAGCTTTCTAAAACTTCTTTGATATTTGTGTATTCAAATATGTGCAGGCATCTAAAATTAGTTTCTTTAAACATGCTGATAAATTCAGATTAGTTCCAGTACTGCTCAGTCACTGATTATTTACAGAGCAGAAATCTTCAGGCAATTAAGGAAAAGTTGCCATCTAAATAATAAAAATCACTATACAGCTAATATATGGGGAGGTTTTATAATGGTTGTTTCAAATATAACATTTACTTCCAGGAGATATATTGGAGAGCAGAGACTGGCACCTATTTCTGGTTTTCTGTCCTTGAAACAGTGCGATCAGCATGAAAACAGGAATTCACACACATGCACCATGCTACTTATTCACTTCCTTCCATTTCTGTTGCAAAAACATTGAAACTCATCAGCGAGCTCTATGTTGCTTTGTCATCACTGGCTTGATGCTCTCTCCCCCTCTCTCCTGGTGGGTGATTCGATTTGCTCAGATAACCACTTGGGTTTTTTGTAGGTATAGGGACACAAATCTGTCTGAAATGCTGCCAGACTGCTAATTTGCAACGCCCAGAGCCACGTCCTGTACAACAGAAGGGAAATAAAACATGAAATCCACATTAATCTTTAGCCTGGTAACTCAAATACCTTCATTGATAAAGGGTATTACAGTGATTTGCCAGAGAGGAGTGAGCTGGGTGAGCCTGTGGCTTTGTTCAGGCTGCTTTTTTGTGCTTTTCTTTAGAAATAGAACAGATCATGTAGAGCAAGACATTTGCATCCAGTCTGCCCAGAGGCACTAGTAAGAACACGTTCTAAAACCCAGGAATATGGAACAGCCTCTTGTAGGGGTGTTGACAGGAAGGTGACAAGAACAGTCACACAAAATGGCCTACCTTTTTTAAAGCAAGAATTTATTATTTTTTTTCCCCAAACTACAAGTACCAGTATTAGGGCTCTCAACAAGTGCTTTGTCTTTAACAACCTCATAAATCTGTACCTTGTAAATATTTTTGTCCCTGTAAACTAAGGTAAGCTAAATGATTCTATTATTTTTTTTGTTAAATATTCAGTCTGCCCTTTCTCCTTAACGATTATTCTACAATTCTATTCCTTCTGTTAGAATTCAGTCCCCATTTTCCAATTCAAAGCAGCCCAGGGTGGGTTTGTCTACAGTATTTTAATATAAATGGTTTACTATTTTGTTCTTGACCTGTAAGGTTTGTTTATGTAACGTAAGCACGAAAGCAAGTAGCTTTGCATGCTCATTCCTACGTGGCACTTGAATCTATTATTTTTTCCCAAGCAGTCTGTTAAGTCTCACCACAAAACCACCAAGCCCACGCCTGGATCCGTTTCAAACTAGTGCAGCAGGCAGGCACATCACAGGCAAACAGCAGCATCCCAGTCCCCAACTGGCAGTATCTTTGTCATGAAAGAGCAGCAGAACTGCCTAGCTCAGGGGCGTAAAAATGGAAGCAGCTCTTGCATACAGGTCCCAGCCCTGCAAACACAGCCACCTCCTATGGCAGAAACCATCCTTAGGCTGCTCAGGAACTTGTCTGAAATTGAGAACATGCCTTTCTCCAGGGGCAGTAATCAGGACCCTTTCCTAAAAAAAAAAAAATAAAAAAAAATCAAGTTTAGTTTCCTTAGTGCTGCAAAGCATGAGAAATCTTTTTGTATCACGAGTCATCCATTTAATTCTCTCCTTTTTCAGAGCAAGTCCTTTCTTTCTGTGTTAAAAATAAATAAATACATACTTTTAGCTTCGGGGTTTTGTTGTTGGGTTTGGGTTTTTTTTAAGGTAACATGAGAGAGATCTTTACAGCTTGGGTTGCTGCAAAACCTCTTGCTGACGTATATTCAAACAAAACCTGCCCACTTTGAACATCTAAGGACCAAAATGTAAGAGAGAAGAAACACAAGGGGCTTGGGAATGCTGGAAGCTTCTTCCTGCCCAGATCACATCCCAGCCCCAGCAGGCGAATGCAGAGCTGGACCTGCCAGGGTGCAAATGTGGTTCTTCACAAGGCAGATCTGCCCAGGCATTGAAAGGTGCACACGGCCCTTGGCACCTCTTGCCCCGTGGAGATGCTCAGAGTTACTTGGTGTCTTTCTCTTCAGCTTGGCTGCATTTGCCCCGTGCTGAAATGAATTCATCAAGCACAGCAGGGCATTGTTGGAAGGAGCAGAGGAAGAACCTGGCTGACCTCAGGCTTGTGGCAAAGAGTTGTGTGGGGCATTGGCCATGCAGGAAGCCACTGCCCAGAACCAGAGGCTGGGAAGAAGTATTTTGGAGAGGCCAGCACTTTCGACTGAGGGAAGGTCTGTGCTTATCCCAGCTTAGATCCCAGCTCAGTCACAATCGCTGAGAAACTTCCTAAGCCTGCCAATTTAGCAGCTTTGTTGACTTAGACCTCAAACCACAGTTTCTCTATAACGTAGCCCTCCTCTTCCTCCCTCCACTGCCTGAACTTCATTACTGGACGTCTGGGTTCTCCTGCAGGCTTTTTTTTTAGGAACTTAGTGCCTGATTTAGAGAAATCTCAATTGACTCACCCCAAAGGTTTCCTTCTTCAAGGCAACAGTTAATATATTCAGCTAATGAGCTGTCCCTAGGCTGGCTGCAACCAGGCAGCTTTGTGGACCAAAGGATTTGCCAGCTCCTCTCTACAAGAAGTGATTTCAGTTGAGGAAGCAGAATGAAAGCACACACACACAAAAAAGCATCTTTGCTAGAGTGAAAATAACACTCATCACAGATGGGTTTGCTGTGGTTCTTGTTCTTTTTCATTTGTAAAACCTTCATTTCCCTTCCTAAAGAGTTCTGGGTTTGGCACAGTTTCCAATAACGAGGCCTCTGTTGTTATCGAGACCACAATCTGCCCTACATTCAGTTTTTAAAAGGTCTGGGTGGTTTTTTTTTTCCAGTAGATGTGATGTTGCATACTCCAGAAATACTCGACCATGACATGCTTTTGGCCAGGTTTTTTGTTTGGTGTTTTGTTTTGTCTTTAAAATTGCATTCTCTAGGAGCCCTGAGGTGATGTCTTCAGCATATATCCTTTTTATATTTTATTAGGAGCACCTGAAAGCTTTTGACCGGGAAGTAAATGCATTTGTGGACTATATGTTTGGACCACGAGGTAAGTTGTGCACCTATAGCCCTTTTAGAAAACAAGATCTATCCAGATTACCACTTGAAAATATTCTAATAAATAGAAGCAGTCAGAATTTTCTGAAAAATTTCTCACTGAAAAGTGCAGAGACAATGTCTGCTCACATGGGTAGTACCAAGTTGATACAAGCTGTAGTACCCTGCTACTAGAATAAGGGGCCTACCATCAAAGATGTCAATTTTGTTTCTAAATAGGCTTTGTTCACTGGTGTCAGCTGAACTTTGTACACAAATTTACCTCGGTGTTTGCTTTTGAACTAGCAGAGAGCAAGTGTTTGGGGTCGGGGAGTAGAAACCACAAACATGCCCATCACTTGCATCTCTGAATAAGAAGTGGTCTTACAATTTGGTGTTGGTCTGTATCATTCTGGATGGAGATCACCTGGGCTCAAGGCAAAATGAGGAAGGGGGAAATAGCTGCACTGTGATACAGGAGAGCATTTTCCCAGGGTTGCCCTCAGCTGCAGAGGGTGGCAGAGCCTGTGCCAGGCTGCCCAGAGAGGTTGTGGAGTCTCCTTCTCTGGAGAGTATTCCAAACCCACCTGGATGTGGGGACCCTGGGCCCCCTGCTCTGGGTGACCCTGCTGGAGCAGGGCGGGTGGACGAGATGATCTCCAGAGGTCCCTTTCAACCCTGACCATTCTGTGAGCATGAGCAGCAAGGCATCAGTGCAAAACCATCTACCCTCTGCACCCAAAAGGCTCTGACTCTAGTCAGACACCCACCAGCCAAAGCTATACAAAAACCTGAAGAAAAATATTTCTAAACCTCACTGATAAAAGCCTGATACCTTTCAAGAGCCCGGGAGCCCTGCCATTCCTTGCAAGGAGCCCAGCTTTCACCCCAAGGCTCTGGCGCATCCTGGCCAGTGATCATGAATGAGCTTATTCACAGAGCGAGCAGAGCTGGTGGGTGTCTGCTCCTTCCCCTGCTGGAGCCCAGCACTTTCCCCCTGGGGCTTCATTCACTACCTCAGTCTCACATTCAGATGCTGTGTGGGCTCAACAGTGTAAAAATAATCTCTTCTGTGATAGACAGGGTGCTTTCTCAGTACTTGAACATGGAGACTGGGCTGTCAGTCAACAGAAATGCTTTTGCTGTCACCTCCTTGTGATAACGTTTTTTGAAATACGCTCCCTTTCCTCTCCCTTCCTGCCACCTAAAAATCCCCCTCTTCTCGGCGTGCAGGGATAAGCTGAAGTAGAAAAAAAAAACCAGTCACGTTCCTCGGCTCCTGTTTATAAACCACTTTCTGGTGGTAACTGTGCTACCCCTTCAAGGTACTGAGGTTGAGGTAGAGAATAACCAGTAAGGGTGCATTATTAATAGCTTCTTTTTAAATCAAAATGATACAGCCTTCAGCGGGACTTTGACAGGCTGCCCTGAACAAGCACATTCTGATGTGGGTCAGCCCACACGCTTGTGGCCACTCACAGAGGAGTGAACACTTTCTGAGGGCATACTGGGACAGGATTTGTTTGTTACACACACAACCTTTACCTTCCTCTGACCCCCGTGTCCCCTTGAGAGCTCCCATGGGAGCAGAATTACCTCAAAAACATCCATTCCAGAGCTTTAGCTGTGGCTTGTGAACTTGAGGATGGTTGTTGTGTTTCACTAACGTGCCTTGAGCTCTCTGAAGAAAAGCTAAGAGAATTGGGGTTGTTCCTACTGCAGGAAAAAAGGCTCCAAGGAGACCTTCTTGTGGCCTTTCAGTACTTAAAGGGAGTCTAGAAGAAAGATGGGGACGGCCTTTTTATCAGGGCCTGTTGTGACAGGACAAGGGGTGAGGGTTTTAATCTAAAGGAGAGGAGATTTAGATTGGAGAGAGAGAAAGAAGAAATTTTTTCCTGCTGATGGTGTTGAGACCCTGGCCCAGGTTGACCCGGAGAGGTTTTAGAAGCCCCCTACCTGGAACCATTCCAGGTCAGATGGGACTCTGAGCAACCTGCTCGAGTGGCAGAAGTCCCAGAGGATAAGCGTTCTAGCTTGGAAGTGCACACCAAGGCAAGGCCACCCTAAAGTCAGGGTTGTACTTTGTAAGAGGTGGCTGTGCTGTCGTGACTTTTAATCCTACACCACTCCAAAAAGTTTTGGGGAGTCTAGAAGGGCCAGTCAAAACCATGGCAGCACTGGACTTCCATAACTTAGCTCTGGTTGAAAGTCTTTCCTGCAAAAGGAGCCAACATCCCACGTGGAGCCCAAATCCAACAGCCAAGGGTTGCAGCCACTGCGAGGGAAGGGAACAGGGAAGCAGAGGGAGACTGCAGGAAGCAGGTTACTCCGACTCACAGAGCAATGCCTGGAGACTGTTGTTGTGGAGAATTAACTCTAAATTTTCCTCCACGGGAGAAAAACAAAACCAACCAAACACAAACCAAACCCCACACTCCTGCAATGAAGCGGTGCCTCCAGATTGGCATCTAGGATTAGGCTTTGCCCATATACACTGAACTATCTGATTACTACCAATGGGATTACCCGTGTGAATAAGGCAAGCAGGATTTGACCTTAATATTTCCTGGGACAGAAACAGTGAGAAATTTGCCTTGCCAAATATCTTGACAACCATCAAAGCAAACATGTGCCATTTGTTTCTCCGTATTTAGTGTTTTTGCAAAGTCCTGCCCTTGTATAAATGTTTTCTAGCAACTGTTATTCACCTTCATACTTAAATGACAAATACAGACTTAAAATAATGTCTGGACTGGCACCTTTACACATGCACTTTGTATTTAATACTATCTGCAAACAGTCCATGGAGCAGATTAAGATGTGATTAAATTTAATATTAAGTTAAAGCATTAAATGAAAAGTTTAAGAGCATATAGCAATGTTTTCTTTTTGTTTTCTCATTTTCCTGTTAAAATGAGATTTAAGTGACCTGAAATTATTCGGAAAGAAATTATTATTATATGCAAGAAGTTTTCAGCACACGTTTTCTGATTTAGCATGCAGTTTGGGGGAGGTAAAAGCAATGGATAGCTCTTGTGAGCAAAGCACGGCAGATTCCTTCCCCTCTTTTAGCAGACTTTTTTTTCCACAGTGTGATCTGCCTTATTTCACCAATATTTTACTGTGACCTTTCCGAATTGCCTGCTGCATGTGTTTCTTTTCAGACACCAGGGTTAGAGGATGGTTCCTGCTGGACTCTTACCTTCCCACGTTTTTCCTTACTGGAGCATACCTACTCTGCATATGGCTGGGCAACAAGTTCATGAGGAACAGGCCTCCTTTCTCCCTCAGAGCTCACCTCATTGTATATAACCTTGGGATTACACTGCTCTCCTTGTACATGCTCATAGAGGTAAGCGCTCTTCCCTGTGGCACAGATGAGTAAGGGGAGCAATGTACTGGGGTTTTCAGCAGGAATCTCTTAGCAACAGAAATTTAACATCAACAGCCAAGTAAATTTAAGATCAAGAGAAGTCCCATGGCAATCAGGCAGGGAGTTGTGCAGTACCTTCTCAGCTTAGATCCCAGCATGTTTTAAATGTTCTTCCTGGGGACAGCTGAGGCACGATTTGAACCTGCAGCAGTCACTCAGCTCAAACACACCCCCACTCCATTCTTCAGCACCCACGAACATGCCCAGAGATTGGGTTTCATTTGTACAACTGTCACTGGAATGATTTTTTTTCTGTACAAATGCCCGTGCTTAGACACGAGCAGATTTACAGATGAGATTGATTTACAGCAGTGCCAGTTCAGTGTTACTGTTCTGCTCTCCTGACTAAGCAGCTTTCCTTATTTAGTCAGACTGTAAGAGAGAGATGTGAAAAACCTGCCACTTCAGCCAAAAGCAAGTGCTGGGGGACTTGGAGGCTGAATATGGTCGCACAGATTATTTCCCAAGTACTTATCAGGAGGAAACATGCTCGCAGAAATCAGGATCCATTCTGAACCAGAAGAGAGGTTTGAAAGCATCTGACATTTTTGTGACAGCAGAGGACTCAAACAGTGCTCCACAGCAGACACATGTGTTTCCACCTCCCCAGGGGAGAGCAGAAGCTGAAAGTCACTATTTCGATATTATTTGGGAGCTCCCCATTCTCAGTCTTGTGATAACTGAGGTACTTTTAATATTATAGTGTTAACATTCATCACTTTGCAGCCCTAAAAAATCCCAAACACTAAAAGACAAAAACCACAAAATATTTTCTGACTTAGCTTTAAAAGTGACCTTGGGCACAAGAAGCCTGTGCTGAAGGATGCACTCGATTGCCTGGTGTGACCTGTGGAGGTCTGAGCTGACATCACTGCCTTATCTGCACAGCCTCACAGCATTTCTTGCTCTCTGGGCTCCTAACCACAACAGCCATGAGAAAAACAAGGACTGGCTGGATGAGAAGCTTCACAGAAACCAAAGAGGACCCCAAAGAGTTCAAGTTTTAAATGAATTTGAGCTAAACACCAGGTGACTGGCCTGGTCAAAGGGCTAAAAAGCAGTTTAAGGTTTATGCCTTTGTGCAAAGGACCAGTGGTGCTACACAGAGCTTCGTCCTGGTCAAAGCTCCATCTGGCTTCAGTGGTTGCCAGAGTGCAGGATCAGGCCCACGACAAAGGAGAAACCAGCATAATTGCCGGAGGGTTTGATGACTCTGCACTGATTGTCCTCCGGAATTTTAAATTAGCACTTTGATGTTTAAATCCCCGGTTTGCTTGAAGGAACACAGATAACTGTCTTCAGAAGTCGGACTCTGCAAAAAGGATTAACTGAACAGAAAACAAAAACCCTGCTCCTTTCCCCTTGCAGGCTGATTTAGCCTGCCACAGGGCAATGAACAAAGAACTTTAGCAGGTCACAGTTCTGTAAATGAAGCAAGCTTGGGTTTTGCCACCTTCACATCCTCTCTTACCTCGTCTTGGTTTTGTTTATAAGGTGTCACACACCTTTTCTTGTGGTGGCTCCACAATGGAATAGGTGCTTCTTCAACATTCAAAAGAAAAAAAATACCTCATTCAAAGGAAAAGTACCTCATTCAAAAGGCAGGATGTATCTCTTAAGTGCAGCCTGTCCCATGGTGGCTTTAATAAGAAATGATAAACCAGCTGATGTGGCAGTTCATCTCCCCACCTTCATCTCTTGACCTAGTTTAGCTGTCCTCTGACTACAGTTGTTTTGTACAACCTCAAGGCAGGACGACAAAGGTTACAGCATGAAGTAATGGCAAAAGGGCTGGGTTTAAATCTTCCTCTGTTGAGCCAGAGCTCCATGCACTGCACCATGGGCATGAAGTATCTGGGAGCCAATTTTAGCTCCGTGAGCTCTGAGGTCAACCAATCCCTAAAGTACTTGGAGGAACAGCTCCAAGATAACTCTAAGATGGGCCATTAGCATAAGGCCAGATACTCCTACTATCCCCAAAGTACAAGGTCTAAAGGCACCCAGCATTGTCCAGCTGCCCTCACCCTATTGAGATGCCTCAACATTTGTGTGTCAGGAGTTAGGTGCCTTTGAAGGCCTCCCAGAAGTGTAGCTTATTAGACCTCAATTTAGATTTCTGAGTTGGGCAAATGATTTGCTTGAAGTCAAAGGCACTTACCTCTCCCCATTTAATATAATGGAGAAATGGGGCACTTGGTTTCAGAGCTTGGCTTTTTCAAGTACCTGAAGCTTAGACTCAAGTCTCATGCTAAAATTAGGCAGGCTGCAGGTGCACTGCTGCTCAGGGGCCAGGAGACAATTC
Organism: Actenoides hombroni; assembly: GCA_024336885.1. NCBI lineage: Eukaryota > Metazoa > Chordata > Aves > Coraciiformes > Alcedinidae > Actenoides > Actenoides hombroni. The sequence continues at coordinate 3,693,145 of WUAM01000162.1, forward strand.
CCTCTCCCCTTGCCACTAGAAGACAAACCCGCACTGGAGGTTTGTTTTGGTTGTGTAATCTCAGTGCCATTAAGTGTTCATAGACACAGATCAAGTCTACTGACCCAATAATTTCTAGCAGTATTACCAAGAATCTGCATAAAGAAAAACCACCCACCACCTTTTAATTTTAATAAAAATCAAAACTCGTAGTAATTTCACTGAAGAAAAACTGCACCTTTCCTCTATGCAAATCTCTGCCTAACATCCTAAAAGCCCCAACTCTGAGCAGAAAACCAGCTTACTGTGCAAAGCAAGCAGGTCTTTGCACATTTTAAAATGATTTCATGGGCAAGTCAACTCACAAACCACAGCCCAGGGACACAGGAGGCCAAGATAAGGTTTTGAATTTGCCACGGGAGAAAGCTGCCTCAACTCCAGTGATGAGTTACAACTGGAAACAGGAGACCAGTGCTGATCTCTGAATTGTGAAATTACTCAGGTGAGGATACTCTCTCCCATTAATAGGAAAAGACATAATCTCTACCACAGTCTTAGGCTGCTTTCCCCAGTAAGTATCACCTCTGCCCTATTTAAATTAAATCTCAGCGAGCCATCAAGGTCTCACCCAAGGCCTTTTGTTGATCAGGCACTGAGAAAACCAGGACACTGGCACCATCTGGGTCAGATTAAAAAGGAGATCTAGAGATACGTGTCATCAGCATAGGAGTGGCGTGATGTCTCAAGCTGCCTGTATCCCCAGGCAGCTTCACAGACTTACTACAAACCCCCTAGGATTTGTAAGCAAGCAGCCACATCCATGTTGGGGAGGAGGACGTGCACGTGAGGACCCCTCAATTCAGAGCAAAGGGGAAAGAGCAGAACTGCACAAGCATTGGAAGCTCAGTGCATTTACCTTTTTAGTGAAGCCAGAAGAAAAGTCTTTGCCCTTACAATGTGCATATATTAAAGGAAAAAAAAAAAAAGTAAATCATCTTCAACTTTACTTGTTTCTAGGAGCTGAAAACACACCCCACAGTAAGTTGATTTCTGAATTATAGTCTTGGCTTGTGGATCCACAGGTGACAGGACAGCAAGAGGATTCCCAGGAGTACCAGAATTACCTTTTCTGTATCCTCTGAGAGCAGGGAAAGGTCAGAAGCACAGTGCAGGCAGGATCAGGGCCACCAGCCACCGTTTTTAGCCCCACATGTTGCAACTGAGATTACATCCCACAAATTACTAGAAAACCTGGTGTAACACGTGAATTAGGGGTAATAATGGGCAAAAAGAAAAGAACAAACCAAAAACAGGAGAAGCACTTTTAATGATGGAATAAGATCAAAGTTTTAATGGCTGACATGAGAAAGATTTGCTTCCTATCTGTGCAAGTGTTAAAAAGATAGAGCTTAGGTAGCAAAAGGTCTGAGTAAAGTTTTAACAGTGGAGGTGATGAGGAAAATTAAAAGAGAATTAGATCCTAGCTGACTTGAAATGTCCTGGAATTTTACTATAGAAATCCAACTTCAGCATAAGGATTTTTTTTTTCCTTAAGATGATTGTAATAAATGATTGTTTACTCCATTAATTGTTCAGGAGTTAGCAAATGTAAATTTAGCAGAGAGGTAATTATTCTAGATCCATAAGGATTGGTGCTTGAGGTGACGACTTCCTTTGAAGTAATTCTTTAATCAGGATAGAAAAATAGTCTTAACCTTAGGGGAGCAAGAGGAAAAGAACAAAGAGAAACCAGAAGAGATCAGGTGTACTTTTCTGTCCTTTGGAAGAAGGGAGAAATGAGAAAAAACAACTAGAAAGCAAAAGGTCAGTGAGAGTACAGTGCAAAGCAGTGAAAGGTAAGGACAAAAGCAAGCAGCTTTTTTGAGCAAGCAAGAACTTTTATCTGAATAGAGTTAAATTCTGAGGTGGTGTTCTATCTCACCTAATTTATTTGGATTCTGAGGTGGTGTTCTATCTTACCTAATTTAATTGGAGAGACGAGGAGCTGACTCTGCCATCCTTACCTGCAGTTATTCTAGCTGGACACGTTGTCCTCGCTTCTCAGTTTTCATCTGCTGAGTTTCTCCTTGTCTTTCCTACTGACCTTTCTGAGCTCTGCATTTAGGTAGAGCACTTAGCCTGGTCATGAAAAAGGCACTGCTGTGCATCTCCCCTGCACATTCAAAGAGAGTTCAGTGAAACTTCACTGGAAATCAGGAGTAAATCAGCCGTAAACCTGTCACCCTGCAGCACCCATACTGAAAGCAGCAGGACAGCTGAGGTTAGATCATTAAACACAGTAAGAGAGAGATACCAGGAATTGGTTATTCATAGCATTGAGGAAAATATCACCATTTATTTTGTGGCATTTTGGTGCTTTATGACTGTACTTTGTTTTAGAAAAGAATCAAGTCAGAATGTACTATGTTTTCTACAGGAAATTATTTTTTTTCTGAAAAGCTTTCAGCATTTGGGGACTTTCTATTGTACTCTGCATTAGAACCATCTGTGCTATACATACTTAGGTGTGAGTGAAATTAAAAGCACATAGATATTTTCACTAATCAGGCAATTTAGCCTTAACGAATGCAGCATTCTCCCTGTTTACTTGAAGTTTACATGTAACCTCCAGGCTCTTAGTTAATATATTATTAATGCTTCATTAAATCATTTAAATTAGACTTAAGTCAGGCCCTGTGGAGCCCAGAAGAGCATGACATGTTAGGTTGATGCTCGGACTCCATCTTAAAGGTCTTTTCTAATCTAAATGATTCCGTGGTTCTCTAATTGCTGTGTTTTCTCTTTCAGCTCATCCGTGCCACTTGGGAAGGAGGCTACAACTTGCAGTGCCAGAACCTCCACAGTGCAGGGGAAGCTGACCTTCGGGTGAGAGGCAGCAGCAGCAGCTCAGCCCCCAGTATCCCCAGCAGCCCTTCCCTCCCCAGCCCCAGTGCCACGCTATCGCACTCACAGCAGTTGATGTTACTGGCAACATCTTCACCATCAGGGTTTTAACAGCATCCTTGCCCTGGAAAGCGCCTCAGGGAGGATTTTGAAAAGCCATACATCAAGATCTGTGATCAAAACAGTGTGGCCTGACTATGAAAACAGAGAATATGAGTCATTAAAAAAAAAAACTGGGAGAAAAAGCAGTAATATCAAATATAACACTTGTTGGGCTCTAGCTGGAAACTGATTTAAGCCCAACAACTCTGAACTATGGAAAACTGCAGAGATATTGCACTGGCCCAGCTCATCTCTAGTTTTAACCCTTATTTCTGCATCATGGCAATCCCATGTATTAACTCTGTCACCCCCTACTTCAGGCTTGTTTTCCAGATAACATTAGAGAGCAAGGGAAGAAATATTAACTTCTATTATTTTCAAAATTTGCCTGTTTTTTTTTTTTTTTGTCAAGGAACAATCCTGTTAAATACCTTTTCCTTATCAACAGGATATTTTCCCCTTTTTATTTTAACTGTCCTGGGACATATCCTGAGCTCTGATAAAGTGTCTCAGCTCTAGAGGATGGTCTATTCCATTGTGTTGAATGTCAAAAAGTTAGATGATTTAAAAAGAAGCAGCCAGCAAAACCTGTTCAGTGCTGAGAAAGTGGAAATGGTTACACCCTTAAAAGCCCCACACAGCTGGATCTTTGATTTTAAAAAACAGAACAATTAGGATACCTTCAAAGTTTGTATTTCTTAAATTATATTTAAATAGTTAAATATTTGTGCATCACAAAAATGATGCATTTTTTTCTAAACCACCTCCTTCAAAAGAGAAATAAAACTGAAGCAAGAGCTTGTGTTCCTCCTTCAAGAGGATGCTAATGCCTTTCAGGGAGGTGTATGCTTAAGGACTGATGAAGTACAGCAATATTTAAGCCTTTTGATGGCCAGATCTTGATCTCCTGCTCCTTTGTTCTTGCATGCACAGGTAGCCAAGGTGCTGTGGTGGTATTATTTTTCCAAAGTAATTGAATTCATGGACACTATCTTCTTTGTACTGAGAAAGAAGAGCAGCCAGATCACCTTCCTTCATGTGTATCACCATGCCACTATGTTTAACATTTGGTGGTGTGTTCTGAACTGGATACCTTGTGGGCAAAGTAAGTCTGTGTTCACTTCATCACCCGGGGTATAAGTCACCTGTTGCTGGAGGAGAACCACATCACCAGGCAAAGCAAGTGTATCCCTCACTGCATCATTAACACAGCCTTTCAGAACTGCCCAACAACTGCAGATGGCAGAAAAAATTAAAAGCATGGTTAGAAGTTCAGGGTAAAAGCCAAAACTGAGTGTTAAGCTCTAGATTTTCCACTTAGCAGCCACAACCCAACTATATTTCTTCTCAAGGCACTTTTAGACAGGATAATGCTACCTAGTAGCACACAAGGGTGGTCACATACAAGATCTACTCCAAAAACACATGTAGGAAGAAATCTTGACCTAGCAAAGTCAGTGGCTATCATGACAAATGAACTCAGCAGCGTTTGACTCCTGTGTGCATCAATCCAACATTCCACTACAGCAAGATACTTTACTTACATAGTTGCTAATTAAAATACCAGTTTGGTTTTGTTTTTTGAAATGAGAGTACATCTCATTCAAGTAGTAGAACGACTGGACAGCCAGAACCAAATCGATACAGTCTTACATTTCCTATCAAAATAGCAGAAATACCAGCATCCTTTGCCATATTTCTCTAATTATTGTATTATATGCAATATATTTCACAACAGTAATCTCTAAACAACGCAGCTCTTAAGAGGATGTTGCAATTGTCATCCTCTCCCCTGCTGAGATGGGGAAGATGAGCAGTGCCACGGGCTGCTCGCTTAATGTTTGTGTACTGTGGCATTATCAGACATAAGAAGAAAATCAGTTTTCTTCCTTTAATCTTAAAGGCAGTCACCTCAATCCACTGTAATATTTTGTAAAGCAACTTGTTGCAGGTGTTTTTCAGAACAGAAAGGATCCCCATCTGTTGACACTTACAATGGACAGCACAACATTGAAGTAAATCACTGTTAAAAGTAGATGTGGAGAACGAGGATTTCAGAGCAGTTAGGAGCTGTGTCACCAGAGGTGTAAACACATCAGCAATGGTTTGTGCTTTGTTGTGTCTGAACATTCCACACACTTTGCACTAACTTTACACTATTATAATTAACGGGGGGGGGGGGGGGGGAAAATTACCTAATTAGACAATATTTTTTAAGGAGTCAGGGGGGAAAAAAAACACAACATTTGGGGGCGACATGTTGCAGTTGTCAGAAG
>WUAM01000162.1:3698415-3725496 GCA_024336885.1 Actenoides hombroni
GTGGAGGGGTGGTAGCGGGCTGTTTGGCGTGGTCTTGGTTTGTGCTTTAGAACACACACGCAGGTCAGGCCAAGAATGAGTAAGGATTTGTGGGGGGGGGGGGGGGGGGGGGGGGGGGATAAGTAGCTAATTAGTCAGTAATTATTAAGTAATCAGTGGGGAAAAAAATCACAACAATTGGCGAGGACATCTTGCAGTTGTCAAGCATGGCTATCAAACACATGAGCATACAGCAGGTAGAGTAGTGCTGATACTTTTCATTGCTCTGTAAGGTACAGAGGGCAATTAATTTGCTCTAGAATTAGTATTTACTAAGTGTCACTTAGTAAATAAGCACGAAAGAAAGATTTGCAATATGCAAGACACATTACTAGGAATAACATCCCCTCTCTTTAGCAGTTGGTGGATAAAAATGTTTTCCTTGATGGACTTTTATAGGTTTCTTTGGACCCACTTTGAATAGCTTTATCCACGTGCTTATGTATTCTTATTATGGCCTGTCAGTCATCCCTTCTATGCGCAAGTATCTCTGGTGGAAGAAATACCTCACTCAGGCACAACTGGTATGTATCCATTTCATTTTTAACTACCTGAAATCCTTCCAAAAGACAGAGGGGGCAAAATAAATGCTAGATAAACATTGTCCTACTCTACTGAGGAGTCAAAGCGAGTGCACAGCAGGGTAAGCAGCTGGCAGCCAACCAAGGTTAACCTACCACACCAAGGTACAACTACAAAATGATGTAAACAGACAAGACAGAAGTTGTCCAACTTCTGAAACTCTATTCCAGCAGTTGCTGTACCCAAGGAGCTGAGCCACATCAAAAGCTCCTACCAACAAGACATGAGGTTTAATATGAAATAATGTTCCCTTTGCTTTATCACAGGGCTTGTTGATAGTATTTGGGAGTTCAGATGTTTGCAGCAAGCTTAAAAAGTCTGTGTAGAAATGTGTAGATGCACCAGCGTGGGCTGTGGCTCACAGTCCTAAATAGAGCCAGCCTTCTGCAAGTCCTCCTCCATCCCATTTTTGCTTCATTTGTCCCCATCTTACCTCCATTAATGCAAACACCAGCCTACCTGAACCTCTCCTCAGACCTGGGATTTCCACTTCTAAAGCTATTGCCTGGAATCTTCAGAGTTTTCCCAAGTTTCTGCCTAGTAACAGAGACAACACTCTACCTGGCACAACAGTCTGGAAGATAGAAAAACTCCTGTTAGAACAAAACCCAAACACTTTCATCTTGCCAGCTAGGGGTAGAAATTCATATCTTATTAGAAATCTGACCCCTTATGCTTTGCTTTTACTTTCCTAAGAACACATTTTAACTGAAAACACTATTTTAACTTAACCCTCAACACATTCAGAGGGACAGCGTTCAAAAGTACTCAGACTTCCGAAGAGCGGGACTAGGTGATGTTCTGATTTAGCTCAGCACATGCTGACACAGGCTCTCTCCTCCCCAGATCCAGTTTCTGCTCACTATTGCGCACACGCTCAGCGCGGCCGTGAAGCCCTGTGGATTCCCCTTTGGATGCCTCATGTTCCAGTCCTCCTACATGGCCACACTGGTCGTTCTCTTCATAAACTTCTACGTTAAGGTAAGAAGTCTTCCAAAGAACTAGGGAGGAGGAACATTTTGGATAGAAGGCCTTGCTGGACTCACACGTAGAATGAGCATCAGTACTTCAAAGGTGTTTGTATTAAAATATTTGTCAGTTAAGGGCGATAGATACAGTGGTGTCTTCAAGAGACGCTCAGTAGCTGTGACCTCCCCATTGCAGCTCAGCTCTTCTGCACTCCGACAAGTCAGGTGCTGCATTCAGGACTTAGAAGGTCTGAATTTGCTCTGTTGGGCAGCTTTTGAGTCTTCCTCCCCCCTTGTGTGTGTGTGTGAGAAACAAGCAGCTCTGTCTTTGCATTATTTCAGCCTTTTCTAGCAGAGGCTGCTCCAGCTCACCTGCAAACAGCTCCTAGCAAAAAAGGCTTAAAATCTCTTGACATCAAGAAGCATTACAATGGCATTAGAAAGGTAATATCACTCCCTGCAGTGAAAATAATACCTCTCTAACACAGTTTGAAGCAAATATATACGTCTGCATCAGCAAAGACCAGACAGCTCCATTTTACAGTTAACTGTAAGCAGCATTTGGGGGCACTACAGAAATCCAAGAATTTAACTCTTAACTTTGCTTTTGTAGACATACCAGAAAGCACCTTCAAGAACAGCTGTAAAGGAACCCCCTGTCACAACAGAAATCAAGAATGGTTTCCACAAGGACTACTTTGCTAATGCCAATGGATTCCTGAATGATAAGAAGGCACAATAAGTACAGTACTTACTATGATTTTTTTCCAAAAAAATAAAAAAAATAACAAAAAAAAGAAAAAAGAGACTGAATTACAAGCTTTAGCTTAAAACCTATTTGATTACATTTATCACTTCTTTGTACCAGACACTTATTAATGTACTGCTGTTTAGGTTTTAACAAAACAACTAGAGATTCTTGTCCTCTTAGGGGTCACCCCTGGAACAAAGAAGGCCAAGATCTTTCTCATGTGAAAAAGAAAACCTTTCTGATCTCTAATGATGGCAGGAAAATGCCTTATCAAACACTTGATGGATAAATCCATCGATGCCTTCAAAAGGTTAGGCCTCTGGTCAGACTAACGTGGTGAGCACGTTCTGTACGTGGTGCAGGAGGTCTGGAGAAAAGGCTTTGCAGTGCACCCAACTGTGGTCAAGGTCAGGAAAAGGAAGAGATTAAAAAAAGAAGGGGGCTGAGAATCACCTTTTCCCTCACCATACTCCTCTCTGCTTCTCCCCAGCTCTTTCCCAAAGCTCACTCCCCACCATGGACACCAGTGAGGTGCAACCATCCTTTTGGTCCCATGGAAACCCTGGGGAAGGACATCAGAGGGCAGAGCCCAGGTGCACCATCCCGTAGCTTGCAGACAGACATGCACCACGCTCGCTGTATGTACACGTGACTAGGCTCAAACACTGGCAAGAGCTTGGTGTTTCAGCGGGCAGGACTGGCAGCACCAGGGGCTGCCCAGGATGCTGTTGACATACAAGATATCACAAGATGATACAGGGTTACGAGCTCTAGTCAGAGAAGAACATGTCACTTTGGATGTACTAAATTAAGAGGGGTTGTCAGGAAATGGATTTTGAAAGGAGTAAGAGCTCAGCAACTTAACGAAGATAAATCCTGAGTGTAAAGGGGCACAAAGTTAACCCTACCCAAACTGCTAATTTGAAGCCAACTGGCACGCCACATGCTAATAGACTAGAAGACAGAGAAAATCTTAAAAGCAAATTCAGCAGCAAGCAAACAAAGCACGTTACACAGGAATTTCTGTCCTAGGTGGGCCTTATTCAGGCTGGTCTCTGGCTGGAGAAACAGATGGGACTGGGGCACAATCCTCTGTTGGGAAAGCAAGAAGGTAGTTGATGCCTGCAGCTGTAACAGCGTGTCCCTCAACAGCCAGTCACCATCTGCTTCACTTAGCTGCATCTACCTCCCACCTACCTGGTAAGAAAGGAAGAATACCCACGGGTAGCTGTGGGGATCTGCCCTCACCCTTTGCTTATTTAGTCCCATTCACAGTCTCTCCTAAAAGTGGACATGGCCTTTTTCCTCTCCAGTTTGTACAATGAAGTAGTTCTGGTCTTTTCCAGTCTGGTGTGTTCTCCAGCCCCTTCCCCAGCTCTGTTGCCCTTCTCTGGCCATGCTCCAACCCCTCCATGTCCTCCTGGGAGTAAGGGGCCCAAAACTGACCCCGGGATTCACAGTGCAGCCTCCCCAGTGCTGGCTGGTGCTGTAAAACTCTCAAGCTGCAAGAAATTAGCAGGTTTTACTCAAGTTCTTGTACATGGCCCTAAGGAAAGGGAGAGGTTCAGAACTTGGCAGATGTCGGGTTGGTACCGGGAACAGGAGCAAAGGCAGAGGGAGTTGGAAGAAGTGAGCAAGAGAACAGGCAACACACATCGAACCATTCATGTAAGGCAGGCAACAAAATGGTCAGGTGGCCCAGCGTGGATTTTAGGCTGAGTGGAGTCAGTAACCTTCTGAAGGCAAAGCAGTCACCCAGTCAAGGTGGCTGGCGTCAGCGTGCTGTTAACGTTCACTATGGCAACTAAACCCACAGATAATTGTCTTTTCTTTTGCTGAAACCTCGTTCAAAACAAGAAGAAATAAACAAATGCCTTACTTGAAACTCAAAGGGCTGGGGGAAAAAAAAAATAAAAGGAAATAAAAGGAAAAAAAAACCCCACCAACCAAGATGGTCTCACCTTGCAAACCCAGATCGGCCAGGAAGGCTGGAATCAGCTATGTTTAAAATTCTTCAGAGCTGTCTTAACATCTTCAAAATGCTGCAACTTTGAAGAAAGAAGCATTGACTTTTTAAACTGATCTTCCTGTAATACCTAACACTGTAAATAAACAGATTTTACTATCAGGCTGTCTCCGCTCCTCTTTACAGCATCAGATTACTGGGAATTATTTGAGGGCACTTTTGTTCTCAAACTTTACAGATCAGCCACAAATACCCAGCATGAAGCCCAAGTCCAACAACACTTAATACCCTTGGAAATGAAAGCTGAAGGAGCCAAATAAGCACCAGGACAAGATTCAAAAGTACTTCCAATTAATTTGCTGGGAAAGAGACACTCATCATAAAACGACTCTGCCAATTTACACTTTCTGGACTCAGGTACCCCCTGAAATGCCATACATATGCCATCCCTTCCGAATGCTTTATCAACTGGACCAAACTACCAAGCCAGTTAGCACTGTTTTTTTCCTATTGCACTGTACTGTAGCTGGGAACATCTGAGCTCTCCATGCACAGCCTCGCTACCTGTAAAAACTTGGGTTTTGAACAGAGTTAACATTGCAGTAACTTGTTTGTCCAAAAGTTGTACTTACCCATCAAGTCATCCTTGGATTCTCAGATTGTTTTCAGTTGGGATCCAATAGGAGAAAACAGAGAGAAGACAGAGAAATCAAAGATAACACTTCTTTCAGATGGAGAACACAAACAGAGCAAACACTTGTCCCTGTTGTTTTAGGCTCACCAGAGGATATTTGTGGTAGGACAGTGAAGTAAAGTAGGAGAGACAAAGCTGTTGAGTTTAATTCACTGGTTTTGGACATTAGTAGCTTCCCAAGGAATGAAGAGGAAGGAATGAGCTTGAATAAGGCCCTTCCAGGAACACTGGAATTAAAGGAGAGAAATCCGGTTGCTGATGTGTGCCAATGCTCAGCTTTACAGGGCTTCTCTGGCACTCTACCTCTAAAGTAATGCTTTCTCAACTCTTGCTCCCAGGAACCAAAAAACACTCTTTACTGTATGACTAGGAAAGGTTCTGTCATGGATTTTGGTTCCAATATCAAATAGCTCTCAATTGCTCCTGGAAACATAACTATTTTTCAGTTGCACCACTCTTCCAGACACAGTCCTACCACTTGCAGAAGTGGGACCTTTGTGTATCTCAGCACACTCCAGCCCACATCATCACACCTTCCTGAGAACAGGGCAAGCCAACCCCAGGCCAGGGCAAGCAAGCACACAGTGTCTCCGGGTCACCCTGCCCGTTTCCAGCCACAGAGAATATCCCTTTTGCCGGCCTTGTGCAGCCTCCACATAGCCTTATCTCTAGATAACAGTAGCCCTCTAGATCACGGATGGACCATCACATTGCTATAGGACATGCAGGTAAACAAGCACTTGGCACAGCATCAGCCCCCGAGAGAGATACGGCATAAAGATAGCAGGGGTTATAACAGGTTTTAATATTAACCTGCTTAAGAGCTTAGAATGCATGAAGCAGTGTCCTCAACCCCAACTTCATGTTTCCCCGTTTCTTTTTCTGCCTCTCGATGCATGGCTTTTGCACTTCAGCACCCACATCCTCTTCGCTGTTCTGGCTCAGAGGAACAGATGAAAATCGAGTTTTATTTGCACCGAAATGAAGAAAATAAAAGAAATAGCTGGATAAATAACACTTAAAACTGTGAGCAGGCAAAGGAAACCTGACAAGGTCAGCTACTTACCTTCCAAAAGGAAATGTTAGAGCAATCCAGTTACAGGTCTGTGTTGCCAAGTTATTAACTACAGAAGCCCAATGGATTTAAGATCTTGGGGAGTTTTCAGCTCAAACGTGCTGAACTGACCCCAGCAGTGAAGGAAGCGAAATGAGATGGGCTGCCCAAGAGCAGGGAGAGTCATTCCTGCCCCAGATGCTGTCTCCAGACACAACTGCTACTGGCTACAGATGGAAAGCCCATTAGGAAAGACCAAAACCTCCATCATGTCCTAGTAAGTACAGGTGCATACAGCATTGATAACTTTTAATAAGAGATCCTGATCTCTCCTTTATCTAAACCCTCCCAAGTGCTCAACACTCACCTTCAAAGCTTTGTAGTGGCAGGTTACACAGGGATTGAACAGTAAGAGATACATAAAGAAGACCCATACATGCTGTAAGTTATCTAGCAGATACTTGGATGAAAAGTGTTCCTAATTTTTTTTACTGTCACAGGAGACACACCAAGGGAGCATTCTGACAGCACACAAAGGGTGGGGAAATGTAGAGATGTGCTATGCATCTACTCCATGGTGCTGGCAAATCTTAAATTATTAGCAGCTCTTAGAGAGCAATGAAGACATCAAACATCTCAGAAATAAAAAATAAAAATAAATCAACCATTATCATTGTAGGTTGAAAAATATTTTTTTCAAAGAAACCTTAAACCAGAGAGAGTCATCATATCTTGCCCACTTCCTACTTCAAACCTTCCCTTTGGGCAGTGAGCTCCTTGGAGATGCAGGTGAGCAAGCCTAAATCAGCCAAGGCAACATCTACCCCAAAGGAGATGACCTGGTCACAAAGGTTACAGCTTCATGTCCCAAAAGGCACAGCCAGCTTTGGCTGAGCGCTGCGAGACTGAATTCATAGGGCAGCTGGAAAGATGCTGAAGAGCAGCAGGAGGATGCAGGGCAGTAGGGTCACCAGGGTGAGCCCTCAAAGCAGTAACTGTAAGGTAGTGGATGTGAAATTGCAGCTTCAGCCCTGCACATCGTGTATAGGAGAGGTCAGACTAGGGGAGCTGAAGCTTTGGGAAGGGCAGGGATGAAAAGGTGTTTTCTTTTAAACCAGCCCAGAGGGAAAGAGACAATCACCCCTTGTCAGAGATGAAGTTGACTCATGCCAGCTCCCAGTCAGGACTACTTAAGCTACAGGAATAAGCATAATATCCAGAAAATTATTATGGGATGGCAGCATCAGCTTCTTGTTGTACTACCCTGCACAGTCATTTCAAGAAGGAACAGTTTCAGCCCAGCAGAAGACATTCAATGGTGAAACAAAGCCTGGCAGAAGGAGGCTTTTGTCACGAAGCTCCATGGTGTGCAGGGAATGCTTCCCTCCACTCCAACCCACACAGCAATCTAAGGTCAGTTTTTATAAGGGTGTAGAAAGACAGAGCTTGGAAACATGCCACATTCCCACAAATTCATTAGTATGCAGCAGCACGGGTGAAGTCTGCCACAGCAGCAAAGGCAGTTTGGGGAAAGCAATTGTGATTTAGGGAACTCTGTCACAGATGCTGTTAAACAGCACGGGTTATCTGCCGCTTGCTTGCAAGAGACCTTTGATGCTGCTTTATCTAATCTTAACACTGTACTCTGAACTCCCCTAGAAGCCAATAGTCACTGGTTTTAAAAATAAGCTCTTCAATCTTCATTTGCCATTTTCTCTGCAATGCTCCAAGTTTCTTGCCCTTTACAGTCTCCAGTTTGCCATCAGAGATCCGGCCAACATCCAGTACATCCCACTGAGCTCTTCTATCTGCAATCCACCATTGAGTGGCTCTGGTTTCAAGGTCACAGTGCTGGGCTGCACACGAGAAAGGCCACCTCCAACAGACCCCAGGCAGGGCACACCAGTCTCAAGTACCCTTCCGCCGGCACGCGCAGTGCATCAATTCAAAAGAAATAAGGAGAGTGTTGCCCTCTGCAAACAGTATTTTACTTTGAATCATTCATTAAATGCTTCTACATTTGATAAAGGTATTATCAGAACACTCAAAGAAAGCCAGTATTTGCATCAGTTCGGTGGCTAAATCGTGACATTTGGTTCATTCTCTATTTCTTTGGTATTTAATGGACCCATCTTGCAAAGCAATACAGGAGTCAAAACTGGACCACTCACTGTATATCCTTTTTAAGACAAAAAAAAAAAAGGCTCAACAAAGGCTTCCTTTTCTATTTGAAACACATGAACAACCTTCACAGGACCATCTGTGTTGCATGAGATGCTCAAACGTTGAGAGCTCTAATGAATTCAGGGGTTGCTAGTCAGAAGGAATAACAAACACGTCGTTTTCTACAGTTGTCTTCGTTGTCGGGTGTTCATACTGCAGGGAAGGATAAAAGGTAACAAAAAAACAACACTGCAGAAGTTTGTATAAATATTGATATTGCACAAGATAAGAAACTGCAAAGTTCCTAGAAACACACAGACTCAACTTTTAATTCTCAAGCACCCACCCTGGCAGAAGCGCTGCAGGATGAGCAGCTCCCATAATGTGGTTGCTCCTTCCTCAGCCCTGTCCCTCTTTAAAAGTGCCCTTCAGCAGGAGCACTTCTGGTAAGGGAAAGGCTCATGAGCAACTCAGTGCTCGCAATAGGAGCTTTTCCCTCTGGAACAAGTTTGGTCTTGACACTTCCAACGCTTATCAGTCAAGGCCACACTTCAAAGTCCACCACTCCACTGCACGTACCGTTGTATTCTGGATACTGTCAGCAAAACTCTTGGCTGTTTCACCCAGGGCTGAGTCAACAGACTGGATTCTGGAAGAAAAGCAAGCTTGACTAGTTTGTGAAGTGTGAGCACTTGTTGATGAAACTCAGAGACATTCACCAAAAAAACCAAAACCCAAAACAAAACCCTGAGGATTCTCCCTTTTGCCGCTTTTTGCCCAGCATTTGTACCAACGACATCTTCTATATGGGAAAGGACCACCTCCTTCCACCTCCTCTGACCTATACATACAGACATGACCTGGGGATGCACATTGTCCTAGATCCTGGTGCAGGTCTAGAGGTATGTGCCTCTCCTGCACACCTTTCCCCTGCAGAGTCTCATTCCACCCTAGTCCCAATTCAAGAACCCTCAAGGCTCCATCAGTGGACACCAAGCAGAGATGCCACACTGGGTACAGGATAGTTCTCAAGTTGCCAGTGAGGGTCCTGCCATCCTAATTAGTGCCCTCTGACCATCAGAGGACTTGTAAGGCCACAAGACATACCTTTGCTTTTGCTGGTTACAGAAAGAATTGAGTTTGAATAATTGGGCATTCCAGAAGTCCTAAAGAAAAAAAAAAAAAACCCAAAGAAAACTCCTGTTACTCAGGAAGGCCAGCTCTGTGGGCTAGCACATGAGGAGTCCTACACACCACTGCATCCTTTTCCATGTTTGACAAGATTTGAGTTTCCTTCTCAAGACTGGCAAGCTCTTCAACAACAATCTTCTGGAAGGTCTCCAGCTTACTTAGCCTAGTGATGGAGAACAGAAACAAGTTGGGCATTTTAATGTGCAGTAGCACAAAGCAAATGACAACCCCTTCAGCACCAAAGCTGCTTTTAGGCAGAGGCAAACGCCCTTGCTGAATTACACGGGGTAGATTTGTTCTCAAGGATGTCACAGAGTACATGAATAGCTGTACCAGGTCAAGCTGAAAACAGTATCTCGGCTCAAGTAACCTGATAGGTTTGATACGCACATACAGTGCTGCCAGTGATTTCTGTACCTTAACCAGCAACACCCCTCTTCACTTTGGTTTGTCACCTTTCTTCCCCCGGCCACGGGATACCAAGCCATCATCTGATGGTGACTTGAGATACTACCCTTCTGGGGTAGGGCAGATTTGGCACAGCTCTGTCCCCACTATCCTGCAGCTCTAGTTGGCTCCAGGTTACTTAGTTAGCATCAGACATGTCAGGAGCTCTGGAAATACAACTAATTTTTTTTTGACCACCTGTAAAGCAAAAGGACCTTCTTAAAGCCCTACCTGGTGAGTGTTGGTAACATTCACTAGCTGGCACATGAAAGCAATCTACAGCAATGGGTCTACAATAGATGCCCTACTTTTATTTTCCCTTGCTTCATTAAGTAAATCAGAGTCTGGCTTTTTCCTTAAAACTGCACAAGCAGAAGCTAATAAATATAACAACAGGATTTTAAGATGTATTTGTGAACATTAATGACAGTAAGACAACAGTCTAAGGACTCCATCCACTGCTCCTAACTCAAGCTGCCTTTGCATTAATTAATCCATCCACTCTCCCTTGATGGGAAAAGCAGGATAATCGCAGAGCTACACTTCTGAAGCTCTTCTTACAGAAAAGCAAGAGACACACACACAAGCTCTTTTGCCTTACAAGCCAGAGTAAGTGCAGTAGCTCAGCGTTGGGTTCACTTACAAAGAGGCATTTGTGTTCATAGCAAAGTGCACACAAAGTTGAAGTTGCTTTCATCCAGCAGCAGACAGCTTACCTGCACTCGTGTATCTGGTTTAGCAGGGCAGACACATTCTTCTCTGAAGTCCTCAAGGAGTTCTGGGCACTGATCTCCATCTTTTTGTACCGGGACTAGCCACAGAACACACCATTAGGGATGAGCAACAGCCCAAGCCAAAGCCTGGCAGTCTACCTTGCAAAACCTCTCCCTAGAACACAAATCCCTCCACAGGCTGCTGTTAAGCTCAGCTGAAACCCTCTGAAGTCAAGTTTATACTTAAGTGAGGTGACACATAAGCAGGTTATTGCAAATACAAATGGATTTTGTTCAGCCACACCAGTTACACCAGCAAACCTCTGCGGAACCCACCCCTGCAACTTCACATCAGGGTCACGTTATCCAGCCAGTGAAGAGGTGAGCTTCACCCACACACCAACACACTCAACTGCAACAAAACCAGGTCTTTGTTAGCATTGCTTCAGACCAGCACTAACACACACTGTGTTTTAGTCATAAACAGATTTGTAAATACAATCACCTCCAGCCTTCGTTCAGGGGCTTAGGGCCAAAGCTCAGTGTGAACACCTAGCACTGGCTCAGAAAATAAATCATGGCTGCAGGATACAGAGTGCTGATCTGATATGTCTTTCTCTGCTGCATCTGGTTTGTTCAAAGCTTTTAAACCCAAGAACATTTTGTGATGGGTCCAATACTGTCCTCATATGAGACTTGGTTTAATGCCCACGTTACTCATTACAGCTAAATCAACAGCAGCAGTTGGTTGCTTGCACTGCATCTCCAGGACATTTATCCAGTTGAGTGAATAATGAACACACTGCTTGTATACTACAAATTGTGCAACCAACACCTCCACATACCATTAATTTCAAAGACACAAGCATGTCCTTATGGATTTATATATGCTGTAAGTCAGTAGGTGCAGCCTGTATTGCTTTCTGATTGTCACTATGAAAAAGTCACGTAGTCTTACACCACAGTGAAACTGTTCTGTGCTCTGAAAGGGAGTTTCTGTATTTTTGCTATGTGCCCATGAGGGCAAAGACCCACAGCTCCAGTATAGGTACGCTGTACCTTTCAAAAAGCTTTAGTCCCTTCCCTCTGAGGAAAGTATTTGAAATACCTTACCAGATCTCATCTTCCAATATATACTTAAAAAAACCCTTCAAATAAACCCCAAACTAATCAAAACTTGCTTTGCTCCTTTCCTGTAATGCTTCTTGGGGTATACAGCTTGTGCATAGTACTTCTAAGAGCTCAGGCTAACAGACACTGCAGCAAAACCCTGCTCTGGGGCAGAAAATACAGATTTACAGCAGCTCCCCTGAAAAAAAGGTAAACTTCACATCCTATGAGAAAGTGTCACACACAGCACACATGTTAAGAGCGTACATTACCCAGAACAGTTTCTTTAGTTGGCTGGTAAAGGTTTCAAACGCAGTAATCACCCCTGAACCGCTCAAGTCTTCCTGCAGTGTCTTGGAAAACACTGCCTCATCCACACTGTTGTCCATCTCCTGGCCTAGGAGAAAGCATATGCCCAGTTAGTACCATGCTGGAGGGCTTACTGGAATGTCAACCCTCCTGCTGCTGAAGGGTTCATTGCTGATGTGAAGGAAAATATTTGTCATAGAGGTGGAATGTGAGAGTTTTGCTCTTCTAGAGCCCACAAGTAGGATGGAAACCTCCCCAAAGTGCATTGGGAAAGACTTGTCAGAAAGCAGCATGGAGCAAGAGGCAGGATACTAACCAAAGAATGACACCTTTACAGATAATGGGGTTACAGCACAGCACAAGGGGGTGGGAAGGTCAGGCCATTGTTTTCCTGTCGTTGTCTTATTGATTGCAAGGAAAGCTTAATCTCTTTCTTGGAGTTACAAGGGTTTTGCAATTACTTTGTCCATTATCTGCAAGCTTTCCAGTTTCTTTTTTATAAATAGCTCTGGCCAATCACTACTCAGAAAGGCTAGAAAGTGCAGACATCCTTGAGGGGCTTCCTGAGAGGACTGTGGTTAGGAGACCCAAATTTCCATATTCACACCTCTACATACAGGGTTATCCAACAGCAGTACCACAACACACGCCTTCTGCTACACTTTGGAGAAGATCCCCTCCCTACAGATACTTCTTGTCAAGCTTCCCCGTGACTATGACTTCTACCACAAAAAAAAAGAAGAGCTGAAAGCATTTCAAATACTTCACCTTAATTGCCAACCTGACTTTACCTGTTTGGGGCTTCGCTTCCTTCTCTACTGAATCAAAATGTTTCCTTGGTTTAAAGGGAGTGTCAGAGGATGGATGACTTGTTTCCCAGGTGGAAAATTTAGGCTTTTTTATGACAGTGCTGCTTAATGTATCTAGAAAGAGAATAAAGGTGTTTCAGAAGAAACCTGTTTCTTTTGCATGAGGTACTTGGCAGCACCTACCAGCTACTCAAG
Source organism: Actenoides hombroni (assembly GCA_024336885.1). Taxonomy (NCBI): domain Eukaryota; kingdom Metazoa; phylum Chordata; class Aves; order Coraciiformes; family Alcedinidae; genus Actenoides; species Actenoides hombroni. The sequence goes on from WUAM01000162.1 coordinate 3,711,407, forward strand.
CAGAAACCAGCACTGGAATTACCAATGCCGCAGGAAAAGCAGGCAACTTATTTTAGAGTCTGGCATCACACTTACAGGACAGGATAAGACTTCAACTAGTCTCTTCCCTTGCAGAAGCAGGCAACTAGATTGCCTAGTGCTATGCAAGTAGCTGGAAAGCTACTCTATCTCCATCTTCATTTCATTTCTTGGCCCACTGCATAAAAAGCCTCTTGTTCAGATTCTTCCCATTCTCTTTTCTAACCCAAGCTCACAATCTGTTTATGCTTATTTGCTCCTAATTTCAGCTGCTCCTTAAAAAAAAAAAATATACAGAAAAGGGAGAAAAACTATAACCACACTCATTACAGCAACTTTTTCTGCAGCTTCACTAGAGTTGCCACACAATTGTTTTTAACCCAGGAAAATCCTTCGGAACATGGTGAAGGAGGCTGCAACCTGTATTTGAAACGAAGCTTGTAAAAAGAAAAAAAAGAAAGAAATCTCATTGCCCACTTTTCTGAGGTCAGTGAGGAGCCTGTGTTGGACCAACCACCTCTCTAGTGTCCATAAGGCAGAAAGCAGGAAGGTGACAGAGCCTAGGACAAGGTGGACAATCAGACTACGAGAAGCACACTGAAGCAGAGTTAGGAGTTCAAGAAAGTCACAGACCACACCTGAAATTCTGAACATAACCTCTACTTCTGCCTTCACATGGTATCAGCTCCTCTCCTGTAAGACTGTACAGTAAATAGGGCTAAAAATTAAGTCCTCAGCACTTATCTTCCCTCGAAATTAAGCAGTGAAGGTACATTCTGCAAATCCTGGACAGGTAAGAAACACACGAGGAACATAAATATGGACAGCTCACGAGAAAAGGGATGCTTTCACCCAAGACCAAAGCTTCAGTGACTCTGTTCATCATCACCACTTTAAGACAGTCTCTCAGGAGTACATCTGCATCAAGATTAGGATGAAGACAGCCCATTGCTGCTCAGCTTTAAGTTCAGTTGTTTCTAATCTCAAAGAGACTGTCCTGCAGTTTTGAATTAGTTCCTGCAGGTCTCCTTAAAAAAAATAAATAGTCCCCAAGTGCTATTTAACTACACAAGCTACAGCAGTAATAAGTGTCAGTTTAAGTCACCATTTATCAAATGCTTATAACAATGGTCTGGGTCTACATTCTTAGGTAATAAAGAAAGTAAACAACTTTCAGGGACAATTGCTTTTTTAAGTTGAAGTCGCACCCACACTTTCAAATAATTAAAAATTCATTTTCTTGTGTCTCTTGGGTCACTAGTTTGAGAGTCCCCAGCTCGTAGTAGCTACACTACAAGTTCCCCTGTGATGAAAGACAGGATTTAAGAGTTCGTGATAAATTCAGGACTGTATATAAAAGCATCTTTCCATAGTCTGTCATGATACAGAAACAGAGAAATAGAAGGTATTTCTTATGCAAAAAGCATCCCCAAAAGCCTCAGTGTTTACTGATCTGTGAAATAAAATGACAAATTTGGCAACACCACTTTCTGCTTTTAAACAACAATTCCATGTTATCGAGAATAACAAACCTGAGTCCTCCCACTTAATTTCTTTTTCTCTTGACAATTCGCCAGATGCATCCTGAAACTTCTAAGGAGAGAAAGAAAAAGTAAGAAGGTATCCACCCTGCACTGCGGACAAGCTGTCAGGAACTTGTCTCAGAAAGCAAAGCGACGAGGTGCCTTGGTTTTAGAGAAGTATCCTAACAGTAGATTGGAAGGAGTTCAGGAGCTGCCTACTGCACCTGCGTGGCCTTCTCGTCACTGGAATAGCCCTTGGCAGACATATCAATGGTTAGTGGACCATCTGCAAGCTCCTCTGAGTGTGCTTCCTCTGTGTGAAAGATCAGCCAAATGACACAAGCAACAGAGACTGAATTCCTGTATTGACTAGAAACTTAAATTTCATGACATACACAGATTAAACACACACACACCCCTCCTCCCCCTTCCTTTCTCTCTTCAGAGAAGGGGCAGTGGCTCAGATTCAATCCAAAGGCTGTCTGATTTCTGTGTGTCAGTTAAGTTCATTCCTTTACCTCTCATTAGCTTCAGTTAATGTTCCTCTCACTCAAGAGACTAGCCACAAACAGTATCCAGGCTTCAGTCATTACAAGAACTATCACAAGGCAGAATGCCAGGGCAGTATGGATGGAAAGAACCTCTTGAGATGATCTGGTGCCACGTCCCTGCTCCATCCAGCAGGGTCACCCAGAGCAGGGGGCCCAGCAGCGCAGTGTCCAGACATGTTTGGAATCTCTCCAGAGAAGGAGACTCCACAGCCTCTCTGGGCAGCCTGGGCCAGGTTCTGACACCCTCTCACCAAAGAAATTGTTCCTTATGTTTAGGTGGAACTTATGTTCCAGTTTGTGTCCCTTGCCCCTTGTCCTGTCACTGGGCACCACTGACAAGAGTCTAGCCCCATCCTCTTGACACCTGCCCTTTAGATACTGGTAAACATCACAGAAATTTACAATCATAAGCAGAGTGTTTCGGAAGAAAAAAGGCAACATTTAAGAAAAACAAACCCACCCCCAAAAAGCACACACGCACACACATCAAAACAGCTTTTCTAATGCCTTGCAGAAGATTGAAAAAAGAAATACCAGCAAGATCCACTGTAGGCAAACCATATCCCTTGGAGCTGGGTGTGCTTTCTTTCCTTGGCATCTCCTTTTGAGGTCTTTGCCTTGATGTTCCCTGTGAAAACAAAACCAAGTCTAAGCACGTAATTTATTTAAACAGTACTACAGAAGTAGGGTTTGGGTATGGTTTGGGGGGATTTTTTTTGGGGGGGGGGAGGGGTGGGGGGTGGTGGTTTTTGTTGTTGTTGTTTTTTTTTTTAGGGGAAGGTTTCTTCTTTTAAGAGGCGACGTACACTTGCAATATGCCTAACATACTGATAGCTGTCTCCACAGCTGGATCATCTCATCCACCCCCCCCCCTAAAGCAGAATCACCCAGAGCAGGTTGCCCAGGATCCCCATATCTAGGTGGGTTTGGAATCTCTCTAGAGAAGGAGACTCCACAACCTCTCTGAGCAGCCTGGGCCAGGCTCTGTCACCCTCACAGGAAAAGTCTCCCTTGTGTTCAGGTGGAAGAGAGCACTTTTGCTTGATGTACATTAATTCCTCCATGGGTACAACCCATAGTTAGTTTTCCCAGAGCTATAACTCAAAGTGGAGGACAGTGCATGAACCAGGACTCGGCATGAGCAAAGGACTTGGAATAAAAGGCCTGAAAACTGCCAACAAAATGCAGAGGTGAGCGTGAGCTTTCCCAAGGAACTGCAGAGTGGGGAGCAGAGGACAGCGTGGAGACGTGGCCTGGTAGGATCCAACTGGGATTTGTGCTGGTGTCTAGATAGGCAGTTCTAGCTCTTGGCACAACTCCAGAGCTGAACTCATTCCCATCGAGTGACACTTGGGTCAGCCAAAGTAGGTGTCACACCAAGCATACCAACTGATGTCCAATTTTCCACCTATCACAGGTAAACATTGTAGTCTTAGAACAACTAGCTCAGGGCTCACAATTGTTTTTATGAAGTTTCATATCTTCCTAAGCCCCCCTCCTTATTTCTCCAGCCTTTAGTAGACAAACACAATCTCAGCAACAACTTAGAAGGATAATTTGTCCATGAGAAGATCTGAGAAGAAAGGTTACACCAGTTTATTTAATTCCCACTCATTTGTATATGTTTTGCATATGTAATGCTTTTATATCTGAGGCACCTGAGCATGACACCTCCTTACCTTCTTTGACTGGTAGTCACTGCCACTACTTGCAGAAGACACTGGAAGCACTGGAAGGAGAAAAGCTCACCAGGTTACTGACAACATAACCACATCTTACCCAGCTGGTTTGCATCACAGCTGAATAATCCAGGTTTGAGTTTGGGTTTCGAGATATTTACAAGAGAAAACTTCACAACACTTGAGCTAAATTTCAAAACGCCTTTCTAATAAAGCTGCTGGTCTGGCATTATACAAATAAGGGAGCACGGTGCCATGGTCTGCAAACTGTGTGTTTTTTCAAGGTTTATTCACAACATGAACTGTAGAGACAAGGAGTGAAAAGTGGTAGGGAGGAGATATAGCAGCTCCAGAGAGATCATCTTCCTCTTGCATTCAAGAGCACCAATGCAGCCATCAGCTCAGCACCATTGCCCAGAGGGATGTACCCACACAGGCATTTAGGTGACAGATTTCATAGGATCACAGAATGGTAGGCTTTAGAAGGAACTTCTGGAGATCATGTGGTCCAACTCCCCTGCTCCAGCAGAGTCACCCAGAGCAAGGGGCCCAGGATCCCCATGTCCAGTCAGGTTGGGAATCTCTCCAGAGAAGGAGACTCCATAGCCTCTCTGGGCAGCCTGGGACAGGCTCTGACACCCTCACAGCAAAGAATTTTCTCCTCTTGTTCAGACAGAACCTCCAAAGTTCCAATTGGTGCCTGTTGCCCCTTGTCCTGTCACTGGGCACCACTGACAAGAGTCTGGCCCCATTCTCTTGATCTTTGCCCTTTAAGTATTGATCAGCATTGATCCTCTCCCAGTCTTCTGTTCTCCAGACTAAACAGCCCCTGGGGTCTCAGTCTTTCCTCAGAGAGATGCTCCAGTCCCCACAGCATCTTTACAGCCCTGACCCTTCCACCTGGACCTCTGAACACCAGTATGTTCGGTGGATGGAAGGGGATAGGAGCCCAGTTTTTTGAGCACAAAGGTGCACAGCACATCTCAACAAGGCACCCTCACTGCCAGGCTCGAGCCTGCTCTTTCCTACTCAGTTCAGGACACAGCTGAGTCCCCCTTCTCAAAGCTTCACCAGCCATTTCCTGATATGCTGCACATTACAACATCCACAGCTAAGTGCCAACAGAGGACCAACCTTACCTTTTAATTTACTTCTCACCCTCGGTCTTTTTCGCGTATAGTCCAGAGATTTTGGCAACGACCGCTTCTGAGAGTCAAGGATCCAGCTTTTTTCACTCTGCGTAGTGCTTGTGTTTTCATTGTTGCTTTCAGAGAAAAGATGCTTCCTGTAACTGGACTAAAGACACCATCAAGAATGAGTCCTGCTCAGTCAGCTCCCTCTGTCCACCTACAATCCTCCCAGCTATTCCCTTTCATTTACTAACAAAATTATTCCATTTCTTCCTTCCCACAGTACAACACTGGAAAGTACTTTAAGCTGTGAAATGTGCCAAAACAGCAACAGTTAGCTGTCAAACCAACAGTAAAAAATAAACACCAAGAGGCAGTTGTTTGCCCTTTGACAACACGGGGTTTCCAGCACCCTCCACCCTCATCTTCCCCTCCCTCCTGCATCCAGATAAAAGAGCTCTCAAGGAGGAAAGACTCCGCATGCCTGAGCTGTAGCCAAGAGCACAGGAAGGGGAAAAGAAAAAAAAGTGAACCCAGATGTTCGCTCGCTGCTCTGGCAGTCCTGGTGCACCCTGAGCACTGCTTTCAGTAGCAACAAGTGGGATATTTTGAGGTTTCAAGGCTCATGTTCCTCCATCTCTGTGCTAGATAAACCTTAAACTTCAGCCTATTTAAGGGTGCAGCTGGTTGGTACAGGTGGCTATCCAAGCAGGCGAGACCTACCGTCCTTCTCTCCAGATGGTTTGATACCTCCTTCTTGTCTCCTGGTTCGTAAGTCCTGCCAAGTAACCCAAAAGTGAAACAAGCAGCTGCTGCCAAAGCACACTGCAGCAACACAGAAGGGGCATGGCCAAACAGCAATGGCAGGGCTCCTTAACAGGTCAGCAGAAGGACCAGACTATGAATGTGCAGTCATCCCTGGCACCATTCCAGGTCAGGGTGGCCGGGGCTCTGAGCACCCTGCTCTAGTTGCAGATGGCCCTGCTCCCTGCAGGGGGGTTGGAGCAGATGACCTTGAAAGGTCTCTTCCAACCCAAACCAGGCTGTGATTCTATTGTCAAACTAGACAGGACTTACTCTCTCTAGTAACTTCGATTCTCAGTTACTGTTTAAATATTTGTATTGATAACATCCAGATACTGGGGCAGCTAAGCAAGGAACTATTTTATTAGAAACATCGCACACAGCCTTCTTGATCCCCACTTAAAGCAGTTCAACTAAGACAATGAACTCTTCTTTCACAGAGCAAAAGGTTCATAACCAGTGCATATATAATCCTGTACCTCTGGTTTTGTGAGGAAAGTTTCTGGCCGAGAATCTTTCCTTTCGCTTCAGCGACCTGAAACAGAAGGAAGTAGTTGTCTTAAAGTTCAAGTACCCTTTCAAATAATCTACAAAATTAAAATGTATCAGCAGCCAAAAGGGCTAGAGGAGGAATGGATTATAAATCCAGCACGGAAATTCAACTTTCTTAATGGAGTGGGGCTTGGCAATGGAAACAGTTCCATAGATTATAACAGACAAACATTTGCTTTCTTAAATGGAGTTACTCTCTTGTCCTTGCTTTATGAATAACACTCATTTTAAGTACTAATATCACAAGGAATGTCATTTTAAGTACTGACACTGCTAGTAGCAGCGTGCTGTGGGTGTAGCCTGGACAGCCTTTGGCAAGAGCTGCTGGGACACCGTCCATAAAGCAGGGTTGATGCTGACACCCAGCGGCAGCAGCAAGGACTGGACAGTGTCCAGTTTATAACCACAGAAATTTTGGGAGTCTTTGTCAGCAACCACCACCCCTGAATTAAGAGGGAGCAGTGGCAGCACTTGCACCAGAGAGGAGGCTGAAAGCCAGAAGGTTTGTACAGTGGGGCCACCTCGACAGAAGCCATCAGGAGCAAGTTTTCAGCTTCCTGGGAAAACACACACTGGTCAAAAATTGAGTGACCCACTTTGATTCCATTTTTCTAGCAATCTGCAAATATAATTCAAGCTGAACACCCAATAAAAGTTTTGCAATGAGTGGCTTTAACCAGGGATTCCCAACATGCCAAGTATGGCTCAAAATGGATTTCAGTCCTTCTGGTCTAGCCTAGGTGTACCAAGTGAAGGATGCTCAATCTGCTTTTGATACTCAGGAAAATACAAACAGAGGTTGGCCTTCAAATTGCAATCCCACAGCCACACTCAAGAAACAGCTCAAATTCAAGTTGCAGTTGGTTTTATCATCCAGTACCCACCACAAGATTCAAGTGATGAGCAGTTCTTCCCATCCCCCAAAAATATTTCATAGAGAAATCCAGGAGCCTCAGATTCCCAGTTGCCTGCTTTGCTCCAACAGCATGTCCATCCTTACTGCAGAGATCCTCTGCTTCAGGTTCCTGCTCTGCTGCTGAGCTGGGACCTTAGTGCCATCTCCTCACAGTTTCTGTCTCAACTTTACCTTTTCATGACTTGCAGAGTCCGAGTTTTCAAAGTCATAGATTTCCTTCCTGCAAGACAACGTGTATGTGGCAGTGATGCACAAAGAGTCACCCTATAGAACTTCACTAAGAATATGGGTGGGGGGAGGTAATGTGGTTTGCTTCCCCCCACCCACAAACTCCATTAGACAGCAAACACTCAGATACTTTGTATATGCCTAAAAATGGTGTTTTTTCAGCTTCTAAAGAAAAATCTTGTTCCTTTCACACAGTCTCTATTATTGTCTCTTTTGATTCTCACTCTTTCAATTACAAAATTAATTTAATTAGAAGATACAAGTTAGACTATCCCTGCTTATGTAGTGGACATTTTGTTCCTACCTGAATAGTACATGGTAGGAAGAAATCACGAATGGAAAGATATTTCAGAAGCATTTAAGAGGAAAAAAACCCTACATTTAATTCCCTTAAGTATTCTAACATTTAATGTTTGTTCTCTAATCACTTCTCTGAATGCATCTAGAGTCTGTTTTCATATCCTTCAACATTTAAACTTAGCTGTACTTTTATTTCTTTGTCCAAATTGTAGCTATTTTTTAAAACCATACAGTTATTGCTCAACATACAGTACATCCTCCCCTTCTGCCTAGTGAAACAACTGGAAGACTAAAGAACTAAACTCCACTGGTTAAAGCTTCCTGGAAAAAAAGCGGTCAGATAAAATGTTCATTTTTAAATAAAACACTAGAGGGAGCAGGAGGACTGAACTAAGACCTTCTCTACCTCTGCCTTTCACACTGCTACTACTGTTTTACAGACAGTATTTCCTGCATCAAGCTATTTAGTCTCAAAACACAGAACCTGGAGTAATGATGAAGCCCTGCATCAAGCTTTCCCATTCTTATCTACAAGCAATTAAAAAAAAAAAAAAGCCTATCTAAACACTTGATTTTTTTTGTCTTACTGTCTGTTCTGTTCACAGTCCATCCCATTCCCACCCTCATCGGTGCTGGAAATGGTCTAAAATCATCTGGTACCCCAGTCCCTGCATGGACTCAGGGCTTGTGCATCATACCTGCCTTCAGTCCTCCTCTGCTTGGCTGACCTTGTTCTTCTGTTCCTCTTTTCCCATGTAACATCCTTCTGAAAAGAAAAGTACTGCAGGATCTAAAACCACAACACGTCATGTTCTTATCCCAGAGCCTGCTAAAAGCAGAGATAAGGAGCTGCAGGAAACATCATTCCTCCTACTGCAACAGTTGTCCATCTCCATTTTCTGCAGTGCTTTCCTACCAGAAAGTATGGGACTCCCAGATCTGAAACTGAGGGGGCCAAGGGTGTGAAGATATATAAAGCAGCAGTTCAAAAAGCTTTGAATCCATTGTGCAGTGGCCAAGTATTATAAAACCTTTGAACTGCCAGATAAAAAAGTTAAAAATCTAGAACTAGTATCTGGAAACAAACCCAAGAATAACTCTAGAATAAGATTTCTTGTATAAATTAAGTACCTACTCCAAATTAAAATGACTGCGTTATGAATTTAATTTTTCTCCTGTAGTGCATAGGTTATTTTTTCAATACCTGGACACATCAATAGAAGTTTCCACACACTGAAGTTGTCTAAAGAAACACAACTACAGGTGGCTCTCAGTCGCTCTAGGATTTGCTCCTAGCTTTATTCTGCAGCTCCAGCAGAGCACCTCTTCCCTGCCCCATGTCTCTTCTCGCTCAAGTGGACTTCAAGACAAACATACCTTTGCTGTTGACTCCTCCATGGGTTCTTCTAGGGGCTGCTCACTGGGGACAAGAGAATGCACTGCTGAGAGGTTGTTCATTTAAAGCCCAGGGAGTCAGTTTGTGAAGTAGTAATTAGCATCAAACCACCGGTTTAAAAGGTTTATAGGGGAACAAAGTAATAAATAGCTCTACAGAAGTCCAACTTGACCATAAGAAATGCTGTCCTGCAATGCTCTGGAAAAAAGGTATTACTAAAAACCAAGGTGAACCAAAATTCACATGATCTTTCATAAAAGGCATGGCCCTCATATGAATAGTTACACATCTGATGATAGCTGATGGAATAAAACTCAAAACCACGTGCATTAAAACCCCAGTGAAGAGAAAAGAAAAACCAAAACCAGAAAAAACACCTTGCAACCTATCGTCTGCAAGACACTCACCTAGGCTTATCTTTTATCCTTGGAGATGGAGTTTTGGACTTTTTTGCTGAAGGAGGCAAGGAAACTACAGCTTCAACCTTCTGAAGCTACTGTTAAACACCTGATCTGCTTTTGCTTTTAAAGCAGAGCCTTCACCGTGTCACCTGGGTGACACCTCACTGTATTAGACTAAAAGGAACTGAAGGGAGCTATGCCTGACCTGAGCCTTGATGAGCATCTTTCACCTCCATCTGCTGGCTCTGTGGAATCGCAGTGACATCAGAGCTGACCATTTTCTGCTTGGAGACATGAAACCATGAACAGAGCATGCATGTGACCAATAAAGAAGTGGTTTGTTTGTTGTTCAGTTGGGGTTTTTTAGAATAGGTTTTTTCAGTGCTAGCCTGTGGCAACAGCTGGATGACAGGTTCAACGTTAGCCACACATAATAATATTTTAGGTTGCATATGAGCTTTACATTAAGAGCATTCACAGAATGGTGAAGGTTGGAAGAGTCCCCTGGAGAACATGTGGTCCAACCCCCCTGCTCCAGCAGGGTCACCCAGAGCAGGGGGCCCAGGATCCCCACATCCAGAAGGGTTTGGAATCTCTTCAGAGAAAGAGACTCCATAACCTCTCTGGGCAGCCTGTTCCACCATCCCCTTATAGGAGTGAGCAAAGTTTCTTCCTTTTTAAAGCAGTTTTGACAAAATTGCAGCTCTGAAGTGAATTCTCACCAGTATAAGATGGAGTTTGAAAACATTGTTGGATCCGAGTACAAACTAGTTTTCTTTGAAAGAATGTTTTAATAACACCTACAAAAAAAAGCAGATTGAAGGAGGGGGTAGAAGGGCACGAGTACTGTTTTACCAAACACTTACTGGTACAGTGCCTGTTAACTGCTGGCTGTGCAGAGAAGCTAAGTTGTCTGATAGAGAGTCCATGTTTTCAGAGTTTGAAGGATCTTTCCTGCCCTGTGAATCAGTCAACACTGGCATCCCTGCAGAACAACGGGGTAAGAAAGTCACTGGGGAAACTGAACACACACACACACACTTCCTTTCCATTCTTACACATGTATAAAAGCACTAACAGCACAACTTACTAGGTGCAAACATGTCAAGATCTTGTTTAATTGAACAAAACCACCAAACATCTCTAAATTACCTAGTGCAGAATTGCAATACTACAGGGACTCAGCATCCACCACTAACACCAGTTGCTAAGCTCGCAAGACAAAGACCAGAAGACTGAGCTTGGGAGTTGCACTTTTTTTTTCCTTTCTTAATGTGGTTAACTGCAACATTGAAATTTCATGAAATAAAACAAATGTTTAAAAGATCACCTGCTTCATTCTGCCTGGCTTGCTTCCCAGCATGGACAGACTCCTCTTCAGCCACATGCATCTGTTGGTGTGAATTAATCTCACATGAAAGTGACCTTAAAATAGAATCTTGACCCAGTAAAGTCAGCTACTTAAAAACATAACAAACAGTTGTTAATTGCCAGCAACAAATCACTGGACACTAGTTCATCTGGAAATGTCTCAGCTCCTGCAAGGATAAATGAAAGCCACTCTACTATGGCTATTTACTGGCACATAAGGGTTCATCTGGCTGTAGATGAATCACAGTTATAAAAAGTTGACCATATTAACATTTAAGAAAAATAAATAAATAATCACATACACACCCTTAGTTTTCACATTAGTTTACAAAAAGCTTGAGGTTTTAAAGCACTCCATCTAGAAGTACTATCTACAAAGCCAGTCTGAGACTTGTGTCTTGCAGAATCCTTCTCCAGGTTTTCACGTCACAAGTTGCTCATCCTGTGCAATGTTACACTTGGAGCTAATGCAGACTGTTTATGCTTCAAGTGATGCAATTAAATGCCATAGGCTTTACTTCCTGCTTCAGAAACTCAGCAAAAATAAACATATTGCACTGAATTGATCAACAAAACAGCTTAACCTTCCACCTTCTAAACCTGAAATTTGGGCACCCTGAAGCTTCTTTCCTAAAGTCTCTAATCTCTCTTCCAGACCAAGGCTAAGAACATCAATATGGAGAGTCACAAATATTCAAGGTGGAGACAGGCATATAATAAACAGACATGAAAAAAGCCACCCAAACCCTAAAAAGCCTCACTGAATGTTTTTGTACAGTGTATATCAAGTAAAATACAGTTTAAGAAAAAAAACCAAAACACTGCATACTAAGCTTACCATCATTTTTTCTTCTCCCAGGACTTTTTTAAGTACACTTAAGATTTCAAACTCAGCACTGAAAGATATTCTGACTTTTGTTGCTTTTATTTTGTTCAGAGTAGCAGGAATCTTCATGTAAATTTTAACAACCTTTTCTCCACCATCCTCTGCATAAAAAAAAACAAACTAGTTAGACCTGTTCTGGAGCAAGACATCCAGTTTATCATCCCAAAACCATTTGAATAAGTGTTTGGGGTTTTTTTAAGCAGTCACTTTTACACCTTGCCCATGCGTTTCCAATTCCTCTGTTCAACCATTTCCCTCTTACTGGATCTAGATGATCGTGCTGTTCCCCAGCACATTGGTAAACTGGTCCCTCAACATGTTCTCCTGTGGTAGGGAGGGTAGGTCATGGTGCTAAACAGGCCCATGGACAGTACAGCAAGCACAGCTGGTGCCAGGTGACCAAAGGGCACAACAGGGAGAAGACACAGGAACTCCTCAGTGATGATGAGATTTTTAGGTTGCCTCCACGTGTCTTGTGGACCCCCAGCTGAAGAGGATAATGCAGGTTGGAAAACCTTACCCTTCATGCTGTAACTGCTGACTGCTTCTCTCGACAGCCTCACCGAGTCCCAAAGAGCACCCTTTGAAAAGCAAAAGCCACTACGTCAGAAGGGCTGAGTGAGCACCCACTGCCTTAGGCTAACCCGAGACCACGGGAGCTTTGCTGTTACCTCACTACTGTCCACGTAGAAAGTCACACTCTGGCTGCCGGTGTTGAAGTCGATCCAGAACTCCTCCAGTTTCTCATCCGATGGCTTCTTCACCTGAGGAAGCACAACAGCAGTGCTGCCATTCCCAGGAAAACTCCACAACTGCTGTCTCATTCTCAGTTTTCTTTAACAAGATGAAGCTGGAAACAGTTGTCCTACCTACGTGTTTGGACATACGTGCATCTTACAGAAGTAAGAGTTGGGATCAACCTGTGAGCTGATGACCCAACCGTACCCCACAAGGTCAGACACCCCCCTGCACCAGCCAAGGGAAAGGCAATAGGCAAATGCTCCCATCTTTGTGACAAGAAAGAGTCTGTGAAAGTTTTCTGTGTTTTGGAGCACTTTAACTAAGCAGAAGCAGTGGAACTGGCTTCCATCAGCTTGGTTTTGATTTGATACAACTGTCAGGAACAGTGCCGCAAAAACAGTTACTGAAAGATCAGTAATCTGTAGGATCTGTAACTATGACCTCTCCTACATGGGCACCAGGCTAATCTTGTTGCCTGGGAACAGCTCTGCTGGAGTAGTCAAAGTTGTCCTGCCCTCCCATTTCTTTTTAGAGATGTCTCTTCCATCATCACCATGAAGAGAAGCGCTGCCTCTATCATTTGTCTGACACAACAGCAAAGTCAGCAGCAGTAAGTTGGGAGCCAAGTGACAAACAAGCAAACTTGGCAACCAGAACAGAAAGTTACACTTCACATTGAAGAAGATTAAGCTCTTCAATGAAAAAAAAACAGGGGAAAAAAAATCCCTGTATACAACAGAAAGTACCATTTGAACAGGGGTAACACTGTAGGGAAGGTGTCACAGTGTTCAGGGCTATTACCTCATTCATGTCAGCATAAGCAGATATGCAGGGAAAGGAATAGACCCTGGAAGAAAAGCAGATGTTGAATGTATCATGTGGCATCAGAGTCTGACATTACTGAAGAAAATTATAAGACTGGTTACAAATCTTACTGCTCAAAAAAGAATTAATAGAAGTAAATTAAGTTTGGAGAAGCTTAGAGAACACAGTATTTTAGTAGTGATACATTCTCTTCATTGATTTTACTTTTAAAAGAACCACCATTACAATCAATAAAGTCTTTCTTCACTTCTCACATTTAATACAAATTATTCTTTTCTTTTTTAAGATAACCCAAAATCACTTAATCTTAGTTCCCCCCCCCAGCCCCTGCAATAATTACAGCACCAGCTCATTCTGTTGGTTGTCAGCTTACCTTCTTTCATTCCCAAGCCTTTCATTTAGCTGGTTAAGAAATTTCCTGCAGTCCTTCAAGGTAAATGACATCTTATTTAAAAAAGAGAAGATCAGACTACCTATTTCCTTTGCAAAGATTTATTCTGTCTGGCTGTGTAGCCTCTACTCCAGTTATAAGCTTTTAATTAGTCAGTGTGATGCCAAAAAATCTTCTGGGGAGGAAACACTCCAGTTGCTACAAAGAGTTGGAACTCAACTTACAACCAGCAAGACTCCAAACCACAAAAATTGACTTATTTACACTTTAGAAGTAAAATAACTACAAAATGAGAGCTGTTTTAACAATAGGTATTCTTATATTTGCCAAATTGGGGGGGGGGGGGGGGGAGGAGAAAAAAAAAAGAAGATAAAAATA
>WUAM01000162.1:3746882-3768267 GCA_024336885.1 Actenoides hombroni
CCGCGCGCACCTACGCCCACGCAACCCCGTGCACGACACCCCCCCCGCAGAGGGGCACCCCCGCCGCCCGCGCACACCCTGTCCACGCGGACACGCACGTGGACACGCGGACACCACCCGCACCCCTGGGCGCGCGCGCCCGCTCCGCGCGGCCGCGCCTCCTTCCCACCCGCCCGCCCGGCGGCTGCGCCACGTGACCGCGGCGCGAGAGGGCGTGGCCAGCCCAGGCCGCTCCCTCCCTCACACCGCCGTCGCCCCGGCGACCGGGCAGAGCGGCCTTGCGGCTGCGGGGAGCGGCCGGGACGGGGCTTCGGCGGCGGCCGCCCGGCTGGTACCGCTCGCAGCGCTGCAGTGAGTGGGGGCGACCGCGCTCGGGAGGGTTGTTTGGGCGTCCCGGGAGGGTGTCCGTGTCTTCTGCAGCCGAGGGCAACCCCGGAATCCGGCGGGGATGAAGGAGCTGCCGGTTTAGGTGGGAGCGGGGGGGGGGCTCGACGTCGGGGTTTGGAGGAGCTGGGCTCGGGGAGGGAAAGCGCGGCTTGGGTGGGTGTGCGGCATGGGGAGGTGGGGACCCCGCCTGCTTCGTCCTCGGCAGCACGAAAGGTGCAGGGTTAAGGAGAGCAGGTGAACTTTTGTTGATGGGGACCAGGGTGAAACTTCCAGGCCAGGCAGCTTTGAGTTTGATAGCCTGGCTAACTGAGAGGAGACTTGCGCTCTCTGCTGCGGGTACGTTAAGGGAGGTAACCGAACGCTCCCGGGAGATAACTGGGTGTTGTCAGGTGAAATGAAAACTGGCATGGAAATGGGTGTTTATTCACCCCCAGGGCGGTGCGGGGATGTTGAAAGATGAGGAATCGGTGTGCCCAAGGCTGGAGATTTGAAAGTCCAACAGCAGGTCTTACTGAGACCATTAGGGCCCTGAAACTGGCTGTACTGGGCATTGCGTGGCGGGAGAGGATTCCCGGGGATGGGAAGAGGTAACCTTGCAGGAGGGGAGCAGCCGCGGCCAGGCAGGTGTGCCCAGCCTGGCTTGGGTCAGAAATAAGGTGGCCCTGAGAAGTAGGGAAGTCCCCTTGTAGTGGGCACTGGTGAAGCCGCACCTTCAATCCTGGGTTCAGTTTTGGGCCCCTCACTCCCAGAAGGATATTGAGGGGCTGGAGCGTGTCCAGAGAAAGGCATCAGGGTTGGTGAAGGGTCTAGAGCACAAGTCTGGTGAGGAGCATCTGAGGGACCTGGCGTTGTTCAGCCTGGAGAAAAGGAGGCTGAGGGGAGACTTTCTGGCTCTGACAGCTCCCTGTGATATGTCCCATCCTGAATGCCCAGCACAAATGAGACAACATATCAAGACTTTTGAAGAGATATTAAAAAGAAAAAAATATTATTTAAGGCAGTTTACTTAAAAGTACAAACATTTACTGTCAATGTTATCAACTTCTGGCTTGCAGCCAAGCAGTCGTGCTTTTAAATAACCACTGGTCTTTGGTTTGTGGATTTGTAGTTAATCTCCAGAAGTGGATCCACCTGTCAGGCGACCCGATTACTGTCAGCTTTAGTCACATACAGGCACTGGAAAGAAGGTTCTTGTACCAACAGTTTGGTCGATGGTTTGTCATTTGTGATTTTGTTTGGTTTGAGGTTTGTTTTGTTTTTTTTTAACTTATAAATTTGTGTCCAGGTCCATCCTGTGCTGTGCAATGCTGGGAGCTCTTGATGTTGAGAGTAGGTCTGTGCTCTGGGAATGGTGATTTCAGCAGTTACTGCCAACAGGTTGGTGAAATTAGGTTGTGTTTTGCTTATCTGTGTGGGAGGTCCTGTCAGGTCAGGTGGCCTGGTTTGTGTTTTAATTGGAGAGCAGCCTCTGTAGCCTGCAGATCTCAAACTTCTGGTCACTCCTGGTACTTGTACAGCGGGTCCGCAGATGATTTGATGTTACTTGTTACATTTTGCATTGTAATTCAGACATTGAAAATAACTTAAAGTTGTTAGTGCTAAAAATAAACCACTGGTAATATAATAAAAGTGAAAATTTGCTGAAATTATTTTGCACGTGTTCAGATTCTCTAAATTGACACAAATTACTAGATTCTTCCAATCTACTGTATTTTGTCCTCTATTTGTCCCCTGGTTTAATTCTTCCTTAATCCTGTGTGAAGAGCTTATGGGCAGTATGTCATTAAGAGTATAAAACAAGCTGTTGTTTACAGTAGGCTTTATCTTTTGAGTTTGGTAGCTGCTTGTTGTGATAATTGTACATCTTCAGAGCTTCATATCGCTGAGGAAGTAGCATCATCTAAGCTTTAGGATGGGGAAAGGCCACTTTGGAGGCTTGTGTTAAGTACAAAATCTAGACTGAGCTTTTGCTTTTCCCCAGGTTGTTACAAGAGTTAAAAAAAAAAAGCTAACTGCAAATTTGAAATGAAAAAAAAAAAAAAGAGACCACAGAGAACAATTGCACGTTGAGCAACAGGGAGTAGTAAGGTGCCCCTTTTCACAGCAGGCTTGTTTACTCGAGAGTGTTGCATTCACACTTGTAAGAGGCAAATCTCTACATTTCTGTGATTCTAAGATTCTTAATTTTACGGCTGAATTTTGCCAGGTCTGTAAATCTCAGGCTTGTTACCAGCTGAATTTGAGTTCCTTAATCTATTTGGACAGCCCGTAGCTAATTCTGGCATAAGGATAAGGACAGCAGAGTTGCACGCTGAATTCTGCAGCTCCTGTTGAGAGAGGCTGATGGTGGATGCCAGTTGATTTGGCCTTTATTTTGTGTCCCCAGACAGCAGAAGTGAAAGGTAGAGATGATGCTGGAATTTGGTGAGCAGTCAACAGACCTGCTGTGGTTTGAAGGATTTAAAGGAACTAGTTGTATTGCAGTTTCTGTTGAAAGAACACACACAGATCTGGGGGTTGTTACCATTAAATACAAACAGCAGTGATTTTCTTTCCTTAAATGCTGTAAAATTACATATTTCCCTTCTTATTTTTTAAGGATCTGTGTGAGAATGACCATGTTCTTCTGTCTCTTAAACTTTATATCTGGATCTCTAAGTAGCTGTAATTTGGAGGAGACTAATGAATGAATATCCTGCTCCGCTATGAGAAGACGGTCACCAACATACAACAGTCTGGAAGGAGATTTCTCTAAGAAAATCAAAGAGCATAGGATCCCTTAATAACACACAAGACATTTAGAATTTCACAAGCTGTTGGCTATCCAGGTCCTTAAAAAAATGAACCGTTACACAATCATGAAACAGCTAGGTGATGGCACCTATGGCAGTGTGTTGATGGGGAAAAGCAACGAGTCAGGAGAGCTTGTGGCTATCAAAAGGTATGTATTCAGGAAAGGTACTTAAACCAAAAGCTTAAAGATTTTCATTTCTTATAGTTCTCTGCCATCTCTATCAAAAAAAAAACCAAAATCCCCCCCTCTTTTTTTTTTTTTTTTAAGAAATTAATGTAAACATCTTAATTAAAAAAACTTTAACAAGGGTCCAATTTCAGCTGACAGATCAATAGACACACACATCAGTGTGTATAAGTCACTGATTTATCTCGGCTTATAAAATCACAAGCTGCTTTTGTTCAGTTGGAACGTGCTTCCTTCTAAAAACATTCTTCTGCTAACACAAAAGGAAAAGCAAACCCAAATTTGCAGTTGATTATTTAGGGAGTTCATATAAATAAACTTTAAGAACACCCATCTTAATGGGTAGATTTGAAATATCTTTCCACACCCCCCCCCAAGTTTTTTTAGGTACTGCATTAAATTTCAGCTATTGCTACAGGAATAAATACAAGGTAACAATCTGGTCA
The DNA here is from genome assembly GCA_024336885.1 of Actenoides hombroni. Classification (NCBI taxonomy): domain Eukaryota; kingdom Metazoa; phylum Chordata; class Aves; order Coraciiformes; family Alcedinidae; genus Actenoides; species Actenoides hombroni. The sequence continues at coordinate 3,750,696 of WUAM01000162.1, forward strand.
GGTAAATAAAGGCCACCTCCTTGGGTCTGATAAAGCTGTGTTGTGCATAACCATCAGTGCTGTCAAACTTGCCTAAAAAAATTATTACTTATTAAAATTGTACTAGAGGAGTGGGGAAGTTCCCCTTGTATTCATACAGAATTGCAAGCAGAATGTCAAGTGTAAGTTAAAATAAGAGAAATTACATGTTGCTGAGATATTTTTTCTCCATTTATGGATTTACTGCAGAAAGATAAACAGGAGTCAGTCAATTATATTACAGTTAAGATTTTTCTGAGATTTCAAGTTTCTCCATCTATTGCTAATACTGTTAACTAAGTTGTTAATAATAATTATCTAAGCTAAAAAGAAAATCAATCTGCAGTTGATTATTTTAATTACCTTTAGGCAAAAGGAGCAACATTTTGCAGGAAGAGTTTCTCATACTCAGGATCTCATAGTATTTTGTATGACTTTTAAGTTTGGTATTTGGGGGGGGGGACAGTTTTGGTTGAAGATACATTTGTTTTGGTTCAAGATATATTTTGATTGAAAATCTTTGCTCAAGGCACTAGAACTTTACAGAAACACAGCAAATGACATGACACAAACAACCCTGTCCCAAAATTCAAGCAGTGCTGAATAACCATGTTTATTTATGTAAGGCTTACAAATAAATGTGTTACAAATGATTACTTTAGAGACTGTTGCATCTACGTATGAGTATTGCCTGAAAAAAAGGAAGTCATTTTTATTTGATATTTAATAACTTGGAACAGGTTTATAAATAGTATAAAAGCAGGGTGGAGTATCATGGATTCTGTGGCTAACTACTCCTCTAAAACCATGTTTGTGGTGATTAATCATCAAACACTTAAATTTCTAGCAATTCGAAGAGCTGAGTTTAGTTTTAATTATGTTGCTGGAGGGCATTCTGGAATGTTTTAAATGAGTTCAAAATAACAATTGGGAAATAACATGTTTATGTTGATTATTTTTGTTCCTCTAGAAGCATCTGTACTGTTCACTGAAAACACTTTATCTCGGACTTTTCTTTCAGAATGAAAAGAAAGTTCTATTCATGGGATGAATGTATGAATTTGCGAGAAGTCAAGGTAAAGTGGTGACCACATAAAGTGTCTGGTTAGGCTTCCATGAAAGAAAAGGGCAGCTACAATGTCCAAGCATAAGGCCCAACTCTGTGAACTCTTTAAATGAGGAGTGACAGCCTGGACAAAAGCGGGGGCTGCTGCCACTCCTAGAGCTCCTGCTGCTTTGTGGACTATCCTTCTAGCCTCAAGCAGTGGCCGTGTCTCGTAGCCAAGCCTCTTGTCTTTGAGAGAAGATGAAGAAAATTGATTTTGTGTGTGTGATTCTGTGTTTTGCCATTCTGCTCCTTCATTTTACTGGCAGATTTCTAGGCGTGTATCCAGTCCTTACATCTTGTATTTGGGGCATTTGTAGAAAGCACTGGGAGTTTTGGCTTGCTGCATGATAACACAGCATTTGAAATCATGGGCTTAAATTCCAAGTCATCCCATATTTTGGACACCTGATATTCTATATATGCAAAATTCCCAAACAAAGGAGTTGAGTATTCATAGTTCAGGTTTAGCTGATTGGAGATTGCACGTAATCAGTATTTCCAAAAAGAACAACTGTAAGAAAATTCTGGTCTGTGAAAGTTTCATAACAAAAAAAATAATGCTGGGTTTTCTTAGTTCCATAAGCAAGAGCTGTTACAGCTTCAGATCTGTTTTTCATTGTAGGGAATTAGGTTTTTGTGTTAATCTTCACCCCAGCTGTGATGTAATCCCTAGAAACAGAAGGTTTAAACTACTATTAATATCCTTGCTGCTTTTATTTTGTAATTAATCTAAAATGCTGTCTTGTTGCTCTTTGAAACAGAATTGACAAGGTAAATACTATCAGATGGACATGTTTTGTAAATTCTGTGCTAGAAACTTTTACATGTTAAAAATGTAGTTCTGGTAAGGAACTGAGGTTGCTGTCAAGTAGCCTGAAGCCATATTTTGCTCTTTCACAGTCTCTGAAGAAGCTAAATCATGCCAATGTAATAAAACTGAAAGAAGTCATACGTGAAAATGACCACCTTTACTTTGTGTTTGAATACATGAAGGAAAACCTCTATCAGCTAATGAAGGACAGGTATGTCTTTCTGGCAGAACAAACAGCAGGCTAGCATGCTTTAGTTAATGGTTCTTATGCTGTCTTGAAGAACACTTTGGAATTTCTGGCTTTGGCTCTTCTTGCAGCACCGCTGATGTGAACAGGAGTTGCTGCATCTGCTTACCCAAGGGTAGAATTCTGCGTTGCTTTGGGAAATAAGTTTGTACAGTTATTAACATGATAGCTTGCATGTCTTCAGTGTGTAAAGACATGAGAGAAATTCCAAATACTTCCCCCCCACACTAGCCTTCACTTTAATGTATGAAGGATTGGATAAACACTATTCGTTTTGCTTTTTGTCATGGATTTGGCTTAAGGTGGGGATGGTTGTCTGCATGTACGTGCATGAATGCTCCTAAGAAAGAGGTATCTATGGACTGTGTGATGTTGCAATCTTGGGCAAACAGTCCATAGCCAGGCTTGCAAGGTGTACTTTGGAATAGGACCTGCCTTTTCAAGAACACTTTTCTTTGCTCATTCCTTTTGCCTTTAATGTGTGTCTACTTCAGACATTGTCACGTTTATCTCCTAATGTGCAAAGCTCTCGGGTTTGCATCCTGGGAGAGCTGCTGGTGATGTTAGCACAGCATTAACCCTACAGCTGAGAAGAGCTGCTCTCAAGCAGGGCTCCTTCAGGGTACCACTGGGTAACACAACCTGCCCTGTGCAGTCTCTTCCTTGCTACGTTACCGTGCATTCCATGTTCAAGCACACTGCTGGCCAACTGGCTTCTACAGAGAGAGAGAGAGAGAGGACCATGAACCTCACTGCAGAGAAGTCCCTCTGCAGCACTTAGTGAGTGAAATAAAGACCTGGCAGCAAGCAAGTTCTGAGATGAGCCAGTTGCATCTGTCTCTTTGTGTGCAAGGCTTGCTGGGTCTGTTCTCATCTGTTCATGATGTGTTGTGCAAAATGAAGAAACAGTGTGTTCTGAAGACATTAATTTTCTTTTTAATCACGTGAAGTTGTTAATCTTTCTTCACAGAAACAAGTTTTTTCCTGAGTCCGTCATCAGAAACATGATGTATCAGATATTACAAGGGCTAGCTTTTATCCATAAACATGGTAGGTTTTGTATTGGAGTTTAACTGAAATTGCTATTTCATGTATTTCTGATCAAGATCATGTACTGTTCTCTGGTTATTAGTATCTTCTTTTCCTTCCTCGTTTCTACGTGAAATAAATGAGAAAATTAGAGTTTAAGAAAAACTGCCACTGCCAAGTTACAATATTAATATTTTATTCTGACCGTAACTGTTTAGGAATGACGGGTGTGATAAATTTTAACATTTGCATTTCACTGTAATAGTTTCAGCCAATTCCTTACGGGAGTTGTCAGTTTGTGCATGTGGAAAACAAATGCTTCCACTATCCCAAACTGACAAAGCAGTTGTAGATTTCGCAAAAGATGTAATTCTGAAATCGGTTTGTTCTTTGACGTTGCTGCAATGCCAGTTCATTTTCCTCAGCAAGTTAGTGACACTTTACATTTGTTAATTTAAAAACACTTTGGTGTAGTAATCACTGGAGGGAAAATGTGTGTGCTTGCTGGGGGCAGGGTTACCAACCTTTTCTGTTGAATTAAAACCGAAATAAAGCGATATTCTTCCAAAACATCCCAAAGTAAATTTAAGGTTACTCTATTAGAGGTTGCTGTTTGAGGAGCAATGACATGATAATATGCTGTTCGTTTCTGTCTGGTCTTCTATAGGGTTTTTTCATAGAGATATGAAGCCTGAAAACCTTCTCTGTATTGGACCAGAACTTGTGAAAATAGCAGATTTTGGTTTGGCCAGAGAACTAAGATCTCAGCCACCTTATACAGATTATGTTTCTACCAGGTGGTAAGTACGTTAAGGAGTAAATACATTATTCTTAACTCACTACCTTTCATTTACCATTTTAATTTGTCATTTATTTTCATCCCCAGGTACCGTGCTCCTGAAGTTTTGCTAAGATCATCTATTTATAGCTCGCCTATTGATATGTGGGCAGTTGGCAGCATAATGGCTGAACTATACACACTAAGACCTCTTTTCCCAGGCACAAGTGAAGTAGATGAAATCTTCAAAATTTGCCAAGTATTAGGGACTCCGAAGAAGGTAAGACTTGGAAAAACTCTCACAGTTGTATTTAAAATAAACAAATAAATAAAAAATATTATGAAAGATTGAATATTATCACTCTTTCGGAACATACATAAAAATAATTGTTTTAGCGGCTTTCCTGCAGACCTAAGGTATTCTCAGCTGTATTTCTTTGAAGCTTCCATTAGGGCATTTAACACTTGTCTTTTGTTGAATATTACCATCTTGTACAACATACCATGAGGTGTAGCCTTGCTCTCCTCTGATGAAAGCAGATGAAATTGTTTGATTTAGTTATTTCAAGCTATGCATCTTGGAAAGAAAATCAGAAATCTCCTAAAATTTCATTTTGCCATGGCCAATTTGCTTTTCTCTCCCCAGAGTGTATTCTAGTCTGGCACCCAAAATTTGGAGCTTGTAAAAAATAACCACAAATAAGACAAACTATGCTTTTCTTATTTTTAAAGCATAAAGGAAATGTTTGATCTCCAACACAGATCTGTCATAAATATCATTAGCAATAAAAAGTCATAAAGGAAAGATGTGCAGTGTTTCAGAGAGGACATAATTGTTTTCCATTATTTTCTGGATAGGCTAAAAGCTATTTAAAATCACAAGGAGGGTTTGGGTAGCACATATGAAAATGTATGTGGTTATATTTACTTCAGTTAAAGCTTTTTAGCAAATGAATCTATGAACATGCAAGAAAAGAATAAGAATATTCAAAATGTTGAATAAACTGAAAAGAGACCATATAATACTAATATATTTTGGAGAAAAGGGTAAGAGGTGGCAGATGTGCATCAGTACTTTATGGGTGCCGTAGAACTTTGTGAAATAACTGACTGAACACAAGCCTCTCTAGATCTGGAACATGGGAGGATGGGAGAGAAAAATGATCAATTTCATCAGTGTTTTACTGCTATAAAATATAGCATAATTCTTGTCCGGTGAAGGAGCTGTTATCATCAGAGAAGCAAGAAACAGAAGACTTCAAACAGAAATAGATTCAGCTTAGCTGGGAACACAGAGCTCAAAGCAATGGGAAAACATCCAACAGAACATACTGAGAAACAGGTGCAAACTCAGGGCAGAGCAGAGAGGAAAAGGTCAGAGGGGGGAGAGTTACAGATGACAAGTTCTGGAAGTGAAAATGGAGTTTAGAGGACCAAGTGCAAATCGCTGTGGTGCGTAAAACAGTGTTTTCTGTGACAGCTGTGCCTCACAAACAACGTGTAGTATGAGCAGTATTTTGAGACTTGAGTTTTCAAACGTGGATGTGAAGTTTCTTAAGCAGCTGATGAGCCTGGGATAGGAAGAACATTTTGATGTGTGTTAATATCAGTGAAAAAGAGCAAGGGGCCAGCTTCTGGAACATTTTCCATGTATAGCACAAGTTGTGGAGGTGCAGGTTGATCAGACCTACTCATTGTGTGTAGCAGCACAACAGTGCTGAGCCAACTGCCACATTTTTTCCCCTAACCTTATAAGTAGTTGAACAGAAGCAAATTGTGACTGTTCACACTTTGTCAGTCCCTGACCAGCAAGCTGATGGCTTGGGAAACAGAGTGTGAGTATTTCAGAGAAAACTGTAGCCTCTTCTGGAGACCCTGTGGGTTGGAGACACTGTAAGCCAGCCAGCCAGCCCTCCAGGATCAGGAAGCTGTAATTAGTTTGGGAGTTTTATCTGCTTAAGACAATGTGGAAGCATTCTTCAGGGAGATCACTCTGCAAGAAGAGTCCTTAAATATCATGACAACAGATGATGTGTTACAAGAGAAGTACTCTTCTGAAAAAAACTTAACCAGTTATTTTGATAGTCTCATTTTCCAGATAGTTTTACAAAGAGTATTTTTTCCAGGCATACACTGTCATTTAGTCCATTATCCTACAAGAAGGAATTCCAGGAGTAATGCCCAGAAGTGATCTTCTTTCCAGTTTCCCTTCCTTTGTTTAAATCTATAATATCATCCTAATGACTTTGAGTTCGGGGTTTAAGTAGTGTCAGGCAACTATTTTGCTTTATTTTATAAATGACGTTGCTTTATTTGGAAATTGTTGCTTTATTTTATAAGTAAAGCAGTATTTTATAAAGAAAAATACTTTATTTAGAAAATGTTGCTTTATTTTATAAGTAAAGCAGTAAGTTGCCTCATTCAAGTACTGGCAGTGATGGTGCACTTGTGATACGCCAGTTTAATGAAAAACTGATGACAGTATGAAAAGGAGAGATAAATAAAATGCACTTTCATTAGCTGAAGATTGGCAATGGCACTTTAATTCCAAATTACTTTTTTTAATAGAAATTGAAATGTATTTTTCACTTTTACACTTGTATGATTTTCACCCTATCCCTGTACTTCACCAGTTCAACCGTTCCTTCACCACTGCCTCTGGCAGACAGAATGGCTCCAACTCCAGTAAAGGGAGGAGATGCAGCAGAAGAGGAAAAAGTATCTCCGTTAATTTAAATGAACAAATTAGTCTCTGAGGTAGATTAGGAAGTCACTTGGAAGTCTTGAGACTTAATTTAACCCGACGTAGTTTGTAATTATATCTGAGTTCTTTGATTACCACAGACGGTGTTAACAGAGCTGAAATTGTTGTACATAGAAAGATGAGTAATAACTAACATGGTGTAAGACCAAATTCTATCAAGTCAATCCAATTTAATCCTGTAGCAATGTAACAAGCTCTGTGGCTAGAGATAGGTTTCTGTGGTAGATGAGGTGCCTGGTACTGCCCCTGGTACTGCTGCACTCTTCTCCTTCAGACAGAATATGCCCAACTGTGGTATCCACAATGATGGTTCCACCTTTACCTACTGGGGAGCTTGAGAAGGACTGCCATTGGAGACTGATGCTGTGCTCACTGGTGGTGTAATGATTATAATAGAGAACAGGAATGCCTGTTTTATGCTATATAAGGAGGAGCGACGCAGACCAAGCGTGGCTCAAGCTGCAGTAAAATCAACTTGCTCTAATACCTCAAAGATATACAGTCTTTGTTATTTTTTGGCACTCGTTTTTCTTTCCTTTGGAACAGAGTGACTGGCCAGAAGGATACCACCTTGCTTCTGCCATGAATTTCCGTTTCCCACAATGTGTCTCCATAAGCCTAAAAACGCTCATCCCAAATGCAAGCAATGAAGCAATACAGCTTATGAGTGACATGCTGAACTGGAATCCGAAGAAGAGACCTACAGCAAGTCAGGTCTGAGCACTAGAATTATTTAAGACCCAGTTTTCTTGCATAGTTAAACAATTGCAGATAGAAAAAGCAATTGATTATCATAATACTGATGGGCAGAGAAATGTCTCCTTTTGAGCACTTTGGTGGGGATGAGACTGAGTAGTGAGGAGAGAAAGTTCTAAACCAGGCTTAGCAGACATTATAAACTCTTTAGTGATTTCTGCAATGTTGTCTTCTGTAGTGGCATATTCTAAAACTTTCTCTGTACAGGGTAGAGAAGAAAATCTGACCTGCAAGTTTGCTGAACTGTAACTATGTCACTTCTGTTGCCTTCTTTTTCCTTTCCCATTTGTACAAAGGGTGTTACTGAAAATTAAGCTTTGCTTTTTGTGAAGCTGCAGATGAAATGCACTATGGGAGAGCTAAGGATCCTTGTTACTCAGAGATGGAATGTAAACAGTGCTGAGTGATAGGGAAAGGGAGGCTCAAGGGGAGATCATCTCATTCTCAACAACTCCCGAAGAAGGAGGTTGGAGCCAGGTGGGGTTGGTCTCTTCTCCCAAAGAACAAGTGACAGGAGAAGAGGAAAGGGCTTCAAGTTGTGCCAGGGGAAGTTTAGGTTGGATATTAGGAAAAATTTCTTCCCCAAAAGCGTTGTCCTGCCCTAGCCCAGGCCACCCAGGGCAGTGGTGGAGTCTCCATCCCTACAGGGATTTAAAAGCTGTGGTCACGTGCTTCACTCTCTTCACATGCTTCACTCTCTTCACATGCCGAGGGATATGGTTTAGTGGTGACCTGGCAGTGCTGGGTTGACAGCTGGACAGCTCTTTTCCAGCCAGATGGACTCTGATTCAAATAAAATGAGACAAGAGAAAGGTGGTGATAAAGAAATGAAGGATAAACTTTGCTCATTAACATGCTGTAACTGTAAACCCCATATATTAATATTAAATGGCAATTATCACACTTCTGGGTTGTTGTTTTGTTTGAGTTTTTTTAATACAATTTATAAAGCTCTTCAAGTTGAAAAACATAGTTAGCAGTGGAAATGTAATAAGGAATGTGGTAAAGGCAGTGGAGTTTACCTGTTTTAAGATTGAAATCTGTTACTCCGTGAATATAAAATGGTGTTGAATGTGAAATGCACCTCAAAATACAGACTCCACAAAACCTAGAGGTAAAGGAGGGAATGGACATGACTGCTGTAACATGTACAAGTGGGTCCATGTTACTAAATGATATGATGGGAAGAGTTTAAAATACAGAACTGACAGTTATCAATGCACATTGTTTATATATGATCTTATTACACATCCATTTGTGCTGTAGAGATTGCTGAAATGCTTCAGAAACCTGCTTAGATCCTTGATAAGGTTACCAAAGTCAACTTTTTGAAGTAAAATTAGTGTGTGTTATCTTCTCCAGGCTTTGAAGTACCCTTACTTTCAAGTTGGACAAGTTTTAGGACCTCCTCCACAGTATCTGGAGAAGCAGACTTCTGTTAAACCAGTTCAGCCAACAGAGCCAAAGCAAACTTTACCTAAGCTGGAAGCTATATCCAAGCCAGAACCTCTGTCTTCACCTGATGCACCTGACAAAACACAGCCACAGCCCCTGTCCAAGGTTAACCACCAGCCTCTCCAGCAGATTCAGTTGCCTCAGAACACAGCTAACCAGCAAGTACCAAAACAGCAGCAGCCACAGGCACAGCCATTTTTTCCAGCTATCGTTAAAAACTCATCACCAGTAAGTTGTCCTCAATAAATACTTAGGTGGTTTTATTAAAATTTCTTGCTATATTCAACCAAGTGAAGCCTTGAAAATTGTCATACTTTTTGTTCGAGGAAATAGAGAGATAAGTAGGGGCTAATTAAGGATATAACTGCCCACTTTCTGAATTTTTTCAGCCAATCAGAAGAACAGATTGCTTGTAAAAAACCAAAAGTACTTTCGTTTATAATGGTCTTTACTGACAGTAAAGTAGTTACAACAGCTGTTGTTTATTGACCTTTGAGAAACAATTCACAAAAATATTGTTAGTATACAATAGAGAAGTGAAAAGGGAGAACAACTTTGCTTGCCTCAAGCAGGAAAATTCTTGAGAAAGTTCATCCAACCCCTAAGCTTGTAAGAATTTAACGAGAAAGATGAATATGAGACTTTGGTTTTTAGTCTTCATTTTGCTTTCCACTTACAGTCGCTGAACTACAATTTAAAGTGTGTTAAAAATATGCTGGAAATGAAACTCCATTCAAATGAAAGAACGGTTTAAAATCTAGTAATGTATTTGGAAGAGAATGTAAAGGAAAGGACTAACTTCTTTTATCTTCTCTCTTATCTTCTCTCTCATTCACTACCACTGCTGAGAACATGAGTTCAGCAAAATACCAGTAGTAGAGGCTGAGCACTGAACAGGGTCTGCAAATTGAACATTAACTTCACTACTTCAGATAGATTTGAGCAATTTAAGGATGACAGTCCAAAAGAGCTACACTCAAAATACCTGTTGGAATTATTGTTCTGTGCTTAAAATCATTCTGAGACTACGACCGAAATAGGCACAACACAATGGGAAAAGTTCCTTCAAAGTTCTTAAGCAGTAGTCAGGAAGTGAACTAGATACAACATTTTAAAATTGAATTGAAGCTTTTTTTCTGGTTTTTTTTTCCCTTCTTTAAATAGAACCAAGTAGCCAGTGGCCCTCAGAATGCTGCAGTACGTCCTAAAACCTGCAGAAGACGATGGGGTCAGACTATGATAAAGGCTGTGGATAGCTGGGATGACTTGGATGACACTGAATTTGGAATGTCATGTTCAAAGAAGCCTAGCATTGCACTGTTAAAAGAAAAGAAAACCAAGGAATGTCTTTTTAGGTAAGTCCTATAATTATAAAATCATAAATTTATTAATTGTTTAATAAACAGCATCCAGTAAAATTATAATTTGATTAAGACAAGCCTGCTAAAATTTAAGTCACCAAAATTCTGCAAGAATGTAAAGAGCTGTATCAGCAGACCAGCTTTGAGTGTGATGTTGATCTAGCACCAGTAATATTCAAACTGAATACCACAACAAACACCTAAACCATATAGTTCTTGAAAACAAATTTGAATAAGAAACTGTTTTCCAAAACTCAGATAAGTGACAAAAGAAACTAAGTTAGTATAAGTTTGGTACTAATTTCTGCCATAGTTATCCACATGAGGTATGAGATTTAGCCATGACATTGTGGGAATAGATTCTACTGATGAAATTAGGGTGACAGAATAGCACTGTACTCTGCAGGCTGGGGTCAGCTTGTGGTAATCTGGAGTTGTTGGTCTCATTGTTTGAACATTTTGATTTTTCAGTTTGCCAGAACCAAAAGCTTCATGCTGTATCCAGCCAGGAGGGGAAAAGAAGGTTCTGATGAGGAATGATTCTGGAAGATCAAACACATCAGCAAAACAGTACTATCTAAGACAATCAAGATATCTGCCTGGTAACAACACAGTCTATGTACAGTACATTGAAACTTTAGATTTAACAGTGAATAACTTAATTTTTCACAACCAGGATAAATTTTCCAGTCTTGGACTAAATGCCTTTCCTGGAACATGTCTCTTCACAACTGATGCAGAAGTTTCTGGCTATGTAAACATGGAAGGGAGCCCAGCACTGCTTGTACACCATTAAAGTTGCAAGGCCTTCTTATGACCAGTAATATCAAAAACTCCCAGTAATATGAATCCAGCATCTCTTGGATTCCTAGAAATATACCCTGATTGACCCAGAATCAAGTGTATCTGAGGACTAAAGAAACTACCCATATATATATATACACTATATATATATTTATTTATTTTTTTTTCCTCACTTTTGTAGTTTTGGGGTTTGTTGGGGTTTTTTTTGAACTTACGTTCTAGTAGCACCACTACCCTTCTTGGTAGGAAGTGTGAGAAATATTAGCCACTCGTACTGGTAGGAATTCACACATTCACTTCCCTTCTTAAAACTAAGTAGTAGCTTGGTCTAAATCTAGATGATTTTATCAGGAAAATAACATGAAATGATGTAATTGCTAGGAATACAAATGGGAAGGAGGAGAAAGAAAAGGGAATGCTTCCTTCAGTTAGTATTCTGAATATATTCTATCATCATTTCCTTAGTGTCTCAGTATCTCTTCTTTATTGGTGGTTTGCACAACTACAGTCTCTCATGACTTCTGCTGCAATCCACATAGGAGAATTTAGGTGGCTTACAGAGGAATTCTTGATTGTCAGGCAAGGTTTTTTTTGTTACAATGTATCACTAATTTCTCAGGCAAATTATGACTTCTGAATATGAAATCACTTCTTGAATGTTAAATAGGATGCCCAGAGACTCACAGTTTAAGTCCAAAATTAAAAAGAAAAAAGAAAGGGAGGGAGCTTCCCTATCTAAAGGAAACACAAATGGAAAGTTCATCTGTATTTCTTATCTTTTTTTTTTTGTGGGGGATGCTTCTAATGTTTCTCTAGTTTTAGTAGAGTTTTCAATTAGAAAGGTATAGATGTAAAAAATGATTAATTTCAGCACTTACAAGAATAATAATTCCAAGGAGTGTATTTGTTATTTATCCATATTAGCTTAGAAATTACTGGTAACAAACCAGATCTGGGAGCTGCTTTCATGCTGTGTAATCTCATTAACTCTTGTAATGCTCATAACATGCTGAAGTAACAGGAACCTCTTTGTCCTACTTTTTAACTTATCCTTTGAAGAACTAGTTTATTTTCAGCCTTCAGAACCCTAGATTTTTTTATAGGTGTATTTAATTAGTGTGAATTGTTTGAGAGCTGAAAACATCAATAATGAGATTATGGTTTTATGGAAACCAGGTAACTGTACTAAAATGGTTCTAGAAAGTTTTCTTGAATGAAGAGAATTGTTCTGAAGTCAGTGTCTCTACTTTTCATAGGTTGGCTGAAAAATCTAATCAATGGACATTGTTCTTTTGTGGTATTACGTAAACACCATTAATGTAAATAATCCAGTGCTGGTTTACTGTTCTAGGGATGTCCTTTTTTTCTTTGGTTGAATTATGTTTTTGATATTGATATTTATAACATTTTTCCATAACTTGTTTTCTAAGGTGTCAACCCTAAGAGTGTCTCTTTAGCAGCGGTCAATAAAGAAGGATCACATGGAACCTGGAATAACCAGTTGTTTTCTAAACCACTGGCACATACTGGAGGAGGAGTGACTTTCAGCAGAAATACTACAGGTAAAAATGTAATTAAAAGTGGTCACATTAAATCTCATGATACTTTATTTAACTTAGTGTAGCCCATCTGGTTTAACTTCTGCTGTCAGGCTTAGCTTTTACACTAACATTTATTTTTTCTTGTTTTAATGATAGACTCTTAACTTGTTCATATGTAAACGATGTATTTTGCTTTCAGAGCATAAAGAAGTATAGACAAGCCTCTATTAACAAAGTTCTGCTAAGATAAATTGTGTTCATAATCCTCTTAGACCATTATTTTACTGTGTTCATTTAAGCAAATAGTTAGATCTCTTTGCTGCCTCATCAGTGTGCTGTGGAACACTCAAACAGCGGTCTGACATATGAAGACAGGATGGTGGGAGATGTGCTCATGTAATAAGAGCACTGCCTAATATTCTAAATATGTCTTTTAGCACCTTAGCCTTGTCCTAAATACTTTGCTGCACAAAAAGTCCCCTTATTTGCAGCAAGGAACTTGCAATAAGGTGCCTTTTGGTACTATGTTCCATGAAGAAAACTATTACCAGCATTTTATAGTGAGGACTAAGACTAGTCTGATTATTTTGTATATTTGAAAATGCTTGGTATTATTTCCATCAGTATTTTTAATTGCATCTGATGTTACTGTTGAGGCTACAGCATTTTTTAAGACAGATACAAAGAAACCAGGATAGCTGGAAATACAACACATGTAAATTGTGTACGTTTTCTTTTTTTCATACTGACAGAATTGCCAGTTGATGCTGTGCTGCTGTTTAAATAATTGTTTAGTTTATTTGCTTTAGGTTTTTTTTTCCTTACGCACAACATTTCCCTAAGGCAAAATAAGATCAGAGCAAATAGTCACAAATGCTTTATTTATGAAGAATTGTAAAGTTATGATCAGTCAACTTTGCAAATATGCCTGAGTGCTTAAACTTGTGATTTATGTATTTGTGTGCCTGGAATGTGATTGCATTGTTGGTAAATCACATTTTTATTCCATTATTATGGAGGACCTTGTAAAGTAACTTGTTAGAGAAACATTTCCTGCTCAAGAAAACATAGAAATGAGACACCATAGTTACAAAAATGTCACATATTTATTCTCTCTTGCTTTGTTTTCCCTAATTTCTTTTACATCACCTAGCCAGGTTCTTCCTAAACTTTTTCTGAAGTTCTGCCTTTCCAACTTCTTCTTCCTTTCACTTTCCTTGTCTACAGATGAGAACTTAATTGCACCTATTGAAAAGCTATCATGCAAAGAGCGGTTGAATGAAAAATTAGAGGATCCAAAAGGTAATTGCTAGCAGTTAGTCTGGTTCTTTGCACAATCCTATTTGTTGTACATTTCCCTTCTAAAAACTGCACATTTAATGCAGACTTCAGGTGATCATATACTTAATTTTCAGTTGTAATCTGTTTTGTCAAATCTTGCTCTCTTCATTGTGACTTCTTCTGGACTCTTGGCACTTACTGTGCTTTAAAAAGCCACAAATTATTTTATCACTTTAATTGTAATCCACTGTTCTGTTGCTGGATGACAGGGAAGAAGTGATCCTAAAGCAGTGGCATATGAAGCACTGCTTGTTCCTAACAGTACTTGGGACTTGCACCATTGGCTGCACTTGATTCTTCATCCCCCTGACTTTATAGCACTGTGATCACGCAGATATTGGTGGAGTTACTGGAGTGTAAGAAGGTCGAAACTGGGGTTTCTGGACAGCCTAGTTTGTTTCTAAACACACCATTCAGAAGGGTTTTTGAACTCTCTGCCCGGCTCCAACGATTTGATGACTTTCTGAAGAATCAGGAATGTGTTGTTTGAGGTAGGGGGTATGGCCTGGGCCGTGCTTACACTTGCTGACATCAAGGCCATGAGTGCTTCTTTATATACCTGCTGCCAGACCTCCTGGATCCCTGATGGGTGAATATGTCTACAGCAAGAACCCCATCTTCTGGACAGCACTGGTCTGAGGTAAGGAACGGTGCTTTTCAATAGGATTTTTTAAAATACCGTAATTTTTAGTTATTCTGTTATTTAATTTCTTTTTTTCTTCCTCCTTCACTTTTCTGATTCAACAAAAGATCACCCCTCCAGACCACTCTGTTTCACCCAGACTGTTTCTCGTGGCTGCACTCTTCCATGTTCTACAGAAGGTTTCCTAAAGGACACTGGACATTGAGAGGTAAGGAGAACTGAAAAGTGGGGGAGCAATTTCTGACAGATAGGCAGTTTTGCTGAGCTTCAAATAAGAAGCAGACGAAGTCATTTTGAGGTTGTATTAATCAGGGCCTGTCACATTCTTGTGTTCAGACCTCAGAATTTTAAGGAATGGTACTGAGCTGTCAGAGCTATGAGTGACTCCCAGTGAAATACCTTGAAACTGGGAGAATAAAAGAATGTGTGTGTACATGCACAGGCAGGTGAACAAACCTCTAAATCTGTGCTGTTTTGCTTTTCAGGCAAATCCTGAAAAGGAAGAACAACTTGAAGACTACAAGAAAGCTAAATTGTATTAGATTACTTTATTAAAGTTGTATTTTTCACCAAGACTTTTGTGTCATTCTTTACTGTGCTGAGACTGGCATCAGCTGGGCAGTGGGAAGTCGCATGGAGACATAACAGAAACATACCTCTAGAGAAAAGCATTTCTCTCAGGACATTGTGCCAGCACAGTCTTAGCACATGACAGACGTGTAGAAGGTAAGATATTTTCTCAGAGAAGCATTATAACAGGGGTTAAAGAATGAGGGTAATTGAGTCTGACTTTTATAGCAGACCTTTAACTGTGGAACCAGCAAAGTCAGCTTCAAGTGGTGTAGCACTTCCCACAGGAGAAGTTTGGGCCCATTATTGTAGATAGATTTAGGCTGAACGTCTTGAGCACAAGAGTACTCTTGAACACTACTTTTCAAATACTCAAGTGTTTAAACTAGCTTCCAGAAAAGCAGCTGTAAGTAAAAGGTAAGATCCTGCCTTATTCTAAAACTCAGTGTAAACCTTCATGTGTGGTCTAAGTTTAATGAAAGTAGTAATGAAATGTTCCTCTTGCTCTGATGTCTCTCTACCTGCTGAAGAGCTGATCAAATGTACTGGATGTACAACTTAGTGAATCTGTTAAGTGCTGCAGAGTCCAACTAATACACAAAATGAAGAATGAATATATATACTTGTTATTTTTATTTTTTTTTTCAACAGAGCAGCCCTAGGGAGTTCTTTAGGAACGCTCATACTTGGTACTTTTGTGGTATTGCAACTATATTTTGAAGTGGCTATAAAAAAAAAAATGTAAGAGAATTTTCTGAATGCAACTGAAAATACTAAAACTCTGTGATGTCAACAGGAAATCCCAGCTTTGTAAGTGGTGCTGCTTACAACCCCTCAGGACTATATATCCCTTCCTTCCATAAAAAAGAAGTTGGATCAGCTGGACAGCGGATACAGCTGGCTCCTCTTGCTGCACCTGTATCAGGTAAGGAACATCCTTTTACAATACCTGTCTGAGACAAAGAGAAATGTTCATTTCCCCCAGTTCCGAAAAGATTTGTTAGCCTTTAGTAAGCTTTTCCTCAAGATTTGTAAATAAAATTAATGGGCATGAATTGCTCTTAATGTTAGAGAATTGAATGTAGGCATCTAGGGGAAGTCCTGATAGCTAGAGAAATGATTGCTGCTGTTGTTTGTGAGGTAAAAGAGAAAATAAAGGTGCAAACCTTTTGCAATTCCATAAAGTTTGGACCATTTGCTAAGCTGCTGCTTCTTAGTGGTGAAAGGCTAAGCAGAACTGTAAAAATACATAACTCTTAACTCTATAGTAAATGGTCATGTAGACTGGACACACATACAAGCTGGTGATTTATGTAGCTAGTAGAAACTGGTGCCATCATCAGCTAGTAACTGCAAAATAAGATACAGTCAAGTTTTAAAAAAATCCTTCTGTTTGAGTGGATTTGGAGGAATTTTCTTGTCAGTGACCTTCATGTAGCTTGGGGCTGTCTTGTGTGGGTCCTTAAACTGATTAATGTCACTTAATGCAAATGAATGATGACAATCCATGCTTATAGTGGCCTCGACAATTTCAGAAATGGCCAAGACCTTCATCAAGTGACTTAGTAAATTCATGAATAATCTTATAGACATGGTATAAGCAGTAAATTAAAATTATTTTCTCATTTCCTGGCCCTGTCTAGTCATCCTGTGGTTTCTGCAGCGGTCATGTAAGGCAGTTTTTCACTGTGTTGGCTCTCTAAGTCTGTAGATACTGAGATGACACCATTCTCACACCCATGAAGTATCACAGGGGTGCTTTCTGAGTGAAAGTTTTAATGCTAATACACTATAGAAGGCAAAAGCCAAATGAGAATGCAAATGACCTGTTCTTCATACTTATGATACAGTAATGACATAGCTGTACATTACATTAACAAACACATTCACCAGTTAAAACAAGACATTTGTTCTGAATGTAGCTGTTACCTTGGCTCCTCTACAGTATGGGTGATGTTCTGAGCACCTTCCTTGTTGGGATGTTTCTGATTCAAAGCTGAACAGAAGTGCTTAGGATGCAGAAGCTGGTTTGTGATAGAAGACTTAGAGATATTGTCCAAACCCAATAGCACACTTCTAAAGTCACTTCAGAGGAAATAGCAAGGCCCTAAACTGATTGTGAATTGTTTAACAAAAGCCCAGTCTGACATGCTTGCATCAAAAGAAGCATGACCAGCAGGTTGAGGGAGGTGATTCTGCCCCTCTGCTCTGCTTTGGTGAGACCTCACCTGCAATGCTGGGTCCAGCTCTGGAGCCCTCACCACAGCAGAGACATGGACCTGTTGGAGCAGGGCCAGAGGAGCCCCAGCAATGCTGGGAGGGCTGGAACCCCTCTGCTGGGAGGCC
>WUAM01000162.1:3779988-3796105 GCA_024336885.1 Actenoides hombroni
CTGAAAAATTCCTTCCCTAAAAGGGTCAACAAGTCCTGGCCCAGGCTGCCCAGGGCAGTGGTGGAGTCCCCATGATCCCTGGAGGGGTTTCAAAGCCGTGGATCTGTGGTGCTGAGGGACATGGTTTAGTGGTGCCCTGGCAGTGCTGGGTTAATGATTGGACTTGAGGATCTTTAAAGTCTCTTTCAACTCAAATGATTCTGTGATTCTACAAAGAGTGCAGTTCTCCTGACTGCTTTCATTGATGTTGTAGCCTGGGGTTTTCCTAGCTAAAAATACCAGTTGGGTTCCACCTGAACCTCGCTCTGGGACAAAGTTCTCTGCCGATGTCTCAGCTCCAGGCACTCCACAGTCAGGGGATATGTTCTGAGCTCAAACTTATTTGCAAACATACAGGTGGAGTTAAAAAGCCACTTGAGGTCACCAGTTCCATAGACACAAATGCCTCTGACATAATGGCCTGCCGAAAGAGAAAAAAAAAAAAAATAAAAGGAATGACAAAACCAAGGATCCAAATCATTCTTTCTGAGAAGTTTTATCTGTAAAGCCACTATAAATAATCTCCTACACAACAAACATGCTAAAAGCTCTACTGGATGTGCCATGGGACTAAGTATGAACAATGGGATAAAATGAAAAAAGTTACCTCAGAATCACTAATGATCAAAATAAGGAAATAGCTCAGAAAAGTGTTACTACTTGAGACTTTCCCAGACAAGGCTGAAACACAGCAAAGGGGAATTTCCTTCTGTCAGCGAAGAGAAAACGATACTTTTACTCATACTAGATTTTCCACTAACCAGATTTGGTGCTGAGGGCCATGGTTCAGTGGTGACCTGGCAGTGCTGGGTTAACGGTTGGACTTGATAATCTTAAAGGTCTCTTCCAACCAAAATGATTCTGTGATTCTGTAAAATTTCTGATCAAGAAACAACTGCTCCAGCTTTCTCACTGTTTGTGGCCTCTATTCTTCACATGCAGGCTATGAAGGAGATGACTCCTTTTTAATGTCTTCTCTCCAAGGAAGTGCTGTCTAAAGAGTGCCTCACGTTATGGTTAGAGGCTGTAGTGGTACAGGAACAAGTCGAGTGTTTTTCACTACATGAACAGGAAGAAGAAAAGGAGGAAAAAATGTACACACTACCATGACAACCTCCGTGGCTCTCTTCCATATCAATCCACTTCACCGCTTTCAGGTCACCTTCCCATGATGCGTTGGGCATGGAGCCTGGGACACCTGCAGTTAGGTAACAGAAGATTAATTTTACTAGTTAACCACGATCCTAAACGGGGTGATTTGTCAGTAGCTCTGGAGAGCACTATTTCAGCTGGTGACTGCAGCACGTGCAAGAAGCGTTTTGGTGCTGAAACGGTGTCATCATCCTAACCACGGTGTTCTGTGAAAAGTAAAGGTGGAAGCAAAGTAAGGTTTGGTTACTATTTAGGGTTTTTTTTGTTTCCTTCCATTAAAGGGCCTTTCCTTTCCACTTTAAAGGGCCTTGGATGCACATTACCATCCCAAATTAAACCTGATGGTAACAGATGGCAGTAAATGCGGTGTGAGGAAAGACTTGGAAAATGCTGACACAGTGGGAAAGCAGAAAGATGACTGACAAAACAGGAACGACCCCAGGACGTCCACAAGAACACTGGAAGGCACTGCCTTCCAGGAATACAAAACTACTGACTGCGCAGTATTTGCTGTCTCCCAAACTGAGTAAACGAGGCATTTTTGTAAGTTAATTAAAGAGTGAGGGAAAGCGTAGCTCAGCACTGAGGGGAAAAAAAAAAAAGAAATTACCACGTTTTTCTTTAAATATTTGTTTGCGCAACTGATTTCAGATTCTGAAGCAGTTCTGGGGTCCTGATCTTATAAATATAGTTTGTTTGAAAAGTGGTGCTGCTGGTGAAAGGCCTGATGGCGAGGGGACTCGTGCCCCACGGGCCAGCCCTGCCTTCTGGTGGTGGCCACCACAGTTGCAACCCTCTTACGATCTTGAAGGTCTCTTCCAACCAAAACATTTCCGTGATTATGTGACAACTGAACTACACCCCCTGTGTTGAATTATCTGATGGATGAGAAGGTCTCAGTTCTACTAGCTTCACCTGATGATACATTTTGAAGGAGGTGCTTCTGAGCTGTTATTGACCCATAAACTAACTCGAGTGTCTTTGGCAGCGTTGCAGTCCTGCACCAGAGGAGATGAATTCTACAGGGCTGTTCAGCAGACACCTGCTTCCTGGAGCAGGAGTGAGCTGTACCTGTGGGGACACGCTGGGTGCCAAGGACAGCCAACAGGAGAGCTGCTCTGCAGGAACTGCCAGTGCCCACCCCAGCATAGCTCTGGCTCTTCAAACTTCCAACCTGGCTGCCCAGGTGGGTGCTGGCATCAGGGTTTGTCTCTCAACATATGTAACAGAGCTTTAGGTGGGGTCAGATGAATTTGCTTGTAGGTAAAAGGAGGGACAGCTTCAGGTAGCCTGACTGGAGTTCCCCCCCTAACAGAAACAAGGGCTGTTGGCAACTCAGCATCTGGGAGTGTCAGGAAGTCTCTGTTACTGCAGCTGAACTGAAATTTAGTAGGTTACTTGAGTTGTGACAGACATTACCTGATGCCAAAATCTAGAAAGAAAAATATTTCTTCCTTAAATTGCTCTCATCTGATTCTGTTCCTCAAGGTGTTTTGCTGCCTGAAGCTTATTACACCAATGTCTGGTAGCTGTAAATATAAAGGAGAATCAAGTGAAGGAACACAAGCCCATTTATTAGCTGTGGCTTTTCAGAAAGACTTCTTGAAGACATACCCCTCCTTATCCCATCATCACTAAGTAGTTTTAGTGAGAAGCAAACAACTGGTTGTGAAGCAAAGTGAAAGCAACACTTAAATTCCAATGACTGTGAATTACACAGAGCCCAGACCCTATTTTAAGTTGTATCTTCTCAGGTGAACTATATCTGGATGGCAGATAGAGGACAAGAGTAATTTTTCAGGAAATTCTGCCACGAGGAAGGTGTTTTTGAGATAGCTGTGACTGTGTTGCAACACTTTCCCTTCAGCAGGCTTTTCAAAAGGGGAAGGTTGTTTTGATGATGAGATTATAACAGCTTTGCAGGCATGAGACTCCATAACAGTCGCAGGAAAATCCCTATTTTTTAACGCCTTATTTCTGTGAGGACTTCTTGCTCAACCAGGATGTCTCATTAAAATAATGGAGAATATAAAGAAGAGAACAAGGCTTAGTTACATGAGTAACGCTGCAGACATAGGTACAAAATACTTTTGGGTTTTTTCTATGAACATGGCTTATTCAACTAGTGTCACTGTCTGGAATCATGTTAAAAAGCTTCTGCACCGCTTTCTGTCTGGCTTTTGAAGGATGGGCACTAAGCTAAGGAAAAAGAAGGGTTTTAAGAGGCAGAACAGAACCACAAAAGTGTACATTAGTATGAGCTGTGCGTTGTGGAGAATGTGGTTCCAAGAGCCCGTCTACAAACAACAGTGGGATGGAGAGGTACCAAAGGAGTTTTGAATGATTAAGTTGTTGTAGTGAGAACCTCAGTGTAAGGTAAATCATCTGGAGAAAGAACAGATCTGTTTGTACAAGCAAAAGGCCCTATAAAAACTTAAAAATAAGGAATATAAGGAATTTGTGCACATGAATGATGAATGCGCTAGCAGTGCCACTCGGAATTTTCTGGTGTTACTCTTGTATCTCACACCCACACCCAAGGGATGTGAATGAGATGTTCCTTGAGAGCCACCAGCTCTCATTTGAATGTAAAGTTATCGATCCAGATAAACTGTGGTGAAATTTTAATGCAGACAACTCCCATCTCTCTTGAGAGCGTACCAGGTTGACTCACAGCATTACCCACCACACGCCTGCAGTCATCTCAGACATACAGTCTTCCTCGTTTTTCTGTCTACCATTCAGCTCCCAGCCGAGCAGTTGCCATCAGAATGGTGCCAATGTATACTTTCAAAGTTTGGAGGTGGTTTAACACCCGGCTCACAAACAAAACTATCCATCATTTTCATTCCTTCCTGATCGTTGACAAAATGAATGAATACATGAGCAACCTTCATCCTACTTGGAGAGAGATGAGGTGAGGCTGGTTCTTTGCACTTGGAGACAAGACACCACTGTGTCAAAAACACTTAAAATTGTGGTTGCCATGCACCTGGGTGAATCCTTGGAGAAGTAAGCACAAGCTGGAATGCAGCTTACACGGGACACTAATACAAGCCACTTATGATCTGGTTAAATTTTTCACCTAGGCGTTGTCAGAATCCAGCTCAGATATACGTCTCTCTGTGCACGCCTGTAGCTACAGAAAACGAAAAATTGAGGGTGTACTCACCTGGAATCCTGTTGAGCGTCACCCAGAAGTGCTCATCAGGGCTGTAGGTGTCCTCAGACCAGGCCAGCAGATCGACGGCGCGCTGGTCCCGCAGCACGAACTCCACGAAGGGCCGGGTGACGGCCACGTACGCGGAGCCGAAGTAGATGGTCAGGTTGTGCGGCGGGGGTGCCTTGCGCACCAGTGTCCACATCATGAAAGAAAAGAAGGGGTATAATTGCTCCCTGTGCACGTATCTGGTGCGGGCAGTGATGTAGGGGGGTGGCAGCACCCCAGGGGTGACGTTCTTCGCCCTGAGGCCCTTCAGCTTCCGGACGATCTCCCGGTTGGTCTTCAAGGGGAAGTCCTGGCCGCAGGTGTTGAGCAGGTAGCCCCAGGGCACGGCCGAGGCCAGCAGGTCTCTCATGCAGTGGAGGTCAGCCCGCAGGCGGGAGGCACCACCGTAGACCACCCTCTCGGCTCGGGAGGCCAGGAAGGCGTTGGGGAAACATCTGAGCAGGTGCTGCACGGCCTGACGGAAGCGTGCCGGTGCCTTGGCGTCCACGTGGACGCAGTAGATGTTCTGGGGCATGTACACGGCCCTGAAGAGCCTCTCGAAGGTCTCGAACTCCTTGTGCAGGGTCATGACATAGGCGATGGGGAAGGCAGCCTCCTCGGCCGAGAGGGCACGGGTGATGTAGCGGTTCTGGGTGATGTACTCCGCACAGCTGGAGGTTACAGGCGATGTTTGTAAAGCGTTTTCCTTCAGAAAGGGCGCCTTGTCTTCAACAAGTGCTTTACAGGCTTCTGCCAAAGTGGAACTCACTGAGAAGTTCAACCTCCTAAGAGACTTTTGTGAGTGCAGATTAACAGTGTAGAAAACAAATGGAAGTGAAACGCCGAGAGCCAGGGCAGCAAAGAAGCAAACTCTGAGCGTCTTCATTGCTGCTCAGGGAAAGAGTCTCACCTGAAATATTGCACAGTGGTCAGATCAGACACATCAGGCACCACAAAAAAGCAGCTTGTTTTGCTGGCTGCGCCTGCTTTCTGCTGGCCAAGGCAGGCACCCATCAGATGCACAGCATGCAGCTGCTGCCCTTCCTTTCAATATCAATAGTCTCAAAGTCACTGGCGATGTGGAGACAGCAGGAGTAGCGAGCAACTTGCAGCTGGAATCTGCTCCACAGCACCCTGAAGATTAAACAGACATGTGGCATAATTACCAGCTTGGCAATGAGCAGCCAGCACTACGTGTTTCAGAGTGTCCCTCAAGTCAATTCAGGGGTCTGTTCTTAACTGCTCCCTCCCCACTCTTCCTGCTGTAAATCTTCCTGTGTGAGCACCCCGTGACAGGAAACCCTCATATTTACCTCTTGTGGAATTCTGTTTCTTTACACACAGGAACTTTTTTTATTTGAACCACCAAAGTGTATCAAGCATGAGAGTTTCAGAATCATGAAAGGTTTGCTCAGCAAACCCTGCTACCGTGTTAAGCCACCAACACATCTAAGGAGCAGGAGAATCTTTTTTGCCTCCATGTAGCGTTCCATCAGAGCCATCGGGTTTCTGCAGTGATGTTTTCTTTGTGTGTAAGTTTGAAATCTGCCAAATAGTTTCTTCTAAGTGTCATGGATGAGTTGTGATGAGCTCTGGGCTTACAGCCCTCACAAGAAACCGGGTTAGTAAAACCTGCTATTTAAGCTACTTAAGCTAACCTTAGGCTTTCTGATGAGACATTTTTAAGAGCCTTGCATGCATTTGCTATAACAACATGCTAAGCATCTTATACATGCAATGAGAGCTTGTGGCACGGCTCTGACTAAAGGGAAATACTTGGTAACTCTCTTCCAGCTGTTGAGTCTGTTCCTGTGGATCTTCTGCCATGAGGCAGCAAGTTTGGGGCATACAAACTTTTTCTGACATCACATCCTTTTGCTCCAATGTGAAGTGATGCTGAGGCAAAATGAGATGATCTGAGATGATGCCAATAAATGTTTGGATTGCATGGTCCGGCGTGCTACAGAGGCAGAAATGCCATCACCTACCTTCCAACTCATGCAGATGAGTCACCTCAGGCTCTGGCAGGTCCCTCCCAGAAGCTGCACTTTCCTCCCATCCTGGTCCCAAACAGTCTCTGGGATTCACTATTCAAGCAGATGGAAGGCTGCAGGCTGTGGCTTCAGCCCATCAGGTACAGCCACAAGCTGTAATGAGGAAAGGAGCACTGGAGAAGCTTTGTAAGGACTTGTGGCCACAATGTCCCCCAAAGAGGCACCGGTGCAGGACAAACGTGGCAGTCAAGCTTACCCAGTAATGGGAAGCAGCAGAACTGCTCCTCATCGGGGAGTGAGCAAGGACAGGTAGGGATAGCTGTGGTCACGTTGGAGATCTAGGGCAGCCTTCTTCACAGACACCAGCACCTTCAGAAGGAGGATGGCTCTGATGGAGCTGAGGGGCTGGAATGGAGGTGTGTGAAGTCCCAGGGAATAACGGAAGCTCACCTGACGCTGCTAAGAAGTCATCTGGAAAATGCTGCCACAGCCCAACAATACAGCTTGTTAGAAGAGGATTCAGAGACATGTGCAGATGCCGAGCTGAGACCACTACCCAAGTTTAGCAGAGAAATGCACAGCAAACAGTGCTGTGAAGAGAACCATGTGCAGCTCAGCTACCGGTGAACGCTGTCCTAGGGAGCTCAGACCTGCCCAGGGCTCTTCAAACCACTGCTCCTTCCTAATTTGATTGTTACAGTGAATTATATCCAGGAGTGAACAACACTCACCCGCCTGACACCTCAGTAACGCAAACTGCCGTGACCAGAGGTGACTATAAGGCCGGCAGCCTCTTGATCTCCTCTCTGCACTCCACAGACCACTGAGTTCACCAGCTTCCCACCTGCTCCCTGGGCTAGCTGGCTGCAAGACCATTTATTCCCTGTGCCATGGTCTTCACATGAGACCTCCATCCAGATGGAGTTAGGAAAATGTGGAAGGAGGAAAACTGGGGGCAGGTACCAGCATTCCTGCAGAAGTCAGGATTTCTTTGGGGCAGTCTCAGTTGGAGACAGAGAGCTCAGGTAGCTTTTCTGAAGTACCAAAAGCTGAGATCCTCCAAGTCACTTAGATGCCTTTGAAACTGTCTGATCCAATGCTTTTAAAACTATTTTAGGCACTGAGTAAACACCTACGCAGCTAGGAAACATTTTAAGAGCTTAACATATATATAGTTTTACATATATATACATTTCTGGGGTGCTCTCCTGGTTTCACTGGAACAGACTTCTGGGCCAGCCATGGTCTGCAGGCCATCAGCAGCTTGGGGTCAGCCAGAGCAGCTGAACTGAGTTGGCCACAGATGTGTCCCAGCCCAGAAAAGTCACGCTCAGTATATAAAGGGAAGTTTGCTGAGGCAGCAGTCTCCTGCTTGGGCTCCTCCTGACCCTGCTCCTCTTCCTTCTCCTGCATCAAAGATCTGCCTTCCTGTCTGTTGTGACCACGGTACCTTCGCTGGGCTGAGTATAACTTTATAGACTATACATTGGCATTAGTTCATCTGTTTCATTAAATCTGTTTTCATTTCAGCCTGTGGTTTTTATTTGTACAAAATTATAATGGAAGATGAAAGTTACCCTGCTCTCTGATGGGCTGTGTAGAAGGGATCTGTGCTGGTAGAACTAACACTGTTGCTCACTGAGACTTACAGTTCTGCTCCTTTTTGTTGTTCCCTGGACCTGCATTGGAGCAATTCTCGTTTCAGCATGAGAGAAGGTTTTGTTGAGGCTCCAGCAGTGGAAACACACTCCCCGGCAGGATTAGCAATTGAAACATGGATGAATGGGAACAGACCTTTCCAGACAGCCAGGATATTATCTTAGGAATATAGTTAGTATTTGGTAAACTGCTCCTGGCCTTACTAAATATAGGTAATTGGTTTCAGCTAATTTGTTAGATAATTAAAAAACAAGGTGAACAAATTTTGAGTTGTCAGTAGTGACAAACTGTTAAGCGTTTCGTGTCTATTTGGAGTCACTTGGCATGGTCTGGTCTATTGTTTGGACAAAACCATCTGTATCATGACATTCCTTTTCGTGCCCTTCTCATGCAAAGCTGTTGGTGTGAATTGGCACCGTTGTTAAAATCACCATAAGGCTGCTGGGAGCAAACAATTTCTTCTCAGTGTGATTTTTTTGGTTGGGAAGCACAGGTAGCCAGAGTCCACTGTTTTGTGCCCAGGTGAAGGATCTCCTCAGCCCTCGCGTCTTCTTGCACCAAGTTGAAACTTCTTTGGTCTTGTGCTGCTCTGGGATGTTGTTCCATGTGTGTGGTCCGCCCAGAACTCTCCTCTTGGAGCAGCCCTGCCTAGCAGCAATCTTCTCTAAAGAGAGCCTTACTCACATGCCCTGGCTGAGCTGGAAGGTCTACGTGCATTTATAACACAGGGGAAGGGAAAGCACAGTCTGAGCTCAGGAGCAGTTAAAGTCTATTCCTATCTCTTCTCCTCTGCCCTCCTCCCTTTTTCCCCCCCCCTGCTCGGAGCAGTCCCTGCCACTCCTGCACCTCCCAGCCAGCAATCACCTGGGTATTCAAAGAGAAGAAAATCCAAGCCTACCTGAACCAGGAGCTCCCAGGCAGAGGCACTGACACCGGACGGTCACAACGCAGCAGCAACCCGCAGCAAACGGGAAGAGAGATGAAACGACACATCAGGGCAAACGCTAGCTCAGCTCACATGGTCCAGGAAAAGCACAGAGTAATCGAATCGAACGCAGTCAGTGAGCACATCTGTCTGATGCTGCCGCTGCCCTGGAGGGGCTCTCCAGATGCAGAGGGTCTTACACTTGCAGGAGCCCCACTGCTCGTCTGAATTTGCAGTAGGCTTTTAGATATCAAGGTATTGTTTTGGACGTAAAGGGTTTTAGCTGTAAAGGTGTGGGGAAGAGGCAAGCCGGTTTTGCGCACCGGACTCGCTGCCAGCCCAAAGTAGAGCACGCTGCTGCTCCCTTCTCCAATTAATTTCCAACAGGGACTGCGCAAATTACTCCTCGTCAGCCACTCAGGAGCAACAGCACGGCGTTGTCTTCCCGGCTCGTTTATCCTGGAGCACAGAGAGAAGCAAGACGTAATTACACATGTTGCAATAGAGGACAGGCAGGCTGTGGTGGTGAAGTTGTTTTTCTCCTGTTAAATGGGACTGGATTTTATAGGTGATAGTGGTGGTGTCGAGATATGGAGAGAGACCTGTTTCCTTACTGCAGCTTAACGTACACATTAGTGTATAGCGATGTACAAATGTACAAACATCACCTCTCGGGAATGGTGGAAAAATGTACAGCGATTTTTGTCATAAAAAATAGACGAAAGAGCCGGACAGTTTTCAGACATGTAAAAAAAACCCAAACCCTGATGCAAATAGAAAGGGAGTAGCTGATTCTCTCTGTGCATAGGACAAGAACCAATCATCTTAGATAGCATCAGGAGAGGTGAAGATCAGACATTAGGGAAGCTTTGTAGTGTTAAACAGTTAAATGTGGATTAGATTGTCTGAAGAAGCTGGAATTTTCCCACTAATGGTTTTCAGGAGCAGGTTAGGTGTAGCTTTTTCAGCAGTTTTGCAGGTCATACTGATCCAGACTAGTAATTTTCTATGTCTTTTCCAGCTGTCTTTCCTGTGATTGTCTGGATTATTTTTGGTATCTCTTAGATTGGCTGTAGCTGGGCTGGAAATCCTAATACATCTAAGAACTGTTAACAAAATAACTTTGTCATCACTTAGAAATACGCTCGTCATCTCCGCTAATTACCGTTAGCGTTGCAATTGCAGTGAGCTCCAGATGGTCTGGATGGGAAAGCATTTGTTTGATGCTTTTGCGATTCATCCTAAGCACAAAGAAAAATAATTTAATAAATGATAAATCCCTTTAGTGACAGGTATTTCACCTCTCGTGTCTTTTTCTCATCAGAACATAAATTAGCTTGATTTCTGTTCTATTGTTTTGTTTAGCTTGCTTTTGGTGAATAATCAGCATCCTCTTTCAGAGGGCTGTGCTATCTGTTGTCCTTTAAGTCCTCCTAACTGAGACAGACTTTCTTTTAGGTTTAGGTAGAACCAAGCCAGGACTTGTTCTGAAAAAGTCTCTTTCCCAACTCAGTGGTGAGGTGCCATCTCATTTGTAGGATTCCAGAGTGTCCCAAAGGACTTTAGGATTGAAAGTGTCCCCATTACGCTGCACTCCAGGTCTAATCAGGAGATGATGTCAGATGCCTATCACCATTAGAGCCTGACAGGTTCTTACTAAGTCAAGCCACCAGCAGAAGTAACTTGTAACCAGTGACAAGCACTGGCTGCCAGACTGGGGAAGGTTGGCCAGTGACACACAGCTGCAGTTTTCTTCCTGCCAGCAGAACTGCTGCCTTTTGTAGCTCAAAGTACAATGTTTTTCTTAAGGTCTGGCCTAAAATTTTCAACTTCTCTTGCCTCGCTTTCCCTTCAGAGGCTTTGCTGTGTGCTAAGGTCTCTCCTTTGTATAACCAACTGTCTGGACAAAGCAATCTGTTGGTGAGCCATCTGCCTCACACTGCATATTCCCCAAACTTGTGCTTAAAATCACAGCAGTCCTATTGTGAAGACAGTTTAGTTTGGTTTTTTGCCCCTGCCATTGCCATCCACACCAAATAACCAGTATCATCCTTTCCAGGAGACCTGCTCCAGGCTCTATCATGTTTTCATATTCATCTCCATGTCTCTTTCCTGATTATCTTCTCGAGCTGCTGATGCATGCACACCCAAAACAGTGCTCAGCAAAAGCCTCAGACTCCACTCCTGGGTGTTTCAATTCGCTAAGCACTTCCCTGTTTGCTTGTGCTTTGGGTGGAGGCTCAGGTTTTGGTCCCTTGTTCTGCTACTTACGTAAAAACTTTTTATGGCTCTCTTACGGGAAGGGCAGTGGCTGTAATCACCAGTTGTCATGGGGTTGAAGACATGATTGGTTGATGGCATTACTGAAGCTGGGACAATCTAGTCTCCCCATACTGGGCTGCTGGAAAGTTGTAAAGAAGCTGGAAAGCTATCGGAAATCTCCTGCTTTGCACAACATTGCATTCCTCAGCTCCTGCAGCCAGCCTCATCTTGTCTGGTCCCTTCCTGCTAAACTGCTTCTCCCAGGCCAGGTTTTTCTTACTGGAAGCCCCAGTTACCATACATACCTGGCAGCTGGTACCTGGCATGGGTTTTCTGTCCTGTAAGGGGTTATTTCGCAGAGCTTTCTGGGACCTGTGTTTTTCAGGCTGCCTGGATCCTGCCTTGAACTGTAATTCCACTCTGCAGTCTCAAAATTCTGCAAGGATCTGTTTCTTTTCTTCCAGTTTGGCTCCATTTCTCCTTTTGGAAAGTACTTGCAGCTTCTTGCCTGTTGCTTGCATTCATTAACACTCTTTAGCCTAAAGCCCAAGCGTATATTTAGGTTAGTTCTTGCTACACTCCTTTTTTTATTTGCAAAGAATACGCACAAAGGCCTCTTCTCCCTGCACTTGGAGCAAACAAAAGAAAACAGGCAGCTTCACTCCCAGACCTCTGCCTGCTCCATCTCTCTGTGGGCCGTGTTCAAGCAACTGGGCAAGTTCATGAGAGGACTGTTCTTGGACACACAGCAACATCTCACAAGACACCGGTCTGCAAATGGTTGGAGGCTGGAAGGGTGTCAGGAGGTGACACATTTGCTTGCCCTGCTCCTTTGCTCTTCCATAGACATCAGCACCTGCTGGGGACACAATACCAGGCTGGGGTATTATGACTCTCCTAAGTTTCCGCTCCCTTTCAGACAGTTGCTTTTCTCACTCTCAGATCCTTTTCCTATACACATGTATAGCTAAAGACAGCTGCAAACACTGCCCTGCTCCAGGTCGTTGGTTATCAGTGGGTACTGAGGTTTCTCCAAGTCAGGTCTTGCATACAGTCAGTGTCTCGGTCAGTGGCTTCTGTTGTTTCAGTGATGACTAAACAGCAGGGGAGTTTGAGTTGCTCCTGGTCACTAGCCTGAGCAGACCATGGAGAGGCACATTGTATTCCTCAGCAGGCTCTGAGGTTTCTTTCATACCCAGCTTGCCATGTCCAGCATGATGCCACTGTGTCCTCTCATCAGTGCAGCCAGTTCTTGAGTGACTTGGCTTCTCTGTCAGAAAACTGTGGCTGAATTCATGCGCCTGTCTTCAGGCAGTCCCATCTCAAAAATTTCAGCCAGGCCATCTCATAGCGGAAGACTTTTTCCAGGGGCATTAGCTGTGGGATCTCCAGAGTTATAGCCACATTAATCATCAATTCCCCAAGAAACTGCCCTACCCCATTAAATACACTGGCATATTTTTTAATAAGGTCACCTGCCTTGTGTCGGCTGAGATGGAGTAATTCCCACTTTCATTACCAGTTTGATCAATTTAATATCCAGCCTGCTCGGGGACCGAGCTCTAGTGATGGCACTGTGTGTACAGCGTGAAATCTGTGGTGTTTCACATCCTGTTTGATTGGGTCTGGAAGTGCACCCTGGCTGTCCGTGTCCCCCCACGTTATGTTTCTCTTGCAAAGGTGGGCTCTTGCTCTCTCTTTCTCCAGGCAGTCCTGCTGTTGCCACACCAGTACGGAAAACTACGTAGCCAGTTGGGGAAGCTGCTGTGGCTGAAGCCTCTGCAGGTTCTCACTTCTTGCTGGGGCCTGGCTGCTGGAAGGGTGGTCCTCTCCCTGTTGTCTGACTGATCTTAAGTCATGTATTCCACCCTGGTTTCAGTTGCATAGGTGCTGGGGTTGTACATCAAGCTGCTTGGGGGAAATCTGTAGCAGGCCACCATGCTGTCCCCAGGCAGCCTGTCCTTGGCATCCACCAGCCAGCACCTCCTGTCTTGGGATCATCTCCACTGTGGCAGCAGGACATGCTTCACGGGGCCAGCAGCTGTACTGGGGCTTGCAGAGTAACCTCTGTGCTGTCACAGCTACCTGGCTTGTGCAAAAAGAAAACAGTTCTTTTGGCTCTTCTTAGGAAACCACAGAAACCCAAGCAGGTTTTTTGTTGTTTGTTTGTATTGTTTTGTTCGGGTGGTTTTTTGGGGTGGTTTGTGGTTTGTTTTGCTTTTTTTGTTGTTGTTGCTTTGGGGTTTTTTGTTGGTTGGTTGTTTTTTTGGTGGGGGTTTTTCATCCAGTTAGTAGTGGAAAATGACTGTCATTGGCTTTGGTCCTTTGGATCCAGCTGATTCCTTGTTGCCCAGAGGGAAATCCTCTGAATAGCAGCATGGCCCAGCCATGAAGAGCAGCTGGGTGATTGATCTGATGTGTGGGCTTTGAAACAGATCTCTGTAAATATCACAAGTTGTTGGTTTTTTTTTTTGCAGAAGACAGGCCCCATTGTTTGGGGTTTTTTGTTTGGTTTGGTTTTGGGGTTTTTTATTATTTTTGCCAATAGCCTTCTGCACCTGTTACTTAATGTTTGAGGGTTTGGGGAGCATCCTGCCTAGCAGCATCTCAAAAAAATCCTACAGCCAGGTATAGATGTTGGAGAGACCACTTGTAATTTACTCAGCTCTGCCATCTATAGAGTGATAATACATCGAATTTCTGCCTACTGAGAAAGACAACAGGGAGGGGGGATAAAAACAAAAAAAAACCCCTCCAAATACAGACAGGATTTAGGATCTACTGGTTACTTTAAATGTTCACCGCTTGCTCTGCAACATCGCAGTTGAGAGCAAGCTGGTGCTAAACAGCGATGTTGCAAGCTATTGAAAGAATGATTTCTTCCGTCCAGCTATGTTTGAGCCAACCTGTCGAGCCACACCAAGACCGGCCTTTAGCGATTAAACTGAGGACGAAGATCCCTGCTCCTCCCCGCAAACCTCTCCGCTGTCATTTGTCCCCTGTGCCACGGGGTGGCAATGCTGACTAAAGTATCGCCGAGACCGCGGGAGGAGGATGGATGAGGATGAGGATGAGGATGAGGAGAGAAGGTCCGTGCCCAGCCCGTGGGAAACGCGTCCCGCTGGGACATCGCACCCTTTGCTGTCACTTGAACCTGACTGTCACTTGAACCTGACTCAAGGAGGGGGTAATTCCTCCGGTCCTTCCCCCCCCCCCACATTTGGAAGACTCGAATAATGGAAAACTAATATTTAGCGTGGATGTTTGAAGCGTAGGAAGGGGTTGCCGGCAGGAGTGACCAAGAGTCACGCGTTGGCACGGCTTGCTAGAAATTGCCCAATTTTTTACACTTAAAAACTGCACTTACACTTTGTTAAAAAAAGCGACTTTGTAAGCGTGGCACTGCCGGGCTCAATGACTATTCAGTGAACTCATTTGAATGTGCATAGACAGGGCTTGCTTGAACTGCTGCATCAAAGGGAAATGCTGAAATGAGTCATTTGTGAATCACGGCTTATTTTCTGTTGTTAGCTCATCTGGAATCCCATGGTGATCAAACAGCCTTTTACAATGTGCTAATACATCGCTACTCCATGTGTTTAGCAACAGCTCGGGTTCCAATAAATTGTAGGTAGTCGCCCATTATAAAGAGGCAGTGTTTTCTGCTCTGTGTAAACTGGCTGGGGCGGACTTGGAGATGAAAACACACGCGAAATTTCCTGCTGCTCCAAACACACTTTTTCCATGCTGCTTCCACTCTGATTTCATACCTGCTTTCTGTCTCTCTGCTTGCAGGGCACAGTCCACACAGGAGAGATTCACTGCCAGGGTGAGTGCTCCAGTTCTCTCCAGTGCAGTCTCTCCAGCAGGAGCCAAGGAAAAACAACACCCTCAGCAACAGTTTAAGGTAAGGCCCTGACTTCCAAATTGGTGACTGGCCCCATGCTACACCTTCAGCTCCATGGGCTGGAGAGCTTGGGCCCGACTATAATCAGGTTCAGGAATTGATCTACTTAAATTTGGAGAGGAGGGTAATGGTAAACCCCTCCCGCACCTCTCTTTTTTTTTTTTTTCTTTACTGAACTGAATCAGTCCAGTAGGCCTTCAAAAACCTGACAGGAGGCTGAGGAAGAGGGTGTGAATCCCTCAAGGCTGCTATTGTCATTGAACTCTCTGTGGTGCGAAACCACAGCCTGAGGTGCTGAGCTTCTCCCCAGAGCGACTGAGGCTCAGGAGCCAATTCCCTTCTGCCAGCTCTTTTATTGGAGCGAGCGGCTGGAGATGGAAACATCTTCAACCAGCACAGCAAGCTTCACCACAACCCGTCTGTCAGTGCCCTAAGCCCTGTCTGCTTGTATATGACTTACACGGCCATAAAGGCCAAATACTCTCTGCCATCAGCTACTTAGGCTTCTTCTGTCACACGTAATTGTAGCTCAAAGGTCCTGAATAATTGTGTTCATATTGGGCCTGATCCAGCCCCCAATAATAATCTTAATAATGCTGCTCTTAACCAGCCACATGAATCCCTTTCAATCCTCAGCGCAGGCTCAGTCATGCTGTAATTCGGTAGAGGAGGCCATTCACTATGGGGCTAATTTAGTTTAAAATGCAGACAGCCTATTTATGGGACAATTTTTTTGTTCCTGCTCTAAATTCTTATGCTCAATCAACAGCCTGTAAACCGGGTCAAGCCAACACACGACCCATTAGTTGGGGCTTGCAGCCCTTAGGAGGTGTGTTTGTGGTGTGCTCCCTCACAAGTGGGATATAGCCCCTATTTAGCTAATGGGCCCTGTTGGGGGGGGGGGGGGGGGGGGAACGCAACCCCCCTTTTCCCTCCCCAAAAACTGGTTTCCGTTGCTCCCAGGGATGGGT
>WUAM01000162.1:3835479-3847498 GCA_024336885.1 Actenoides hombroni
AACGTTGTATCAGTGCGTATTTTTTTTTCCTCAGTACCCCTTCTTTTCCCCTATTCCCCCGCCCCCCCACAGTGGATTCAATTCTCTTTCAATCTACAGCCTTTAGGATTAGTTGTAATGATATGAACGGTTAAGGTGGGAAGGGCTTAAGGCTGGAAAATGCTCTTTCCTCAGAAGAAAATATCAGACATCCCACAGAAACAACTGTGAAGAGTGTAGGTCTTGTGTAGCTGGAAAGAAACCATGGAGCTGTTGGTGTAGTACAAAGAGTACGTGAAATCTAGCATTCGTTCAGTCAAACCTTCGTTCTGCTTCCCATTATCTGCCAAATCCAAAAGACAAGAAAGGAAAAAAAATAAAAGGACAAAAAAAGGAAGACAAGAGGAAACAGAAAAAGGTACTTTACCCCCCCCCAACTGCTGATCCCCACCACGTTACCCAGAGAAAAGTTTTGAGTTCTGCTGCTGCTCAGCCCCAGTTCTGCTCTCGGGACTCCTGAATTCCCAGGGAACAGGCACACCAGCAGTCGTGATGATGATGATGATGATGACAACAACAGCAGCAAATACGAGGCTCCTCTCTGCTTGTTCCTTTGAAAACAAACCTGTTCTATTTTTGGTTAGGTAACCCCAGCCAGAAGTGGCAACCAAAGCTTGAAACCCTTTGGAAATTCCTTTCTGATTTAAGAGAGCCGGGAGCTTTCGTCCTCTCCCTGCTGTTGGTTGAGAGGAAGGGCAACAAAAGAGGTTTAAAAAGCCTTTTCCAACTAACTGGCTCAGCGTTTCATACGGCATCAAAGGGAAAGGAAAAGCTAATCCGAAAATGACCACTTTTAATGTACACCAACCCATGGCTACAGCAGCAGAACCGAAGAGGATTTGGAACTCTCCACCACAACAAAACTCTACACTTAATGTCATAATAACAGACACTAAACAAAGGGGCATGAAAGGATCTCACGCTGGTTTTTCTGCATTCTTGAGTCTAATTAAAAATATACAGAAAGAAGACAGAGTTTGGGTCAAAATGGCATGAGAGCCGCCTTATGCCAGTGAAGGGGTTGCAATTATCAGCTTAGAAGCCAGATCCGAGGTCTTAGTTGCTCTTCAGCCCCAGGGGAGCTGAAAACCTGCGCAGGGTGAGGGTGGGATGGATTCGCGTCTGGTCAAGGCTGGGAGAAGGGGGCTGAGGGGCCCTTGTCCTCTCCCTTCCCCTAGACAGCAAAGGGAGACTGAAACCTACATCAGGGACCTGCAAGATTTTAATTTTTTCTTTTTTTTTTGGATTAATTTTTTTTCTTGAAGGCCAATTGGACAGCCCTTCCATTCAAATGGAGTCGGGGTGTTTACTTAGTGTCAGGTTGAGTCACTAAAGGCTTCTGCCTTTGGGGCTGGTGCTGGGAGTGGAAGCCCGAGGTGAACAACAAGTGCCCTGCATGACAATATCTCCTTGGGGAGAAAATGCCTCAAACAGAAGAGAACTTTTCCAAAACTGGAGGCCAGAAGTTGGAGCCAGACAAATTCAAATGCAAGATAATGGACACTGCGGGTGATTAACCACTTGAATAAGCTACTGAGGGCAGCAGTGGGTCGTTCCTGGCTGTGTTTTGGCCGAGGAGCAAATGTCAGTACAGAAGATACCACTCGGTCTAAACCAAGTGACTGGGCTCAATATACAGGTAACGTGGTTACCTCTCTCTATGTGTCCTGTGCATAAGCCTGCAGAATGAGAGCAGTCAGATGAAGCCTTTGCAGCCATGGTTCACGAATGACTTCAAAACTTTGTGGTTTGGCCCCTCATCGATACCCATAGTGGTGTTTTATTGGTACTGGAGTCTGGTTGGGCATTGCTGATATTTAACAGTAGGCAAACTGCCTTTTTGTTGGTTCATACGGAAGACAGCCTTTTTTAATGCTTGTTTATTTTATTTCCAGAGGAACCAGACTTGGCCAGGCATCAAGAAGATGGGTCTTCTAGCAAAGTGTCACCAGCATTGCTGCTCTCCACAGACCTTCTTCCATCTTTGCAGGACACTTTCTCGGTGGTTACGGGCACCTCAGGCTGCAGCCAAGGTATTCCCATCCATCAGTGTGGCAAGGGATGGAGAGGGGTTCCCTTGGCCAAAACAGGTGAGGAGACCTACGTATGGTCCTCCCCCACCCTAGAGAAGGGACATAATTGTGGTGGAAGTCAAAATAGTGAGAGAGAGGGGAGGTTTGCTTCTCTTATCCCATGGTAATCACAGGGAGCAAAGTACGACTGAGCTCCATGTCCCATTTACCCCCCCTCAACTGGTCTGATGGACCAGTTCAAAGTGCCTCAAGGTATTGAATAGATGCTTCTGTGTATAAAGAAATAGTAGAGAGCACCCCCGCCCCCCCTCTTGCTGCCAGCAGGACATGGGTGGTCTGAAGGATCCTTCTTTCTTAGGTGCTGTCTGTGCCTTGTCCTCCGAGGCTTCAGCTGCCCAGGCCACCCTGGCTTTAAAGTCTGTCTCACAGGGAGAAGAAGGGTCCTTCCAGCTTGCCTGATGAGACCTTTCTAACCTGAGGGCCTTTGCAAGAGGCCCAGGAAACCCTCCCCCATAATTGTAGGGTGCTCAGCTCAGGGCTGGAGGTACAGTGCAATTATCATTCGCCAACACGGTGCCTCCTACTAACCCCGCAGCCCAGCTGCCTCACTGGAGCTAAAGGTTCAGTATTAATTACTGCCTGTAAATCCAAGAGGTCTTCTCCAGGCACCATTCCATTGCTAAGATTTCCGAGGCTGGTTTTACACTGAATTGTTGAGGAAAGCTGTCCAATGGAGGTTTCAGCTCACGTCGCTCCTCAGCCTGTAAAATCATGTAGGGGGGAGAAGAGTATCTGCAATTTGAGGGCTTGAGCTTGGGCTCTCCACCTTCCATTTTCTTTACGGTTTTGGAGTGACACCTACACAGCAGCGTTTGAAACATTTATGTGCTGTTTGCAGCAAAGAACACCTGTGGAGCGATCCCACTGCCCTTTGCTGGGAGCACTGGCAGGACTGGAGAGGGAGAGATGCTGGAGCTTGTTTTCCCACTTGCAGGTGTAGGTTCAAGCTACTTAACCCAACAGTGGTCTTTGGTTAGCGCACCCAGGGGAGCTGAAACCCAATATTTGGCATCACAGGGGTGCTCCCCACATGCTCTCTGGACTGGATGCTGCTCTGCATCTCCCCAGGGCATGCAGGCTCCTGCATGGGGCTGATGAGAAACTGTGTGGCCAGCAGGACTAGGGAAGTGATTGTCCCCCAGTGCTCGGCACTGGTGATGCCACACTTCAAATGCTGGGTGCAGTTTTGGGCTGCTCACTCTGGACACACTCCAGCCCCTCGATGTCCTTCTCAGAGAAGGGCAACGAGGCTGGAGGCAAGTTTAGAGAACATGTCTTGTGAGGAGTGGCTGAGGGAACTGGGGTTTTTTGGCCTGAAGAAAAGAGACTCAGGAGAGACCTTCTCGCTCTTGACAACTCCCTGACAGGAGGTTGGAGCTAGGTGGGGGCTTGGTCTCTTCTTCTAAGAAACAAGAGACAGGAGAAGAGGAAATGGCCTCAAGTTGTGCCAGGGGAGGTTTAGGTTGGATATTAGGAAAAAAGACAGGCTTTAAGTGAAGCTGTCAGCCTAGAACACTGATACTGGAGAAGCTGAGGTGACTTTTCTTAGTCCCCTTTGCACGGTGTGGTGGTGTGGGTGCAGTTCTCATCAGGATGAGTCCATGAAAAATGGCAATGGACAGAGGGATTTGAAAAGAGAAGTGGTTCAGTGCAGCAGCAGCTCTGTATATGATTAATTCCTCTAGAGAGTGACTTCAGGAGCTACCTGTTTGTAAAGCCAGTTGGACTCTTGAGATATAAAACAAGAGGAGGAATTTGAATCTAATAATAAAATTGCCATCATCGTCATCACTTTAAAGGAAATGGTGAATGAGAGCTGGAAGGAGCTTGATTGTCATTCCCAGGCTCATAAAAACAATATTCTGGTACCTTTTGCTCATATCTGATTAACATTGTGTCTAATTGCCATGCAGGTTGTGGTTCTGTTGCCAGTATAATTTTGAAGTGTTTTACTGTTGGTTTTGTTTGGGTTTTTTTGGTAAAAATTTGCCTTCATCTGAGTCTTGGTTTATACATTATTCACTAGGAAGTGTAAATTTGCTTAAGCAACATTATAGAGAGTGATTAGTTAATCCATAAGAATAAATGTTGACATATTTAAGGCCCAAACTTGTCAACATTTCACTTTTATTAGTGTGAACATGCATGGCTTGCTCTGCATGGGCACGTTTTTAGTGTGGCTCCTCATTCACCTCTTGGCCAGCTTGATGGGTGTGCTGGGATGGGGATGGAAAGGATGGTGGTAGGGAGACTGGGAACCAGACTGGAAACTGGGACTTCTTTTATGTTCCTTCTGTCACAGGGACTAGGTAGGAGGAGATGGAATCATCACACTGTACACAAGTACCATGCTTTTGTAGTCTGAGGAAAAGAATTGACTATAACTAATTAGATTGTCCCCAGTACACGTGTCTGTCCAGTGTGGATTAAGTTGCAAAACATGACTTGCAAGCTGCTGACACTTCAGAGAGAGGAGAGGCACTGTGTCCCTTCTGTAATCTACAGTTTGTTCTTCACATTTTTCAGGTATTCTATACTGGCATTACATTCACTAGTCTGTGCCCCGTGCTTCTGCACTGAGGGCAATGGGAAACTAGGTGTCTCTCTGCACTTTCAGGTACTTCAGCGCTTTAAAAATCTGATCCCTGTGTAGCTATGTCCTTATCTTACAAACAGCCTGACTTGGAAGCAGGTGAAAATTTTACCAAAAATACATGCTGACCTGTTTCTAAGTTAGAAAATAAAGACACAAAGGGTACTTTGAATCTGCATTATTCAAGCTGATACTTGTCAGGAGAGCATCTAATAATGCCAGACAGAGAGCTGGATCCTGCAGATGATGATACATGGGACAGTCTGCACTGATTGCACTCAGGGGCACTTCTCACTTTAGGAAAACCACTCCCAGGCCTCGGTATTTGGAGATCTGGACAAAGAGGTTTTGCTGCTGAGGCGTCGTGTCATCCCTCACACCCTCACCAGCTGATGCTTCTCTTCTGGTTTCACCGACAAATTCACGAGGAGGGAAAATCCTCAAGGGAAGGAAGCAAAGCCCACAACCCTGCTTAAAAAATAACGCTGAGGTTTGAACCCAAAGTGATGGGGAAGTCACATTTTAAGCTGTGCCCGTGTCCCGGATTCACCCCGCTGAGCGAGAAAGCAGTACTGTCACTTCAGATTCCCCTCCTCGCTGTCTCCCTGCCAGCATCCAGGGTGGGAATGGTTGCATGCGTCTACTGCTGCCTTCCTTCTGTGGCTGTGTCACATTTCTCTGGCTGCTCCTCAAAGGGTTGCTTTGTCCCTAAACTCAACGGCCTCCCCCAGTCTCAGTCTCTGGTATTCGACGTGAATCTTGCTGGCAGAAGGCATCCTGGTGTCCTTTTCCATAGGGTCCTCTGAGTGATGGACAGACCTGTGGCTCCTCAAACCATTGCCCTTCATCCCGACCCTAAGTGCCTCCCGTGAACTTCCACAAAAGGACTCTGAAGACAGCTGAGCAGCGTGATATGTCTTGGCATCCCTGCCTAGGCCTCTTCAAAATGTGCTTCCCCTTGTTCATAGCAATCAGGCCATTTCCGATGATGGTTCAGCAATGCCTCCGGGGCAAGTGAGGGCATGATCAGTCCTTCTTCTCCAAATTTTGTTCAGAGTGAGTCAGATAAGTCAGCTGGGCCAGGAGAAGGTCTGCAAGCCAGAGAAGAGCGTTGGCTTGCAAAGTTTATGTACCCCTCACAGCTCTGCCTGGAGAGAGAAAATCGCTGCTGGAGCTTCCGTGCTGCTGGGGTGCAGGTGGGGGTGGTACAGCCGCAGGAGCTGGGGTATTGGCTATAACTTGGGGAGCATAAGGTGGCCAAGCTTCATAACTGCTCCCCTTTCCTTTGCAGTGTGTCTCCCAGGAGATGAGCCAGATGGCTCACTGATGACAGGGGGGGTTTCACTACCAGGAGACTTTGGTACTCCTTGGTTTTACTTAAAACGGATTGTAGAGTGGGTGATACAAGTATCTGTCCCCTTCTAAACATCTCCATCTATATCTCTCCATGTTGGCTCAGGGTTATATTCCGGTGTCCCTGGCCTTAGGATTTATGACGTTTTGGGACTAGGAGATTGGTAGGCTCTGAATTTAGTGATTTTTTATTTTTTTTTTTCACGTGTCCCTTGACTGTAAAAGTAGAGCAGTTGTTACATCTAGCTGTACCTCCTGCAACTGTGTCAACACCTGGAGATCCAGCAGCACCTTAGTGACAGTATGACGGAATCCAGAAGTGACTCCTCTACCAATTATCATCAAGTGGCCACCAAGGTAGGAAGGAGTTTTTATTTAAAAGGAAAATCTCTTGTAATTGTTAGTTGGTGTTTCAGTCAATGCATTCAGTTTTCAACTGGAATTCTGTTAAGATCAAGCTTTATTTTATCTGCTGTTAAGCACAGGACACAGGATATTGTATGAAATGAAGACAGGGAAAAAGTTGATGTAGTTTTTCCATGATTATTTCTAAGGCAGCAGAGGCACGTCTATCCTCTCCTAAAAAAAATGATTGTCCCATCTTTCTGACAGGCCCCTTGAAGTCCTGAAAGGCCACCAGAAGGTCTCTCTGGAGCCTTCTCTTCTCCAGGCTGAACACCCCCAGCTCTCCCAGAGACAGGTTCCAGCCCTTGGATCATTTCTGTGACCCACCTTCGCAGAGAACTGGTGTGGTGTGCGGCAGCCTCGGTCCCCTCGTGCGAGCCACGGGTTGAGTTGTCTGTGATGGTCTCCTACCTCTCTACATGACTCAAACGAAAGTCTGTGCAGAGCATGTGAAACCTTCAGCTTACTCTACCTGGGCCAGCTCTTTCTATCTGCAGCAGCCCCCACCACAGTTCTGCAGCCACCACTGCTGGTCCCCAGCCCCATCTGCTGCCTGGGCTACAGGAAATGTTTTATTACCACCAGGGTAAGTTCAAATGCCCACACAACTCAGGAGAAAGCCCACCTATATTGAGCACCTTCTTAGTTCTGTCTCACATTTACTTTGTTGACGGGGCAACATCCCTGGGGCTGGGAGCCAAACTTGGCTGCAGCTCCAAGCCCATCGTTGCAAGTGAGCCTGGTGGGGTTCAAGGGGAAAAAAAACCTCAACCCAACCCAAGGGTTAACTCCTCAGCCTTATCATAAAAAGTATATGTGCACAAGGGGCTGTTCTCTCTGCTGTGTTTATGTGACTCTCCTGCTCGTGCTAATCGCAGCGGCGTTTGTGTGTCCCACAGTGGGAACAAACCTCTTAGTGAATAACCTAGTGTTAAAGTTTGGGTAAGGCATCAGAGTGCCAGTAAAACCAGTGCTATAAGATTACCTCTGGCAGCTCCAGCTTGTGACCAAGTTATTTTTATTATTATAAAATCTGTTACTTCCCTCCCGTGAACAGGCATACCGTATTTTGCTCTTTCAAGCCAGAACATGCTTCTTTTGTGAATTCCTTTCTCTTCTGTTTCCTCTTTTTTTTTTTTTTTTTTTCCCCCTTTTATTTTTATATCTCGGTACTCTCCCCTGTCCTCTCAGGAGGCCAGTAAAATTGACAGTTCAAGGTTTCAGAGAAATTAAGACACTTATGTTTTAGTTTGTGATAGAGACCTTAATATTATTATTTGAAGGCCAGCTGGTGTTTAGTGTAAACCAAGAGAAACTGTGTGCCTAGGTATTCTCTTAAACATGGTACCCACCAATATCATCTGGGGTCTCAGCAATACCTGAGCATACAGAGAGTATAAGAACCACAGGAAAAGGCCATGGGAACAGGAAAAGGCCCTTTTAATTCCACCTTCCTGCTTTTCCATCCTCCTCCCCCATCCCCTCCTTCTCCAGCGACACACCGAGGTGTCTGTGGAACTCATTTACATGCTTTGCTTCCACTGCCTACTCCCCTAATTTATTCCATATGTTTATTGCCCTTTGTGTGCAATACTCCTGCCTATGTTCCCTATTTCCTTATAATTTCCTAATTTTTCAGGTTCTACCTCTCGGGGTTTGCTTTTGGGTTTGGTTTGGTTTGGTTTGGTTTTTTTTGAACCTGCTCACCCATGTGTGATCTCTGTGAAACTTCTGCTTAAAGCCAAGTTAGCAGCAGCTACCAGTGCTACTTGGAGCCTCGGCAAAGTGGGGCTTTTCAAGCAGTTCCGAGGTGCTACGCCGAGGCTGCAGACAGGATGGGACCTACTGGGAGATCCAATTAGTACGAGCCTTGCTTCAGCGAGTCAACGCTCCCTTTCCCCTCTGCTGTTTTGGGAGCCATGGCTTTCTAGAGTGGGCCCATAAGGAGAGGAAATATCAAGACAGCTCTCAGTACGTGGCTGGTTTGAACAAAACGCCGAGCTGTTCACAGCAGCTCCAACTCGATAGAAAAATGCTTGGAGCCTGAGAGTGTAATTTGGAGCCTGAGGTTTGTTTCTGAAAGTATTAACTGTGTTGTCTGCAAGAAAACTGTGGTACTTGCTGCTGCTGCTGCAGTTCTTCTACACCCTGATACTCACCCATGGAGTTTTGTTTATGGGCAGGGGCTGGGAAACATCTACGCTGCGTCTTGTGGATCCCCCCTCAAACCAGATGCGTTGATGGAGACCCTGCAAACATCATCCTGGCCACAAGACTTTCAAGTGCTTGGGCATCCAGCCCCGTGGGAGCTGCCCGAGCAGGACTTTTTTTGACTTGTCATCTTCATTGACTCTGTTTCCAAAGGTATGGAGGTGATTGCCTTAGTGAGGGCTCAATTCTTCACGCAGAATGCCTTCAACTTCTGTTTGACCGTGTGGTCAGCTCCACGAATTCTGGAAGTGCGCACGTGCCACCACTTGTCACAGTGCTGGGTAACCTCTTCGTAGATGTCTCATGTCTGTGTCTCTATCTACATCTTGATCTAGATCTATTCAGCGTGTCATTCAGTATGTCATTCCCAAAGATGCAATATTATACACAAATAGATAAATGGCTAGAAGCAGATGAACATATATAAAACCAAAGCGTACAAATGTAATTTGTTGGAGAATTCTGGCTGCAGAAAGTCTTACAGAAAAGAACATGGGGGTGGATGGAGGGTACTGGCAGGGGAAGCAAGGCTTGGGTTTGAAAGGAGGGGAGGGAGAAACAGCGGGAAGAAGCACCTGAGGAGCACGTGATCGTCTGAGAATCACCATGTTGCTGGAGGTGAGAGAAACCA
Organism: Actenoides hombroni; assembly: GCA_024336885.1. Classification (NCBI taxonomy): domain Eukaryota; kingdom Metazoa; phylum Chordata; class Aves; order Coraciiformes; family Alcedinidae; genus Actenoides; species Actenoides hombroni. The sequence continues at coordinate 3,844,805 of WUAM01000162.1, forward strand.
CCCAGGTGAAATGCCAGACCTGCACAAGTCCAGGGAAATTTTCTCTTCTGGATCCCAGTCCTTACTCTTAATAGAATCAGACATTTATAGAATCATGGAATAGAATCATAGGATTGTTTTGGTTGGAAAAGACCTTTGAGATTCATCAAGTCCAGCCGCTAATCAAGCACTGCATGGTCACCACTAAACCATGTCCCTCAGCACCACTTCTACATACATATTATAGTATCTATCATGACAAATATCATTGTCTCTGAACCGTGCTTTGTATTTTCTTAGTTGGGATGGAAATGTATCCTCCTTGGCCATTGCTATGGATCTTCTGCTGAGAACAGTCCCCACAGTCATACTATGGGTTACAGTTCAGGGACTGCATCTCTGTAATAGTCCCATTGCCTCTGACCTGAGCTTAAATCCCTGTGAGGAGAAGGAAGGTGTTTTGTGGTCACCTTGATGTCAAGCTTTGCTTTCTAGTACACGATGGCAGCTCCCACCAAGGGTGTCCTGTGTGCCCGAGGACTCATCCTTTGGGGTGCCTTTTATGAAAAGTGTTGCAGAGGTGAAAACAAACACCATGAATGTGTAAGACACGGGGAGAAATGTGCCTCCCCTTCCTGGGTAGTGCGAAGGGCTGAGGTGTGTATGTGGGGCACGTCTCTCTTTTGTGAAGCCAGAGAGGATGAGCCTGCTTCCAATTTGCATTATCACTGCAAATTTTGGCTGGGCTGCGTCCCTGATGAGGAGCAGCCGCCCCATCCCACTCTTCCCTGCTCCCTGAAACAATGAAACCCATCATTACGTTTTTGTTTCCCCGCAGAGTTTTGTTGATCTACGCAGGGGAAAATCTGACCTGCTGTGCAGACACTTGTTCTGCAAACCCACCTTGGTAGTTTTTCCTTTGTTTTATTTAACACGTCAAATTGAGGCTAAGGTTTTCACGCTTCTGTTGTTTTTTCTTAACAGTTACTGATTTTACCATGTTTGGTTTGGCAGTTTAAAAAAAAAAAAAAAAAGAAAATCAACAGGAGGATTACATTTCAATGGCACAACACCCTAATCCTCAGGCAAATGATTTGTCCAAGCTTAATATGAAGTACTTAGGATGTATTGTTTGATGTAAACACTAGTTCTAATAAAATGGTGCCTGAGGTACAGTTCTTCAACTTGTAATACCCTATTTGTGTTGGCCTGTACACATTGGATTTGAAACCATTATGATAAAATATATCCTCTTTAGCCTGATAAAAAAAAAAGAATCAAAAAAAAAAATCACAGCATAGGTCCTACTCTCCGAGGAAAGACACCGAGGGTAGCAAGGGGTCTCCTGCAAGCCCCGTGAGTGATGTGAGGGTTGACCTGAATTACACCGCATCATTCACGGGGTGCATCATCTCTCTCTGGGCAATCCATCAGTCTGGGTCTGTTCTCGAGCATCCTGAGGAAAGCAGCTTTCCCTGCCCCACAGCTCCGTGTTTTGGAGTCTGTTTGAAATTCTTCACGGCTTTTTCCCCGAGCTGCCCCATCTATTTGAAATCATTTGTGTTTGGCAATATAAATACGCTCTGGGTGTGACCAAGGGTCTTCCTAAAATGCTGTATTTTAAAGAATCTGTTAGGGGGACTGGATGATTAACTAGGGAAGGGGCAGAAACACAGCTCAGCGGGCAGCCCCGCGCAAGTCAAGCCCCGTCGAAGAGCAACTGGCTCAGGACCAGCAGGCAAAAAACCCGTTCATTGTGTCAAGATGTTCCATTTGTCTCACCAATCCATTAATACACCAGTGACAGAAAGTCACTTCCAGCCACCTCCCCTGCTGCTTGGGCTACCTGGGTTCCTGTGAAAGGTTTTTAGGGAAATAAAGAGGAAACCCACGGTTCTGGCAGAGTTTTGGCAGAATGGGCTCTGCCACTGCCCGAGGGTCTCTTGCGAGGGGGTAAATTCCAACATTTCGGGTAGTCTTCCTTGTCCTCACCCAGCTACAGTTTCTGCGTGAAAATTCAAGCAGCAACAGCAGGAGGAGATGGGTTTCTATCCTTTCCCCGGAAAACATCACTCAAGTCACAACTGGTCCCTGATTTCAGTCCCCAGGGATTGAAAATTGATCCCAGATTTGAAAGTCCCCAGCTTTCAACTTTGTCTGCTGCAGCTACTCCTAAGAGAGCCTTTCAGGGGGTCTTCTTCCCATCATGTGGCGTAACCAATTATTTTCTGGTTTTGGAAGGAATTAGAGTGTTTTGGGTAGGTGACGAGGCACCAGGATTTCCTAAGCTGTCTGGAGACACCCTGTCCTGGCTCCAGCATGTTGACAGGAGCAGTTACTGCTGCTGGTTGGGGACACCATACCCACAGAGCCTGGTCACTTTTGGAGCAACCCTGAGCAACAGCACCAGGCTTAGCTCCAAAACCCTGTCTGGGCAGCATGGGGACTCACATGCACTGGTGGCCACCACCACCACTTTTTGCTCCAGCACCCACGTGCCCATGGCCAGAGGTTCCTCTGCTGAGTCTGTTGCCAGCTCACCGTGACCTGGGGCGGGTTGTGATGTCTGTATATCCTCTTAGTCACTTTGAAAACCAGCGCAGGAGCGCTTAGCCCCAGACCTAGCAGGGAATTACAGACGGAGGCTGATCAGATAAAAACTGTGCCTTCCACTCTGGGAGCAGGGGCTGAAATTACACCCTGTAATTATAATGT
>WUAM01000162.1:3851849-3868210 GCA_024336885.1 Actenoides hombroni
GCCCTGGGGCTGTTCAGCTGGAGAAGAGCAGCCTGAGAGGGGAGCTGAGCAATGCTGAGCAAGAGATAAAGGGCCCCTGGGGGGCAAGAGGATGGGATGGGACTCTTGTCAGTGGTGCCCAGCGTTAGGACAAGAGTCAGCAGGCACAAACTGGAACCCCGGAGGTTCCATCTGAACAGGAGGAGAAACTCCTTTGGTGTGAGGGTGTGGGAGCCTGTCCCAGGCTGCCCAGAGAGGTTGTGGAGTCTCCTTCTCTGAAGAGATTCCAAACCCGCCTGGATATGGGGATGCTGGGACCCCTGCTCTGGGTGACCCTGCTGGAGCAGGGGGCTGGACCAGATGATCTGCAGAGGTCCTTTCCAACCTCTGAGATGTGGTGATTCTGTGAGGAGCCTTCCACTGGGTTTAGTGCTAAACAGACAGGGTACTTGCACATGCATATGCTTCTTCCATCACTTGTTTGCCTCTTTTGCACCTGATTTTGGGGTTTTTTTTGGCTATTTTGTTTCACAGGGAAGATTTTACTACTAGTATTTCATACTCACAAAGAGATCCAGGCTAAAACCATGCCTGGCATTTTTTTTGTGTTATGTCTCTATCAAGCACGCACAAGTACCTATGGATATATTACTAGAGAGTGCTCCCGGAGGAGAAATACTTCATTCTTCCAAGTGAAGAAATAGTGATGGTGATGTGCACACTGCCTTTAATTAGCACTACAACAACAACAAAAAAATCCAACGGTGTAAACTGAAGGCAGGTCTCTGCTGGAGTTTGCTGCACTTTTACTGCCTCTGAGGCAAAGAGCAAAGGTACTAGGGGCAGGTGTGAGAGGCAAGACCATAATAAGCATTTCTTTAGGTTTGCTGTCGATCTCTCAGTAGATACTGTTGACAGAAGATGAAGATAACATCATGCAAAACAGAGTGAATGGCTCGAGATGGTATTAAGTGTTCTCGGACAGTATTCATCCTGGGGAAAGGGTGACTTTTTTCACACTTTGGCGCCTGCCTGCATTAGTGGAGCACTGATACAAGGCTTTTAGTATTGCTGCAAATAACAGCACAAGAACAGTGGTGAAATGTCCCAGAGATATGCAGGGTGATGGTGAGTTGTGTATTTTGCCTACATGTTACCTCTAATGTCAAGGAAGCTGTGCAGTGGCCCTGGCCGTTAGTGTAACGTTCCAGTGTCACAAGGTCTTCATCATGCACATCTTTGAACGTTTACTGAACTGCAGCCTGAAACTTTGGCTGAAGAGTGGCCCTGGGATGCCATCAGGCCACACTCCTTTTGAATTCCAGCAGGAAGTGTAGGGGAACAAGGACAACGATATTAACCACATTATCTTTTCTTGCATCTCTATCAACTCATCTGGCCTGAAAGAAAACCCGGGTCGTTATCCTGCAAATCCTCCATGCACAAAATTTTCTTTGCAGTCGATGGTATCTGACTTGGCAATTGATTTTCTCATTATTGTTCCCATGTCAATTATTTCTCCAGTCAGAGTATATCTACATTGCAACTAGGAGTCTGACCTCGGTGCAAGTACTGCGGGTTAGTTTTTAATCCAGTGAGCTGGCGTGTCCCAGACTGCTGAGCCATGGCAACAGCAAAGGCATCAACCTCCCAACCTCCTGCACTTACTGGCTTTTTCATTCCTGTTCTCACACAGCTTTTGGAGCAGAGCATGGGCAATCCCCATGCAGTTCACACTGTGTGGTGTGTCAGGTTTCTGGTGTGCTTCCTTGGCTGGATGTCTCAAAAAGCTCCCCCTGCGATGCTCTGTGGCTGCTCTTCCTGTAGGAATCTGGGCTGTGTCCTTTGTCTGTTCTTCCTTCCCTGATCAACTCAATCCCTCAGAAGTCTCCAGGAAGATAATTCAAAGTGATTTACTTAGTATTTTTTGGGGTGCGCTTGTTCAGGCCTTGCTTCAGCGTATGGGTCTTGTGTCCACGATGCAAGAGAGTAAGTAAAAGAGAGAGCATCAGCTCCAACCTGTGCCTGGGATGTGCTTGCCCAACAGTGGTCCAGATGCACTTGACTGCTATAATGTTTCCTTCTTAGGGCCTTTTTTTTTTTAAAAAAAAAAACACCCTTGTGTTTTGCATTTCATTATATCCTATGTCATATTATAATGAAGTTCTTTAAAGCAATAATAATTGAGAGCTAAAGTCTCTGGCTGTTTTTCCTTCTCTGTAGCAACAGCTGATTGCTGTTGCTGCCCCTTTTGTCCCAGAGTGATGTAAATTCTTTCTTGAGCCTTGAACCACTGCACTGACACTTCTGCCACCTCAGCTGATGCCTTTCACCAGCTTTTGGGAAGTGCCACTCTTTGTGTCTAACAGAGCAGCTCTGCTAAGCTTGTGCCCTGAGCTCCTGCACTGGGCTAGGGGAGGAGGACTGTGTCCTTACCACAAGGCAGGGGTCAGTGTCTGTTCACTCCAGTGACTGCTGTTACACAGCACCTCAGAAAAGAGGAAAAAAATAAATAAATTGCTGCTGTTTTGTCATGTTTGTTTTCAACCTCTTCTCACTGCCCCCAAAACACATGCTCAAATGAATGCACGCATTGTGCATGCAGAGATGGGGTGGGGGAGAAGACCAGCCACCCCCTGATGCCAAGAGGCTGTTCAGCTTCACAGGGCTTGGGTTAGCAAGTGTAGGTGGCCCAACTCCTGAGCTGTTGAATAAAGCAAGCCTAGAGTAACCCACTGTTTGGTGAAATCCTTTAACAGCAACCACATCCTGAGCACCTCTGGGACTTTCCCTGTCATGTGTTCTGTTCCTCATCTCCAGCATCTGTTCAGCAGCACCTGGCATCTGTGTTGCCTTTGCAGTTTGTGTTTCGTTGTCAGTAGCAGGGTGGGCATGTGGCATTTCTGCCAGCACAGGAGCCATGCCAAGTGCTTTTGGATGTCCTCAAGGTACAGTCAGTTGCTCCAGGTCCTTCTGCAGGCTTTCCTGTAATGCAGGCTTCTCATATTTTGACTTTGGCACAGCTGCAATAGTCGTAAGTATGTCAGGTTCCCAAATACTTACTTGCTGAAATCTCTCCTATTTAGATAGTAGCTATTTGGCAACTTTGGATGTTGCTCTTGTCCTGGCATAACCTTCTCCTGTTGCTATACCTCAGGATTAATTGTATTTGCTCAAGAAGCTGGCAGGATTGTGGTTTGCCTTCTGCCTACTTGCCCCAAACTGGTGTGCCTAATAAAGTGTTGTGAGGTGTGTTATGGTATTTTAACTATGACAAATATCAACCTTTTTAATCAACCAAGACTTTTTGTTATCAAGTTCTTTATCATTTTCCATCTTCCAGGCTGTTTGACATTGCACAGTGTAGGCTTGGCATGGTGTTACTGACCGAGAAATTTAAAGAGAATTGGTTACAAGAACTGCTTATAATCTATGCTCATTGCTCTGAACTTCACTGGAAATGCATGGGAAGCAAAGTGGGGGTCATACTTTGTTGATCCATTGCTGTGTGCTGTGCAGCACCTTATCGAAACACCCCAAACTGAGCCAGAAGACAACAGCAAATAAGAGGCAGCTTGCTTGGTAACCTTTCTGGTTAAACCCCCAGAGGTATCCATCAGTCATGTCCCCAACATTTACAGGAATATCTTGTTTTGCCAATTCTGTTGTATTTGCTCCTGCTATTTATTACAGAATTACTCCCTTGGCTCTCTTACCTCTGGTGGGTACACTACTATCTCCAAAGGACCATCTCCAGCTCTGGTTTTGTGCCTCAGTTGAGTAGTGAAGGCTATGACTAAGATTTCTGACTCTTTTAGGATGACATGTTCTTTGGTGCCTTTATCTTCTCCTAGCCAAGGAAAGATTTTTATCTGGAGGCACCTAGACCCTGGCTGCTCATCTGCAGCCATGCTTTCAAAATCCAGTCAGGTTGGGTCACGTTCTGAGTTTGCCCCAGCAGAGATGCAAGTAGACTTTGGTTCAACCAGGACATGAAGAAATGCAGGGCTAACATTTGTTTCATATTAGTCTTTTTGAAATTCATTCCTTCCCTTTATATTGAGCATGAGCTCATTTTGCAATTTTCTGGACAGATTTGTGCGTTTCAAGCAGAATATGATAAATGATGTTCTTAATATGATTTCCAGTGTTTTAGGGACTTACTCATTCTTACCACAGTTTTTCTGCCCATATTCATGAATCCGAGAGTTTCATCAGCAGTTTCCTTCTTTTTTGCTTCCTCTCATTTTTCCATTGGAGTGCAGCCCTATTGTGTTTCAGGCTGTGCCTTGCTGACAAACAGCCTCCAAAACCAGGTGAGGTTGTATCACTTTGCTTCATTAGGGAAGCTTCTGTGACTCTTGCTGAATTCCCAGAAGCTTTTCAAGTACCAGGCATCCTAATGGCACTCCGATTTATTCTGAAGGCCTCTGAATAGAGCACTTAACCGAAGCCAATTAGAGAGGATGAATCTGCTTAGGTATGTTAACTTGCCTGTGAAGGTATAGGAGACCACCTTGCTTTGGTATCTTTCCTGTATATAATCTACAGCATGCTCAGATCCTGCCAAATTCCTTTTCCCCTCAGTACCTCCTTTGTAAGTAAATGGCCTTATTTAGCCTTTCTTCTTATTATGTTTTCAATTTCATAATCATGCTCATTCACCCCCTTTTTTTCCCCCCTACATTTTGTGACTATTTTTGACCTCAATTCAAAAGATCATCCAAAATTGTGTCAGCTCATCTTGAAATCCACAAGACCTGAAAGGTGACGTTTCTATACTTGGGCTAAAAATTCTATATGTTGGCTGTGTAGCTCCTTTGCTATAGATTAGAACAGTAGGGATCTAGTCTCTAGGTATTACTTCAATGCAAATAATCATATTTACCAGTTTGCCCATCTCCAAAGGAAGCCACTTGCCCACATACCATACTCACCATTAAAGGAAGAAGCAATGGTACGTGTTTTCCTGTAGCAAATTGGATTGGCTAGAGGCACTTTCTCACCTCCAGCAGTGGAAGCACTGCTCTTTAGTACATCTTGGGCATAGGTTCCTCTCCTGGTTTTTACCAGTTTTGTGTAGAAGGATGCGAATAGTTTAATTCAGTCCTCTTTTGCCAATGATTAGTTTATTCTGGGTGCAAGGTAGTAAGAAAATCTCCCTCTAGAGAGACCAGGAATTAATCATGTCCCCAGTCTCCTGATATGAAGCATGGTTGGAGATTGTTTTATCACATGACAGGGGTCAGGAATCCCCAGCAGCCAGGACTAATGTTATAAGAGGGAGACAGTTCAGCTTACCACTCTTTCTGGCTGCTGTCAGTAATTAGATCTTCCAAACTTCTTGCCATTGACTCCAGCCAAAAGGAAGGAAGTAAAGCCCTGATGTTTGCCATGGAAAATCTTAATATCTGCTGGTGTTCAAACTGTTATTGACTAAGGTTTGTTGTTGAGCCTCAGCATTAGGGAAGATAAAGTGAAAACCTGTAAGGAGCAGTGTGCTGGAAACTAGAGATGCTGTATGGTCTCAGTTTAGCTCACCTTAATGTTAAGCTTGAGATCTCATTGACTTCAGGGGAATCTAAACTATTTATATGTAGCCTGAAATCAAGATGGGCAGAGGTACACGTGAAGTCAAAGGCTTCCCACTTCAGTCTCTGGCTGTATTACCAGGTTTGGGACTATTTCACAGTCCCTTGTTTGAGTGAACTCCCTCACCCCGTTATACCCTCAGACCAGTGCACTAATAGAAATAACTCTGTAAAACTGTTTTTCTGAACTTGGGAGGAGGGTAGTTTCTATAGCACTCACAGGTAGCATCAGGATCATGTTTTGCCAGCACCTTTGCAGCACAAAGGACGATAGAATACAACCTCTGGCAGCCCTCTGGGGAGGGAGGTGGTCGCTCCGGGGGAGGCGAAGCTGATGCAATTCTTGCGTGGCATAAAGATAAGAAGGAAACATTTTGTTTTCTGCCCTCTGTGTGGTTATGAAGAGGGTAACCACAACCCATACTGTATAAAGTTGAAGAGGGGAAAAAAAAAATAATTAATACCCAAAGCAGTCATGTACAATGACTGAATTGTAGAAAGGTTACTCCTCCTCCAGTCCAGTGTCTGTTCTTCCCACATCACTTTTGCTGTAGCCTGCAGGAGTAAGGAGTGTCATGGTGGAGAGATTGTAAAGATTTCTCCCCTTTAGAAGACAAGTTTATGAATTAGGGCACTGAATCTGGGCCTTGAAGAAGCTGGGGTTTTGTGTGGTTCCCTACCCTGCCCCAGGCTCCTTGTGTGCCTCTGAGTCAGTGACTTGGACATACTTGGTGGGGAGGGCATGTCTAACTCCCTCTACTTGCAACATTTACCTTCTCGAGCTGCTTGGAGACAACTGAAATCTCAAAGCACCCAAGCATGCATGTAATGCAGCTGCTGCAGGTTGGACACCTCAGTGCATGCAAGGTAGGAACCGCAGGAGCGTGAGGCTCAGAGCAGCCCCTGGACTCAGTTAAGGGGCTGTTGGACCCTCTTTGGGCCACTGCAGCCATGCAACCAGCAGCCTCTGCAGAGAGGGCTGAGTGATCCTACAGGAGCCCTTTGGTTTTGGTGATTGAGGCCCTCACACACCAAGTCAGCTTCCGTGTGACCCTCCAATGCTTACACTTGGAGGAACAACTCGAATCCCTGAAGATCTGTCCAGTTCTGTGTGGTCTTAAGGATGGGTGTTTTAGGGCAGAGTATAGGAAAAGAGGTGAATCTGGAGTGAGTTTTCCGTCTGCTCTGCTCTCCCCAAATGGTTGCTTTTCCTGTACTTTAAGGCTCTGGGTGGACACCACCAAGCAGGGTCATGGGGCTGCATCCCTTGCAGTGTGATAGCTGCTGAGCCTTTCTGCTGCCTGGTCCAGTTGTTTGCACAATTTGGGGGTCTCTGCTTCACCCTGGTCAGTGGAAAGTCCTGAAACCCTTGCCTTTGGGGTGCCTAATTTCATAGAATCATAGAATCATTTTGGTGGGAAAAGACCTTTAAGATTGAGTCCAACTGTTAACCTAACACTGCCAAGCCCACCACTAAACTATGTCCCTCAGCACATCATTTACATGTCTTTTAAATCCCTCCGGTGCAAGTGACTCCACCATCTCCCTGGGCAGCCTATTATTCCAGGGCTTAACAGCCTTTTCAGTGAAGAAGTTTTTCCTAACTTAAACCTCTTCTGGGGCAACTTGAGGCCATTTCTTCTCCTATTGCTTGTTATCTGGGAGAAGAGACCAACTCCCACAGATGAGATCCCAGCACTCCTCTACGCTGGCACGGGAGTCAAACAGAAGATTGCAAAATGCAACTATTATAGCAATGGAAAGCATTTAGATACCTCAAAGAGATGTCTCCAGTGGTATGTAATACCCTGTTATGTCATGCTTTATTTTCCCTGGAAAAAAGGGAGGACTCTCAAACCATTGTTTACAACTTGGCAGTCAGATCGCTCGCTTTGCGTGGTGCTGTTAGATCCAAAAGTTACGCCAGAAGTGGGTCTGGCCCATTATTCTCTACCAAATTTATTAATGATGCCTGACAGGCTGTATTTGAGGATGTTCAGTTATTAGTCAGAAAATTAAACTTACAGCTCTGTCACCCGGGTGAAAAGAACACAGAAAAGTACATCTAAAAGGAACCATAAAGAACACAAAAATCCATGTTGCAGAGGTAATGACATTTTTGCTACTACTGGGTTGCTGGGAAAAGTTGTGGGTTTTGTTTTTGTTTTTTTTTTTAAAAAAGCAACTAATTTCTCATTGCTTGCTTATCAGCTTATCTAAACCCAGTTGATTTGCCTTTGGTTTGGGATGATGAGACTGGAAGACATCAACAAAAATATATCTACTGTTTTTGTTACTACTCAATTGTTTCTCTCCTTCCATGAAAATACTGTAACTCCCACCTTGTCCCCCCCTGGCAGTGAAGCAAATGGTAATTTTGCCCCAGAGCAGCCTCCAGTCATGGCTGCACCATCTCCTTCCACTCCCAGTGCTCAAGTGCCACCATCTCTGGTGGGAACAGGGTGAGGATTTCAGCACCCCTAAGGAGCTGCACCTCGGTTTCCAAAAAGCTGAAAAATGCAGATAAGAAGAAGTAGATGATGCAGAAGATGCTGTTGTCTTCATGGTGGCCATCCAAGGGCAGACGTTGACGTTTTTACCTTACTGAAACCTCACAGAGATGTAGTAGATTTGTGAAGTAGTAGGAGAAGTGCGTGTGCTTCTGGTAAAAGAGAAGAGGCCAATGTGTAGGGCTTTTACTGCCTCAATTTCCCAAGGAATTTCTAATGAGTCGGAGTTAACTCCAGTGTTTAAAAGTAAAATATGGTTATGGTTCTCAAATGCAAGCTACATTTAACAACCATATATTGATTTTTCTTCCCCCCCCCCCCACCTTGTAATTTTATTTCCATGAACATTTCTGTTTTCTTAATTAGTAGCCTTTTAAAGAGAGATTTAACATTTTCATTATCAGAGGGTAAGTTATGAAACAGCTGTAGGGAGGGAGAGGCAGAGAGAGAGAGTGGGTGAAAAAAGAGCATCAGGGACAGGCTTTCTATCTGTACTTTGGGGAAATGTGTGAGCACATGCACACACGTACAGACAAGCTGACCCTGACATTACAATCAAGACAAAACAGCGGCGGCGAAGCTGGTGACAAAACTCAGCAATTTCCAATTGCACAGTCGCCCTGTAACGGGAAGAACTGTTTACCCCATGTTCCTTATTAAACTGAAGTATTTTATTTAATGAGCATGACTCATGCAAGGTGTTCCCATAAATCATCAGCTGGTTTACAAACTCAATAACTAGGCTTCCTGCTATAACTAGGCTGTGCACACCTTAAATTATTAACACGCCAGGGCCTTAAGGCAGATCTTTGATGATGATGATATAAACACTGTGAGGACAAGGTGCTCTCTCAGCAAAAGATTATTGACTCTAATTACCATTTACCACAGGAAAAAGAAAAGAAAAGACAATAAAATATGAGGGAGAATTTAAATCTCAGATTTAATTTTACGAGGAGTTTTAAACCCCCAAACTTTTTGTTGTTGTTGTTTTGTGTTTTTGGTTGTGTTTTTGCTTTTTTTTTTTTGCCGCCGCTGCTGTCGGCTGCTGTTGCATGATACTCTGTAGTTGGCTGATCTTGAAAGCGTGACAGTTGAGAAGAAAAGAAACAGAAAAATAAAACATGAGAGAACGTTCAGTTGATGCTATGTACGTCCTTTGAAATGGATGGAAAAAGGCCAGAGGGAACAGAAAATGATAATACACTGGAAAGAATCCCAGCCTTAATTGTTTTCATGTATGTAATGTAATGAAAAGGTTAAAGCACTAATATGCCTGACTACAGTCATTTGGTTTGTAAACCAGAACTGTGGGTCAGCCTTGAATAAAAAAAAAAAAAAAGAAAAGAAATTGTATCCTCTTATTATAAGCTTCAATTTTACCCAACCCTCATTATAAGAACGCTGGAAGTAATGGTGTAGGGGTTGAAATACAGTTAGCGGGAGAGCTTTATTTTTATTCCTGTCCAGGTGAAAGAACAGAGACAGTCACATGTACAGCACACCCTTTGTTTTGACAAGTGCAAACCCTGCTAGAGTGGCACAGTGAGGAAGCAGGAGCTGAGTTTGGTGTAGGCAGATCCTAAGAGATGAAAATAAACCCTTCCTTTCGCCGCGAGAGGAAACGGCCTTTTGCTTTAAAGGCGTGTTTACAATGTTGTTGCTTTTTCAGCCTCATTTTTGAACCTGTGTTTTTCTTCATGTAAACAGCAACTTCTTACATTTTTAATGATCCCTTGCACGCCGTCGGATCCCAAAGGTACTTGGCAGATGGTACGATGAGGGCTCGCTTCATGCCCGCCGCTGAAATCAACCATTTGAGGTTGGAATAAGGCTATCAATCTGCCTTATTATCATAATAGGACCGTGTTCGTAACTTTACTAGGAAGAATTTTCTCCTTCCCAACTCCAGGGCATCAAAATCTTCCCATTTCTTATTTTTTTTATTCCTTTATCTGTCAGTCATTTGTGGGTGGAAACAACGGTGTCTCTGAGTTTACTCCTTATCTGACAGTGCTTTGCAGCTACTACTGGATTTTGTGTGCACTGATTCTGTGCCTTATACAGGACAATGTAACTGAGGCCAAATTCTTTGCAGAAATGGAGCCACTATATTGTTGTTTCTCCTCAAAAAAGGATTTAAGCTGTGATTTCATTTTTCTTTTAAAAACCAGTACCTCCAGTGGGTCACAACTGAGTACTGGTTCGATATTAAGCTCTAGGGATATGCACTGTGCAGTGAGCCACCAGTACCATCTTCTGCCATACTGAAGCTTTCCTTGGAGGTCCTACTCAAGCTCTGATCAGTCCTACTTGGCATGTGACATATGGCACAATCGGAGCCAAAGGTTGTAAGCTACAGGCAGTCACTGGGTGTTGTAGTGTGGAAAGCTTTTAACTACTGGTGCTGCTTTCATCTTCCTAGCAAGAGATGTTGCTGTGGGAAATGCAGATCTATTTTAAGAACGTGATCCATCCTGAGATGGAAAGATATGTGCATGATGCAGGATATCCAGTGGTAGTGGGTCCTCAGGTCTGTGTGTGCCATCTCAGCTGGATGGTAGTATCCTATGGTCACGTCAGTACTGAGAAAAATGAGTTTATTGAGGTGTTTTCACACTCTGGTTTTTATTGTTCCAACAAGGAATGGGAGATTTACATGAGTAACTCTTGTTAATATTATTTGGAGCTAAGAAATCTACACAGGTCACATTGTGTATAAAACAAATATAATGTAAACCGGGCATGAAAATGTATGTGCGAGAGAGATGAAAAGAGAAAGATAACTGAAAGTGTTTGCATGTAATAAAGTAAAAAAAAAATTAAAAAATAATCCAAACCACAACACTTCTTTGTCCCTGCAACTCCATTAACAAGGGATATGGTTAATTTTAATTATACAAGTCAGGAAATTCTGAGTTTCCATGGAAACCTCAACTCTGTTCCTCTTTCTGCATGTATTTCTACCTTCTCTTCGCTTGTTTGCAGAACATAAACACAGTCGTAGGGTGCAAGTGCTCTCTAGTAACAGAAATCAGTGCTCTTTCACTGTGTCGTCTTGTGACAACACCGTGGGCTGAATATGCAACTCTGGTAGTAGGTGGTCTGAGATTCCTGTCAGAGTTCCTGTAGAGTGAAACTGCAAAGATGAAGCTGTGAATCGGGCCCTGCCCTTGTGTTTGTGTTGGTGTGTGATTTTTTTTTTATTTTTTTTTCCCCCCTGCCTTGCGTCACGTTGCCCGCTAACGGCATCTTAAAGTGATGAAGTGATGGGAACGCCTTCTGAGTTGTGTTGGAATAGGAGCTATGTCAATCAGAGATGAGGAGGAACTGACTCATTATCACCGTGGGCCTTACAGAAAACAGAGCTGGCTGCTGATGGAGAGGCCGAAGTTGTAAGTGGAGCCTGCTGAAAGCACGGAGACATCGAAGGGGAGCAAGCTGCGTGAAGGCAGTGGAAGAAAAGCTGATCCCCAGGTGTGTTAGTGGTTTATTTATGCAAGGAAAGGCTGAAAGAAGACTTTTCTACAGCAAGGAGCCTTGCCCCAGCCTGCAGAGACAGCCACTAAAGCTCGTTTCTAAGCTTCAACCCTGCTGCTGCACCTTCCCCTTCCTGCTGCTGGAGAGACCTGCCACGTACTGCCTTGGTTTTGTGTTCCCAGCTGACTCCGTGGCTGCTCTGGTTGGGGTGGGAAGAATGCACTGTCTATTTTCTCATGTTCTTTGCCAGCAGCACATTGTCTCCTTCCCACCTTCTGCCCCATGCAAGCCTTTCCATGTACCTGCCAGCTCTCCCCTAACTCAGACTACTACCAGTTGGAGAGGTAGCAATGCTTTCAGAAGGAAAGCTACATACAGTCTCAAACTAATGGACAAGAATAGCTGTGCAGCTTCATTTTGTCTCCTTTCTCCCTACCCAAATCACAGCATCACAGAAGGGTAGGGGTTTGAAAGGACCTCTGGAGCTCATGCCAGAGCAGGGGACCCTAGATTGCACTATCCAGGTGGGTTTTGAATCTCTCCAGAGCAGGAGATTCCACAACCTCTCTGGGCAGCCTGGGCCAGGCTCTGACACCTTCGTAGTAAAGAAGTTTTCTTTTTTTTTTTTTTTTTTAAAGTATTGAACCATAATCCCATCTGTTTTGGAGAAAAGCTGTTTGCAGGCAGCCAGCAGAATTAAGCCCAGCAGTGAGGAAACCCTCTGCCTTAGAAGTCTGAGGGCCAAGCTGCACCATGTGACACGGTCTGCATCACTCTGTGGAGACCTGAGAAGTGAGATAAGAGTTTGAGATCAAAGGTGAGAGCTTCATTTCATCTCTAAACTAGCGTCCTGAGCTTTTGTGACAAGACAGACCAGCTTTCATTGCCCTTTGTGTCCCTAAGTTCTGTGGAAGGGCTTGATTGTAGTCAGTGGATGTCCATACTTACCATGTTACTGCTGCTGGGCCAGTCTAACCATGGCTCTGACTTCTGCATCAGGGAACCCTCAGAACTGGTCGCAGCCACACCAGCACATAGGAGTTCTGAGCAACTTGTACAGTGTGACTGTGTGTGTGGGAATGATATGGAAATTTTAATCTCTACTACTAGTTTGTTGCTGCTCTGGGAGGAAGCAACAACAAAAAAAACCCTGCCTGTAAGTACTTGTTGAAATAATGGCCCCATCAAACCAGATGTTGGCCAGATGAGCAGTCTTTTTGCATGCGTTCATGTTCCCCTTGCTAATATTTGATTTCTCTGCAAAAATTAAACCTCACTTAGTGCCTGCCTACAAGCTGGCGAGGCTCCAGATTATTAGGACACTTTAATACTCTTATATTTTAAACAAAAAGCTCAAAAGCATTTGCTGTGCCTTTTTTTTTTTTTCTTTTAAGGATGCTTAGGCAAACAACAACAAATTCAAGAGGCCAATCTCACTTGAGTTGCCTCTTACAGAAGGTGTTGCTGAGAAGAAAGTGTATGCTAGGTATGTCACATAGAGCTATGGATGTGGGCTCCTGCTCTGCACAGGAGATACCTGCTGAATTAGGTGTTGAGGCATCACTGAAGACTGTTGACTTGCTGCCAATCTTGTCCATTAAGTGCCTTTCATTGAAGCATGTCGAGTAGTAAACTTGTCATGATAATTTGACTTTTTAGCTCTTGCCAGAGAAACCTAGTTCTTGCCCAGTAGCACCGACAGCATTTTTTTACAATGGAGACTTCACAAGTCAAAATACCACTGGTTTTGTGACTCTGGATATCCCAAGGGTAAAAATGGAATGAGTCATTAAGTTCCTGAAAAGCAATATATTCATGTGGGTTTAAATATGTCCACAAAGCAAGCCTTTCCCTCTGTCATGACCCTCTCCTGCTATGGGAAGTTCAGAGTCCTCTGACAGTAAAGTTGCCACATCTGGGAGATGAACTCGGCCAACATGATGCAGCATTTCCTACTGTCCTCCAAGGTTTTCTCTTGAGGATGTGTCACAAGACAACATGGCAAATTAATCCAAGGAAACCTTATGTCCTTAGGGATGTTTTCTGGCTTGCATAACGGTATATTGATGGAAACTGGGGTTCTGATTCATTGCACATATTTACATGAGCATGACCTTGTCAAAGTCAATGGAGCCGATGGTCTCGTTGGTGCATTACCTTTGGGAGATGAGCTTGAGTTTGGGGTCTGATTTTTTTTTTTTTTTTTTTTTTTCCCCCAAATAACAGAGAACCTTTGGTTCAAATTACGGTGAATGGAAACTCTGATGCTTTCATGTTACTGGAAATTAGGTCCCTTGGTGTCTCAAGCAAAACACTAGAACGATGAGTTTCTAAAGCACTGAAGTTTCTCCCCAGTTATTCTGAACTTTTTGACATCAAAATAATTATTGGGCCCAGACTAAAGCCTACACGAGGAAACTGTGCTAAATTCTGGGAGAGGTTGTGTTTTAAGTCCTATTCAATCAAAGAACTGATTTAATCTCTTAAAATAAGATCAGGATGAGCTATTAATGGGCGAGGTATTCTAACACTCAATGTTGGTTGACCTGTCAAGTGTTTGCATCCCAAAGCAAACTGCCCTTTAGTTCTTCATGGCTGTGGATGATGCGGTGATCGCATCAAGTCCCGATGCTGGCTGACCTATACGCTCATCTGAAAGATCACAGACTCTGGCTTTGGCCATTTGCACTCCCATAGGTACCATTAGTACCTCATGAAGTGTTCAAGTGATACTTGGATGCCTAACACAACTCAGTAGGCTCATACCTGTATGTTGCCATGGTGCCTTTTCAAATTAATGACAAGATATCTGGATTTATCCCCTCTATGAGAAAAACCAGTCCTTCTCCATGGCCTTGCTATACGATAAACCCTTGTTCCTTAAGGGTTTTGTATGTAAAGTAGCACAGATTTAATATAGCATGTGTTTTATTTTGAGCAGACTCTACATTATAATGCAGCAGTGTAATAGAACTCTTCTGGTTGACAAACGCTCTGGTGTAAATGATTTAATTTACTAGCTGAAGCATGAGTCTACATATTATTGTACTGATCAGTCATTGCATACTAAAATCACTCATCCTTAATGTAATGATTTGGTATCCCTACAGAGAATTTGAGTCATCAGAAAGTCATTAGATACAGTAAAAAATGAAAATTACTATTACACAGCAGTAAACACTATTAACTGTTAGTTAAAACAGCATTTAATTTAGCAATGCAACAGTTTACAAATTTCTGCAGTTTACTTAGTTCTCATGTAATTGTGACTACAAAGCTAATGCTTTCAGTGCCAATAGCATGACAGAAATACAGGGTGGGGGGTATATAACCAACTATTTCAGCTCAAAGTGGAGCTACTACACGTTGTTAGAGCGCATCATGTTAACCTTTATCTCACTGGCTCAGCTGTATGAATTGGAAGCCATGACTGAGGGTAGAGAAGACAAGAAGGAACAGCAGGGTTCTTTAAGGCATCCAGGCACTGGACTGTCCTTCTGCAGTGGGGATGATGGTACATTCCATTTACCACAGGACGATAAATAAAGTTTGCAGAGAAACATAGAGGAAAGTAGAATGCAACAGAGCTCAGAGCTCTGTTATGGTCTTCAAGCTTAGGGAGTACCTGGGCACCTGTGGTGGCTGGTTCATGTGGCTTCCAAGGAGCAAGATAATACTCCTAAGCAACACTGAAGCTTCTAAACATCTCTTAATGTGAGCACACACCTTCTTGTGTTCACTATCTGAATGTGAAACGACTGGGTCCCATGCCCCTGGGACTTTGATTTCATCAGACTGGACGTTTTGAGTAAGGCCAGGGTAGATTTAATCTCCAGGGGTAAAGTCTGCAAAAGGGCTGTACAATGTGTGGCATACAAGATTCTCACCAGTTTAATATCCTCCTGGTGCATCCAACATGACTGACACTTCCACCATGACCATCTCCTCTCGTGCCTATGGCTAAATATTATGATATTGCTGTGAAGATGGACAAGTGTACAGCAAATCTGGCTTGTTGGGACAAGGTGTAGTGTGTGGTGGGCTGTGTCTACCAGGGTTTTACTCCCAGTTAGGTGTAGGTCTAACGTGCGTGTGAGGATGTAAACATATATTCGCTGAGGGATTTATTTAGCCCGACGTGTGTAGCAGGTGAAAATCTGATGGATGTTTGCTTAGCAATAAAACAGTCCTTTGAAGTGTCATCTGTTTTTACACTTGGATAATTGAAGTACAGTTTCTACAGGAAAACAACATTTGTGTTTCTTAACCCCCTGGCATATTGGTTCTGATGAACCTTGTGAGATGTCACCCCTCGTCCAAGGGGCAGTGGGGCTGGCACAAGGGGACATGTGGCTCAGTGGGTCCTTCCTCTTTATCTCACCTGGTTTTTTGCAGCTGAAGCCTGGAGGGTTCCCACGGAACCCACTCAACCAGCCGGTAGCTGCCTTACCTAAGGGAAGGGGAATCCCAAGCCAGGTGTGATTCCTGAAGCCAGAGCTGTCACAATCCTTCAAATCATTTTATTTATTTAATTTTTTTTTAAAAAACTAGTGCTATTAATCATTTAGTGAAGGCTCTTTCCTCTGGTACGGCTAGGCCCATTTCACTTCTGGGGTTAAGTGGTAATTAAAAGGTATTTGTGCCAGGTAAATGTAGCCTCTGCAAAATCACACTTTTTACTGGTATGGGGTCTTCTTGCAGACAAGGCCCATGATAAAGGTCTCGTCTCCTCTCTTTCCCCCCCTTCTCTTTTTTTTCCTCCCTTTCTTCTTTTTCCTTCCCCCCTTCCCTCCCCCCCCTT
>WUAM01000162.1:3868297-3883228 GCA_024336885.1 Actenoides hombroni
AGCACTTGCGTCTCAACTTCTCCCGACTCGGTCTTCCCCGCCCTTCTCCCCCCCCCTTCCTCTTTCCCCCTCCCCCCTCCCCCCCTCCCCCTTTCCTTTTTCTCCCTTCCCTCCCCCCCCTTTCCTTCTTTTTCCTTCCCTCCCCCCCTTTCCTTCTTTTTTTCCTTTCCTCTTTTTCTCATTCTTTTTCTCCTTTTCTTTCCTTTCTTCATATGTGAAACTTGTGGCAAACCTCTGAGTAGAAACCGTATCTCCCAAGTCCAGGATTAGCTCCTTAACCACAGGGCTGTGGTTCCTTTCATGTTGCTTTCTTTTTGTCACACGGTGTTGTATAAATGTCAGAGGAGGGTTTTATTCCTTCCAACCGTAATCCACACAGGTTGCATAATGGACTATCTTCTGCCATCCTGTAATTCAGCTGAAATTGCTGGAATAACACCAGAGGTGAATCTGAGCTTTCCCTTTGCCTATGCATGTATATTCTCTGTGGGTTCTGTGTGTCTATAAGCCTGGGAAGTATGGATTTTATATGCAGAGGAGCAAATATATGCGCCTAGACTTCGCTGATAACATAGAATTGTGGGAATTCTCTCATTTTCATATGTCTGAATGAAGAATTGGCTGGAGGGGCATTTTTTGTTGGTATCATATGAATGTCTGGTGATACTTTTCAGTTAGCAATAATTACATTACATCTGCTGTGTACATAACAGGAAACTAATTCTTCTTATGAAGCTCCAGTACATGGATATAGATTTTGAGTTTTGTACTGTTACATTTACTAACCGCATAATTGCATATTTAGTCCTATTACACTAGATCCTGAAATGTTATGGTGCAGGGTATAATTACATCATTTACTCTTGAAGAAACCCTCAAGATATAATATAAATAATAGGATTGCAGATTCATAGAAATTAGAGATGGGAAAAGAGCCTATTAGGTCATCTGCAACCCAGTGAGAAAAAAATTATAAACAGTTTGCTGGAGTGTATCTTATCACAGGCATTGATTGTCCTCTCTACCTCCTTGTGCTAGAATTCTCCCAGATCCCAGCCAAAGAGCTGCTTGCTGGTGTGGGAAAGGGACTGAGAACTGGTGTCTCTGCACTGGTTACATAGGACAACTGGCAAAAACACACTGGTTTCTCATGGCAGTGGAAAGCCTGCCCAGAAATCCATGCAAAGGAGTCCTCTCTTCACCAGAGGCATCAAGTCTTGGGCCTGAATTGGTCGCTGGGAGATGTAGGGATAAGAGTTGTATGTCCTGGGCCACTCTCTGTGCAGGACCTGTGCTGAGGTTTATGCTGGCCACATCATTCAGCTAGCCTTTAATTCAGACCCTGGCCTTCTTCTCTATGTAGTTATTTAGCTGGAGTGTAACTATCAATTATAAAGTAGCCACAAATATTAACAGCAGCTCTTATCCGAAATTGCTATCTCCCCTTCAGCCCTTTTTTCCTCTACGATGGCCAGCAGCCTTCGAAAAGATACAAAGACTGGAGAGAGGACCACGAACTGATCCAGAAGTTGTCCGTGATGCTTCTCGGTTTGGTACCCCTCCTCATCACACTCTGCTCTCTCCTTGCAGGCACAGCTCCCTCAGTCCTGTGTTTGCTTACTGCTTTTCTTCTTTCTTCTCCTTCTCCTTTCACTTTCTTGTCACAAAGAAGCTGGTTCTCCTTTTTTCTTCCCTCCTCGTTGCTTTTCTATGCACGGGAGAGCCCAGCCTCAACAAGAGAGTGTGTGTGGGTGAAACCACCTTCTGCACACGCTCACCCACGGCGCGTTTAGACGCAAGTAGAAAGAAGATAATAGTAATTGGAGTTTTATGGCTTCAGCCTGCTTCGCCCTCATTAGTTCTTAGCACAGGTACGTGAGGTAGAAGGTGCCTCCACCATCCCTCTGCATCATCCGTCTGTGTCTCTAGACAGGCCTCCCGTGGCATGTTTATCAGTCCCATGCTGTTTGCATTAGTTCTTGCTCGCTGCTGGTGGGTTTGTTGCTTACGGTGTCTCCTTCCCATGGCAGGGATGAGTGTGAGCCCCGCAGGGCTCTGCGGTACCTGACCGGGTGGAAAGCGGTCCTGCCATGATGCAGCACCCCGGGGGATGTCTGCAGAGGCCATGGCTCAGGGAAACAAATCCTTTCGTTGGGACAAAACCAGTGCTGCACTGGGGGCTCTCACAGCATACCCGTGTCCATCTCCACATGCTGGGGGGGGTGGTGGGGCTGAGGACGCCTCTCCCTCTGTGTCCTCGGGGGTCAGACCTGACCTGCTGCAGAGCTTCGTACTTCCATTCCCTTCGGAGGATCTCTGCTGGAGATCTGCCCCTTCCTTACTTGATCGTGAACCAGTGGCACAGCATTCCTGAAGGATGACTGTAGTGATGAGGCAATTAATTACAAAGCTGACTTAACTCCGTGCTCAGGTTTAAACAAGTTTGCATCACTAACATTCCCCTGGTAATTGCTTTTAAAGGAGCACAACTGCTCTCTGAAGCAAAAAGCACCTGGGACAGATGTGGCTGTGTGAAAGGGCAAGGGTGGTAGGGGCAGGGAAAGCTGAGAGCAAGGACTCAGTTCCTCATGAGCAGGGCAGCGCAAAGGCGACTTCATGGTTTTCGGTTCAGTGTCAGAGGTTGTGCTGTGAACTAGGGGGCTGATTCTGTGGTTGATGGGGTCTGGTTTGGTATGACAGGCCAGGATGACCCCCCTCAAAATCTCAGTAGACTTGGTATCCTACCAGTAACTGAGAATAACCATGAAGATGCTTTGGGAAGACTACGTCTTCCTGATGACCTCCAGCATGAAAAGACAGATAAGCATGGATCTTGAGCTCCATGGACTGAGGAATCATCACTGCTAAGAACGTGGAAACATGCAGGTGTCCCTCACCTGTGGAAATCACTCCTTTTAATATTCCTGACCTTTTTCTCTACCACAAAACTGTTTAGACTGAGATGCATGTGTGATAGTCAGTTAATAATGATCTTTTACAAGAAAAGAGCAGGAGCAAAATGTACTAGCAAGAAAAAAAAGCATTTGGAGGCACAAGAAGCAAGGGAAAGGACATCATCTGAATTATTTTATGCCACTGTAACCAGTATCTTCTGCTGCTGTCCTTTGGACTTTCTAGCCTGAGGTGAAAGCTTGTCTTTAATTAGCTTCTCTGTGGAGCCTTGACAACAGAAAGTCCTCTTTAGAACTCAAAAGTTGATCACTGAGAGCTGCATGTCTGCGTTTGAGCAAAGTTAGGCCCCTGTAAAAAAAAAAAGATAAAATTACTTAGTGCCAACATCTGGCCTTAGAGGGCTAAAGAGAGTTGTTCCAGACATCTAAATGTACCAAAGAGCAAGTTAGGTCCATGCCACCCATTAAGATTAGAATGCTCTGTAATTCTGATTTCAGGCTGTGTTTTTATTTAAACCCTATCCATAGATGTATCTAATAAACAGTAGTGGAAACTAATTTACATTCTAAAAATCTATTAATTTAATCATACTCATTATCTAAATCAACCAATAAATACCAAGTAAAGCAATCAGAGTGAAAAAACAAAATGAGCTAACCAGTCCAACTTAAATAATGACAAGCTCTGCAATCGATAACAAAAAAATCATGCAGGTTAACAGCATTTGCCATTTCATCTAGTAAACATGCATTGCATCCCAGCCTATTTTGTCTTTCATACTCGGCGTGACGAAAGTGTGGGATGAACAAAAACAAGTCCTTACGGGCAAAATACAACCACGCGTGGAAAGGCTGGATAAAATCTTCCCCATCCTTTCAGTCCTGTGCAAGGAGGAGCTAGAAGAGCCACTGGGTAGAAAATGTGTGTTTCTCCCAGGCAAAGAGGGATGGCAGAACCATGAGGCCTGGGAACGAGTCCAGACACGGTGTGTCAACACCTTGATATGGAGGATGCTGTTGTGGTCCACGAGACTGGAAGAGCAGCTGTTTCAAAGCTTTGCAGCCTGCCTGTGAGGAGGAACGCTGTCTGCAGTGCTTTCAAACACAGATATAAATGAGGAGATTTCACCCCGGAGAAAGGACAACCTGGTACTTGGGGCACAGGATGGGACATTAGCGAATCTTTTACCTGCTGAGTGCCTTTCTGGTGAGAAGTATCACTAGGCTGAAGATTTTTCTAGAGCCTAGACTTAGTTGCAGAGCTAGTGGGTTTGATGCTATCGCTCAGAGAGACAAAGGTGACTGATATTGTACAACAAAGCTAGCAGCATCGGTAGTGAGGGCATGGGTCAGATAGGGCTGGAGAACCTGGTCCCTTTTGAAGAAACTCCAATGGTGGAGCACCTTGCATGAAAGAATGATAAGAGTTTGTAGTTAATAGTTATGTATATTTAAAGATCATAGCTTTCAAACATACCAGATTGCTGTTGTCTGCTGCTCCCCAAAGCAGTGGTGACCTTTTGGGCCTCTGCAGGCAGCTCTGCATCCTTCAACAGCACCATGAGCTCCATGTATCATAGACAAGGCACAGTCCATAGTGTGTTCACTGATGGTTCAGCAAAGGACTTTGCTCCCAAGGGTTATACAGCCCTTGGATTTCTTTCCAGACTTTTGTCTATGGTTTAGAGAATTTCTCCTCATTATTTCTCCCAGAGCTTCTCACTCCAATTTCCTTCTGTTTCCAGAAAATCAAAGGAGTCCTGAGTTCTGACTCCTCCCTGAGGGAGGAGATTTACTGTTTTGGCGAGAACCACCCACTGGCCAAGCACTTGCATAGGTCAGTTCCTGAGTGGTAAAGCCTATAAATAAGTTCGTTTAGAGATTTGGTGATGCCCCTGGGAAGCTTCACATCAACACATCTGTGTGGAGACAGCTTCAGGCCTATGCCTCTCCCAGTCCTTTTATTTTTAGAGACTTATTCCCAAGAAGAGCAGACTTCTTTCTTGGGGCCATATTTTTTTTAAGTGGTCCTATCTCCGCATCCAAGAGTGAGGCAGTAATAACAACAACAACAACAACTAACGATGACGATAAGAGTAATGCCTTTCACTTATGTGCTTCTCATTGCTATGATTTGCATTACATCAGAAATGTACAATAGGGGCTCCCTGCCAAGCAGATAACCAGTGTTGACCTGAAGAAGCTATGCTCCAAGACATAAGCAAGCTCCAAATAAAAATACACATGCAAAATTATATACACTCACGTATATGGACTCAATCTGATTCATCCAAAGAGATGAAAGCAGTTGGCAAACAGCAATTAACTCATTTTCATGCAATAGATAAGCATCATCTTTCTATCTGATGGATGAGCAAGACAAGTTAAATGACTTGCCCAAGGTTACACAATGCATCGGGGCAGAGCTTGGAAGCAGTATAAAGAAGTCCTCATTCCCTGATCTAACCTTCTTCTTCTTGACTTTCATCTGAATTCTCAGTGTACAGGATAGGCTTTCAGAAATGTGCACACACATACACTTGTAAACCTGGAAGATAAAAGGACATTAAGGTTGAGCCCTAACTGCATATGGTTAGCAAGCTCCCCTTGAAGATCTGTGCGTCTTCCATGGCCTCCTAGCTTGCTTAGTTTAAAAGGCTGGGGCCAATTAGCATTTGATTTTGAGTAACAAATTTTCCGTTCCAACAGAAATTAGATCAGTGTCTCTCTTGATGTTATAATTCTCTCAGTTTTAATGTCATTGGATTTTGGCTCTGGGTAAAGAAGCAGCAAGTTACTGGTGAACTGGAAAGGGATGCTTTTCTGAATAGCAGAGAGATTGCAATCGCTTAAAGCTGCTTTGGGGTTGGGTTTTTTTTTTTTTGGTGTCTACCTGAGAGGCAAGCATTCACTATGAATCTCATAGCAGTAAATCACAGAGAATCCTCTCACTTCTGTCATGTTATATACTCAAAGACCTTTAGGAATATTATGCACCAATTCAGCATGATGGTGCTGCCATAAAGGTGTATGGGGCTTTTCCACATTTTACAGAGGGAAAAAAAAAAGATATAGAAGGAAATTTGAAGGCCTGTTTGTTACCAAAAGTGCTGCCTGGGTGTCAAGAGACCGGTCCACTTCCAGGGACAAATTGGAATATGCGTATAAGACCAACTCTTGTACCCAATAGCTGTGAAATTTAATATCACAAAGTAAGTGACTTACCCAAGATCTCAAAGGAAATCTGTGGCAGAATCGGGAAAACGTCCCGCTCTTGTTCTTGAGCCACAAAACCACTCTTCCCTTTGAACCTCCAATCAGTCTTTTCTTTGATTTAAGGTTGACTGAGATGAGCTGATTAAGTTTCCATGTATCATCTGGAAGCTTCAGAACAGGCTTGTTTTGCTAGACATTCCCATCAGCCCCCATAGTTTCAGGCCTTTTGATTATAAAATGCTTTTTACGTTAGTCTTCATGGAAACTCCCTTTTTCTTTTGTTTTAATCATTTACAAGCTGGAGCCTTGCCAATTTATGTAACATGGTCTCATCCTACTCATTATTTCATCATACTCCTGCCAGATCTTTATTAAATATATTTCTTCCCCCTCTTTAGTAAAAAAGGGATGGGTGCCTGGGAACCTGGATATGCAAAATGAGTGGGAATTCAGATTTTTTTTTTATTGTTTTTTCTCTAGGTTTTCACTCTTTCTTTCCAGACTCAGAAATATCAGTGAGAAGGGTTATCTTCCCCATCTGTGGGAGAGCAGTGCCTGTCAAGTTTAGGTGGGTTATTAGTGAGAAGGTGGGGGTCCTACCCTCCCAAACTCCATGGTTCCCACTAAGAGGGAGCCAAGCCACAGACTTTGAGATCTTATTCATGGTCCTAGTACACATACAATCTGTAAAATTTGCTCTATAGGTCAATGGATCAGGGTTTTAGCTTGCCTAAATACCTCCCAAGCCTTTTGCACTTGCACTTCAGATACTCTTGGTTTTCCCATCTCCTCTTACCATTTTGGTACTTTCCTTCCTACGTCATCTCTTATTTCTTAAGACCTTGTTAACAAAAAAACTCCACAACTCCCTGTGATTTTTCACCCCTCCCTTTGAATGACATGACTAGAACATCTGTAATGTGATACTGAGATCCAAGACATTCTCAGGGGACATCGTGGTGCTCTTGGCCGGACAGGGAGCAAGGGCACTGGATGCAGCGAAGTCCTGCTGGTGAATGTTGGCTGTGGTTGGTTGTTGATCTGTAAGGATTTGAGGACTCCTTTTCTCTTATAAAGACCCACCTTGTGAGGAATTAGTCACAGGAGGTTAGTCCAGGGCTGTAGGCTGTATTGCTCATTCTTGGTAAAGCCATACTTCTCTTTTTGGGGTTTTATTTTGAGACTCAACCAAAGCCATGTGATTCCACACTCCATGGAACATTTCAAGGCCGATATCCTGCTGATTGTGGCCTTGAGCAGATCACAGGTTCCAGACTGTCCCTCTAACTGCCCCACCAACCTTCCTGTACAGAGCCAAACATACGTGGCTGCCATGGGATCCTGTAAGAACTCCCTGCTGATAGCTGCTGGCAAGTGATGGGCCCACTGGCCTTTCCAGACATTTTTCTCTGCTGTGGCCCTTGTCCACGTGAAGCTTTTTCCCCCCTGCGCTTGCGTCCCATGGGCATAAACTCTTTCTCTTGTTCCCAGGAGGAGAGGTTTCTGATGGATTTTGCATATATTTTGAACCGTGAGCTTTTGTACATTTACACCAACTTGTGGTTTCCTTTTGCGTGTGAGGTTCTCCTTCCCTGCAGTGGCCTTCCCAGCCCGTTATTGGTGATAACTATCAGCTTTTCATGGTTTGAAGAGAACTGGGGCTCCCATTCTTAAACTATCTGCTGTGCTGCAAGCATTTTAACAAGCGAATCACAAAAACTTTTTTTCCCTTACTTGACAGATGTGGTTTTAGTGTTCGGAGAGGGACTTGGGCACCAGGGAATCCAGCCATGCCTCAGTAGTGTAGATGTTGACTGCACGTTGTCTGAGATGTTGTGCGTATGTATAGTCCAGCATGGTGTTGTAGTTGTGTCATTGGCTACATGCTGTCAGCTGAGGCGAGGACTCTGGGTCAGTGTTTCAGGGGTATCATCCTCACGATCCTCCCCCCCCCAACACTCACTCATGGCTTATTTCAGTGCATTTCAAGTACAAACATGACTGCTCTTCAGAATCACTTTTATGAGCCTCGGGGGTAAGTCATCTCTGGCAGGGATGATTTAGCAGTATGCCTTTGAGAAGGTGAACTCCAGCAGAGGCAGGGAAATCACCCCAAACCTCTCATGAAGGTGGTGGCAGATCTTTTAACGCAGATCTTGAGAGCCTCTTCTTGCCCCTCTCCAGGCAGAACTAAAGGATGCATTTCAGGTCTCTATAGCCCACGTTGTACTGGAGGCTTGGGAAAAGTAATAAAAAATGTGTTGTGTGCTAGAGGTAAGTGCCCTTCACTGCCAGCTGAAAGCATCAAAACCTGGATGTTTCCACTGCATTATTCCAGAGGACAGAGCAGATTTGTGTTTAGCCTGAACGACAGGAATGCAATGGGGGGGGATCGTGCCAAAAAAATCCTCTTATGTGCACCATATATGTGCTTATATCCCAACAGAGGGGGGAATGAAAGCTTCTTAAAGACCTTTGTCTCCGAGGAAATGTTCACTGGAGGCAGATAAATGGTGCCAGCAGGCCGGTGAGAGCTGGGAACAAAACCGCAAACAAAATCCAATTGGGATACCCAAAGTTCTGTAGTGAAACACAGGTCAGTTGGTTGGAGGGAGGGGAGTGTCAGAAACTGTGATGAAATTGTAGTAGTTAGACTTATAGTTAGACTTGACCTCCATGTCAGTTCAGAAGTGGCTTATGAAATAGAAAAATATGTTGGGCTAACAAAGGTACCACTGCTCTTTCTCATCTTTGTTTTCACTTGCTTTCTACTTGTTTCTATGCTAATTGCTGAATTTGTGCTCCAGCTTTGTCTTAATTCATGGAATTAAAGGTGTGTAAAACGTGAATCTCTGAGGATATGCAGCAAACTGACGTAGGAAGCAACTTTTCCAGGAGTTGTGGTCGTCGTAGCGTTGTTACCTTGGCCCAGACCTGAGCATGACTTTATTTGTGGCTTTAACACCTTCAAAGTACCTTGCAAATAGGAACCCCACTACTGAACCGCGTGATGGAACTGCCTTCCAACAATCTCAGTGTCTGCGAGGGGAGGAACATCAAGACTGGTCTCCCGGTTTGTGTTTTCAAAGGTGGCTTTTTGGCGCTCAGCTTTTGGATGCCAAGCTCACAGCCCAGCTCTTGGGCTGTTCTGAGCAACCACAAGAGCCGCTGAGTTTCTGCCAGGATGCCGAGTGTGGTGTCCCATTATAAACACAGACCGTTTACTCAAGTTGAATAACCACTAAGTAGAAGTATTTTTATGGGAGGTATTTGAATATTTATGTCTATGTAACTTCTCCAAGCTAATGCTGAGAGTCAATTTTCCTTCCTCCTGTGGTCTCACAAGCAACAGGCAGCCAGTCCTGGGAGAGGGACAGGACTGGGAATGGCACAGTCAAGCCACAGGTTTTCTAGGGGTGACGAGGTCCAGGAGAGCATGGCCAAGCAGCCAGACATGGACACCCCAGCAGCAATCACATGGGCATGGCTGCTGGGAGGATGTTCTCCCAAGCCAGCTCTACATCAGCCAGTTTATCAAGCTGAATCAAATTGCTTCCAGCACAGATTTTTGGAGAGAAGTGGTTGTTTGAATGGTGGGACACATGGAAGAGAGACCTTGGGATTATGGAGCCAGGCATATTTTATCTGCAGACCCACCCTGAAGCCTACGATTTCAGAGCAGGCTTGGGACTTGCTCTTTGGCAAGTGGTAGTCTGAAAAAAAAACACAACAAAACATTAAAAAATTTGTAATTTTAATACCCACATCTTTGCCTTGCAGAGGGGCTCTAGAGGTTTGCAGGCATCTTTCAGGAGGATCCTGATCAAGTTGTAATTGTTAGTTACTCTGTGCCATGGAGCAGCACTTGCACAAAACCAACATGGCAGCTGGCGCTGGGGTTTCATGGACACATAACAGCCCAAATGCCAAAAAGATGCGGGGCTGGGGGGAGGACCTATTTAAGCAATTTTTCCCTCTCTATAGGAACTTAGTCTGTCAGCAGCATAAACACTTGCAATCATGCACTTCCTAGGATGCATGTGCTATTGAAAAGGGAGGTGTTAATTGCTGTGCTAATTACAACATGATTGCTTTGCACTTGTTTTGCACTTGCAGGTGATTAAATTTTTAACGAAGCATATTACTTGGCACTGTTAGCACAGTTAACACATTTCTCTCTCTCTCTCTTTCCTCCCCCCCCCACCTCCTCCTCCTCTCTTTTGTTTTTTTTTATTTTTTTTTTATTTTTTTCCATGCCTTGGGAGAAGTCCCTCGCCGCAGACCCTTCGCTGGCTGCGATGTGCTGTTGTGCTTGGAACAAGCCCCTGTTTAGGCTGTCGGTAGCAAGTACCCCGGCTTCCTGCTCGGAAAGAGCAGCAGCCTGTTATCGTCAAGCTCAGCGTGACGGCGCCGGCCAGATGCGAACGCAGAACCCACCGAGGTATTAGCTAAAAGCGAGGCAAGGCTGTTGATGCCAGTCTCCCAGACTCCATTTAGAAACCACGCCGGCTCGAGCCAGTCAGGAGGAGGGCGTGCGGGAAGGTGGGGGAATGACAGCGAGTTCCCCATGATTTATTTCTGCTTTGCCGAGCGGGTTCCCAGCTGGACGCGAGCCGGGGAAACTTGCATCTGTTCGACGGGCGGGCGCGTGTCGCTCCGATACGGTGGCGGTTACGCGGCCCAGCCGGGCTGCGCGGCCGAAAGAAAGGCGGGTGAGCCAGCCCGCTGGATTTATCGATGGCCGTAGATGGCTTTGCCTTCCCGGCCGCTTCCTTTGCAGAATCACAGAATTACTGAGGCTGGAAAAGCCCTCTGAGATCATCAAGCCCAGCCTATGACCCAAAAACACCGCATCGGCCAGACCGTGGCACTAAGTGCCACATCCAGACTTCCTTTAAACACATCCAGGGACGGTGACTCCACCACCTCCCTGGGCAGGCCATTCCAACGGCTGATCACCCTCTCTGCCAGGAAGTGCTTCCTGACATCCTGATAACCCTCCCATGGCACAGCTTCAGGCCATTCCCTCTCCTCCTGTCACTAGTTGCCTGGGAGAAGAGCCCGACCCCAACCTGACTACAACCTCCCTTCAGGGAGTTGTAGAGAGTTCATAGAAGTTCATAGAATCGTAGAATGGCAAATTCGTAGAATCATAGAATGGCTTTAGGCTGGAAGGGACCCTAGAGATCATCTAATCCAACCTCCTTGCCATGGGCAGGGACACCTCTCAACTAGACTAGTTCCCTACAAACTTGTTGCTTCAGATGGGTCTGAGCTCATCAGCTCCAAATAAATAATGATTTATGCTGGGTGGGTGTTATCCACCCTGGTGGATTGCTTTTGAATGACCCTTCTCTGAGGGTCTTGGCCTTTGGAGACTGTCCGGTCTGTTTGTTATGGCGATGGAAACTTTTTGAGGTTCTTGGGGTCAGGCTGTATGAGTGGACTGGGTGGTTGCTGGTATTATACATAAAAAAGGAGTGTGATCTAGTTCTGGAAGGGGTCTTCACAAGAAGAAGCCAAAAGGTGCTTCCTCTTTCTGTTTAGGGATGATAGAAGTAAAAGGAGGGAAACCAGGCAGACAACGAGAAATACTGACAAGATAAGGAAAGTTGGACTCATTTAGCCAGTTTTTTTAAATTCATGAGGAAGAGTCACTCAATAAGGAAGCACAAAAGGGGGGGGGGGGGAAGAAGATTCGAAAGGAAGTGTTTTTAGACAACACTTAAACCTGGGAACTTATTGCCACAAAATATCACTGAGCCCAAGAGATTAACAGGATCCAAACTGGACTAGGCATTTGTATAGATAACGAGAACTACATTAGACTACATTAGACAAAAATACAAGGGATGCAAAACTCTCATGCTTCATGGCATTGGGAAACAGCTAACTGGTGAGGAGTCCAAAAAAACCCTTCCCCTGTGAGCAGATCATCCCATGATGGTTCATTAGGGGCTTCCTCGTGCCATCCTGGGAGGCAGCTGGTCCTGGCTGCTGGCAGGGATGGGTATGGAGCGCAGCAGAACAATGGCCTGATCCGGCACCCGGCCATTCCTTTGTTCCCGTGCAGCATTGTTCTGCATCCAGGATAGGCCAGGGATACCTTTTACAGACAGAAAGGGGGAATCCAGATGAGCGTACAAGGAGACTACGTGAACACTCCTAACATAAATCCTTGCTTCTCGCGCACGCACGCACCCGGTGAATTAATAGGAACAAAGGAAAAAAGTCGCTGCTGGGATTGTTTACATAATACGAATTAAAAAGCGCCTGGGAACACCTTCAGCATGAATTAGCTGAATTTATTTTGACTAAATGTTTGCAGACCGTTTTTAGCTGCGTGTGCTGGATTTTATGGTGTCCAGGCAGACCCAAGCGTACCTTGATGAGGAGTGAAATCCTGAAGGATTTGGGACAGCAGGCTGGGGAGCTGGGAAAGAAGACTGAGGGGTGGCACTCACAGTGGCACAGAGCCCTGTGCCCTGTAGCTGATTTGTCTTTAGCATTAAGTGTTAAATTAAAATGCAGACTTATAAATCGCTGTGAGGTGGTAATCTTCCCATGCTGTCATGACTTGGCAACTTCAGCCTAGAAGTTCATGGACGCTGACCCTTACATATTAAATACAGATAATGTAAATAGATTTGCCCATTGGCATTAAGGGGCCAAACTTAAGCACCTAAGCCCCACACTTTTTGTGCCATGTAACTGTTCACGTGTCGCTGTTCACATAATTGGAGGACTAACAGGCCAAGGGGGAATGAAAATGACAACGGGAATATGTTTTCTGCAAAGCTGGAGAGTTTGCATTAACAATTTAGGATGCTGGCGAGGCTCTTTTTAATGTTTCATGAATTCTTTTGGCCCACAAATCACAGGCTTTCACCTTTCCCACCGTTTTGGCCACAGGGCCCTGCAGGCAGGTCCATCATGTAGGAGTAAAAGGTGAGCAGAGGGAGAAAACCCATGGCCGAAAAGGTGGGGAGCAAGGAGAGAGTGGCTGCAAAGCCCTGGGGACTCCAGCACAATGTCTTCAATTGCAGGATCAGTTTTTACCCGACTTTTCTGTGCCAACTTTAATAGATGTGAATTGATACCATTTTTAACTGGCAGGTTTCATTACCTGCTATGTCATTAAGAGCGATATCTGCGAAAGGACCACTGACTGTTTGGGGTTTTTTATATATGTGTATATATATATTTATTTATTTTTGTTTGCATAATGGGTTCAATTATATCCATAGCAAACCTTGCCATTTTTTCCCCCCACCAAACTTCATATTCTAGTCCATTACTCACTGTCTGTCTGGCCCCCATCGTGCTTTCACTGCGGATGTCATAACAGAAAAGAGATGAACAGGCAGCTCTTACTTCCCGATAAATTAATGTGCTGCAGTCTAATCCATGTCCCAAATGATAAAGTTAACAACAGTTTGCAAGCCTGTCACATAATCTAAAAAATTCAGACGGATATTTTTTTTCCCCCACCTCGTGTGGGAGGAAAAAAAAGCCGTTTCGGGGATGAACAGTTATTAATACGTTTAAGCTGCAGCAGAATGTCACGGAAATGGCACAATTAATTCATCCGCCGCCTCGACCCAGTGGCGAAGCACTTCTACTGGGAGCAACCTGTTCTTCAGGCTGCCGGCTGCGGAAGGGTTCCTGGGGCTGCCACAGCCCGTCCCCCCTCCTTCGGCCGCTTGATCCAGCTGGGCTCAGGCCCCGCTCAGCTGCCAGCCTTTCGGGGTGAATTTCTGCCACGCATCTCGGGGTCGGTCACCTGTGGGCTCTCCCACGCTCCCCAGCATGTGGTTACTGGGATGTGGCAGCCCGCTGGAAATCTGCCGTGCTGCTCCAAGAAAGAGCCTCGTGCAGCAGCCTCGGCAGCACGGATCTGTTTGCGAGAGGCAAATTAATTTTAATTAATGATGAGGTTTCTTCTTGCTCCCTACAATTCCCTGAAGGGAGGTTGGAGTGAGGTGGGTTTCGGTCTCTTCTCCCAGGTAGCTAGTGATAGGATGAGAGGAAATGGGTTGAAGTTACATCAGGGGAGGTTTGGGTTGGATATTAGGAAAAATTTCTTCACTGAGAGAGTGGTGACGTCTTGGAAAAGGCTGCCCAGGGAGAGGGTGGAATCACCAACCCTGGAGGGGTTCAGAAAACTTCCAGATGTGGCACTTCAGGACATGGGTTAGTGGTCCTGATAATATTTAGTAGACGGTGGGACTTGATGGTCTTTAAGTTAGTCGTTCCCAACCTTAATGATTGATATCCCCAAAACCTGCCACCGTGCAATGGGCAGGGAGGGATGAGCTTCCCAGTGCCTGCCTCCTGTATGGTTTCACTGGGGAAAATGATGCATGCAGAGCAGCTCAGGTACATGGGGCGAGCACCCTCAGTCGAGGGGAACTGGACTAGCTCCTTAAAAATTCCTGGAGCTAAGCCAGTTTACACCAGCTGATGATCAGGTCCTTCCTGCATAAGTGCCTGTGGGAGCTAAATGTGCAGGGAGGGTTTGTTTGGATAAACTCTCCAAAAAGGGGGAATTATTCTAATTTCTTGGTCTGGAATTCTTACAAGAACGTTTCCTGTAAAACTTTCCCTGTGTCGTTCTCCAGCCATACCAGATGTAACAGGGAAAGGCTTTTATCCTAATATTTTTCACTGATTTTAAAAGTGCAGAGGAATGGGGCGGGGGGGGGGGGGGGGGAAGAATGAGGGACCTAGGGAAAAGTTGGGCGTTTTTTTTTGCGG
The DNA here is from genome assembly GCA_024336885.1 of Actenoides hombroni. Lineage (NCBI taxonomy): Eukaryota > Metazoa > Chordata > Aves > Coraciiformes > Alcedinidae > Actenoides > Actenoides hombroni. Next base: position 3,883,183 of record WUAM01000162.1, read on the forward strand.
TAAAGCCTTTGGCTAAGTTAGGGGGGGAGGGGGGGACTTTTTTTAC
>WUAM01000162.1:3889244-3906782 GCA_024336885.1 Actenoides hombroni
GGGCAGATCTTCTTTCTCCCAGTCACAGTTTTCCAGTTGCTCCTCTTTCATCACAAAATGGCAACATCTCCAAAACAGCTGCGGGAAAGTTTTTGGTTTTGAAGGAAGTATTACTGGTGAGGATAATTTTGCAGCCAAGTGGAGTTTTCCTTCATTTGGTATTAATAGAGGATCTTCTATCTCCTCCCAGCCTGTTTCCACATGTACAGGTGGGCAGGGTTTCCTCCCTAGTCACATGGTGGTCTCTGCAGGTCGGATTTTGTGAGGTGATGGTCAAACGTGGACCTTTATAATTAAGAATTTGAAGATTGTAACGGGACATTTGGTACCCAAATATCACTGAAAATGTTCTGTGAAGTCACTTAAATTTACTAATATATATTCTTCCGTAAGATACAGGGAAAAACACTGATAAAAATAGAAGACGGCCAGTCTTAAATTAGGCTTTTCAGAAAGTTATTACACACAGTAACTCTCACTCGGGGCAAAGAAAATGGGCCTTGGGGACTTGAGCAACCTGGTCTAGTGGGAGGCGTCCCTGTCATGGCAGAGAGGTGGGAACTAGATGATTTTTAAGGTCCCTTCCAGCCCAAACCAGTCTATGATTCTATGAAAATAGCAAGATTCCTACACACTCAAAGGCAATCTATGGCTGTATTTCACCGTGGTCTTGGTCAGGGTTTCCTGATACTGGCTTTTTGCCTTTTTTTTTTTATTATTATTATTAAGTAGTGCTACCAGCTGACATGTGGCTAAATGAGCTCTGAAGACACTTCATTCTACTTAGCCTTGGGAAACCATTTGACCTGAGCACAACCACCAAGCTCGAGCTGTCATTGGCTTGTATTTGCCACCTTGTGACTCTGCCCCAGAAGACACACAGGGCACCTTTATAAGCATTTCCCCAGCAAACAAAGTGAGGTTTTACTGTGGTGTAAGCCTGTTTATTTGCATGGGGTTATTTGTCCTTGAGATGGCTACAAGAAGTCGTGCTGCAAGACCCTCAGGGTTAAGGGGTCAGGAGAGAGCGCAGAATAAACTGCCTTACATTGAATCACGGGAGTGCAATGGCTGAGCCGACGCTGGCAAAGCATCCTTTCTTAGCAAAACTGATTATTGCTCTCCATGAAATAATTTCCTTCAGCAGAACTGCGGTATGTAAAGAAATGTGTTTCATAATTTGTGTTTATTAAAATGTTCTTTTCCCCGTTTCTTTTATGTTCCTGTTATTAGATCTTTTATTGGATGTTAATGGATGTTATTCAGCTCTCAAGGGATCTCGGACATTTTCTCAAGTAACTTATTGAAATCTCTGAGTTCTGCAGATCCTGTTTTGTTCTCCTGATGCTCGCTTCTTATTGTTCTTTTTCACTTTTTATCATGTAGCATTGTAAATACATTAAATCAGTAATGAAAAATGAAACCACAGGAGTCCACTGTATTCTAGATAATGACTGATACGTCTTCTCACTTGTCTGTGTTACATTATAGTGTCATAACTTTCCTTTATATCCAATAATATTTTTCATTATTGCACTATCCACAGCACGGAACTGTAGGGGTTTGTTCAGATTCTATCAATATTTTCCTTAAGTAAATCCATATCTAATAACAGCATTTATTTTCTCTTTCTTTTTCTTGCCGTGTAGTGGAAGGTAATGCTCTGATTTCTCTTAGACCTCATATTGGTTTTACAGGTGCTCAAAGATGTCATCTGCAGATATTAAAGAAGATACATCAGAAAATTGAAGAGGCCAAGGTTGCAGTGCTGCTCAGGGGCTACAAAAGCTTTAGCTCTGTGCCCTGATGTCAAGGGGATTAAATGTGAATTTGACAGTAAAGAATGGATGGGGGGTCAGCAGCGCTGAGCCCAACTCCTCCCCAGGTGAGAGACACAGCTCACTCCCATCTCATGATGTAATTAAGGGAGAACCTGTGGCTTGTTAGTGGTTTCCCCCCATCCCCCACCCTTCCTTTTATTTCCCTCCCCCCAGGTTCAGGTCTGTTTGTTGGTTGAATTGTGCCTTGGTGCACGACTGTTGCTTCCTTCTCAGTGGTGTTGCTGTTTGCCTGGGCTACCTTTGCTTTGGTGGCTTGCAGCAGAACCAAGCTGGACTTCCCAGCAGAGCTCTGGGGTGGCTTTAGGGTGCACTTGTATTCTGAATGCATTGTTTCTGGAAGCAAATATGGTCCATGTTATTGTCTGTTGGGAGAGACTTTTGCAGTTGCTGAAGAGGACAGGTGTCCATAAGCTGTTCAGAGCCCTTAAAGTCTCAGGGGCTCCTTCCTGTCCTATGCTTGTGTGTTAAAAGATGCTGTGGTGGAGCACAGGTCTGTTCAGAGATGGGCTTGTTGGAGCTTCAAAGCCACATGGTAAGTAACTTTAATTTCTTGTACTGGGTGTTTCTGCACAGTTATAATGTTTGAAGGCTGCATCTTTCCTCCCGTAGAGATGAATAGGGGAAAGTAGAAAGTGTGTGTGTAGGGAACCTCCTGCCTTCCTCAAACTGAAGCTGTGGAACGGATGAATTCCTTTAAGATCTAAAAATGCATTTAGTGGTTGAAGTAGCTAAAATAAGTCCCTTGCTGAACATATTCACTGTCAAATGTTTTTATTTCTGGTAATCCCTTTTCCCTCTTAACTGAATTTTATCTTGTGAAGTGGAAAAATTTGGAACTGCTTTGAAAGGTTTGTCCTGTGTCCCAGTGATACAGGTTGTCCTCTTGGGGATTCCTCATCCCCTGGGGCCTGTCCCTTGACCCTGCAGGGGTAACAGGGACTCTGTGGGATTTAATTGAAAGTCACTGAACCCAGTTTCCACATTGAGGTAATCACCAGGTTACTAAATAGTAACTTAAAAAAACCCCACCCCCCCCCATTACCCCCTTTTCATCAGAGCTTAACTGAACAGGCCCCTTTCCAACCCTACAGCCGCTTCCAGCAGCAGGGGGGTGGGTTGGAGCAGAGCTGGTGTGTCTGTGTGTGCCAGATGCAAGTGGTGCATTGGCATGAGAAGCAAACTGGGAGATCAGGAGGTCCCAGACAGAGTTTCTTGCCTTTGCCCACTGTGCATCGACATGTCTCGTTTCTCCCTTTCTCTCTGCCAGTGGTTTATTTTGCGAAGGGGGCAACTCAAAGTAGAGAGCAGTTGTTGATGGCTTAAGACTTCTGCTTGTTGTGCACAGGGTGCGAGGACCCAACTGTAGTTTACATAAGTACCTGCCACTGCTTATGGTTGTGTGAAGTAAGGACGAGTAGCTAAACCAGGGATCAAAAGCCTCCTACACATGAATGAGCCTGTGAAGGGGGAAAGAAAACAAAGCAGAGCCACGGCAGTGAAAGCACGGGTCGCTTCACATTGTGGTTTGTGGAAGGGCTGAAAGTAAAGACAAACAGTGAAAATGTAGGGTATTTCTCAGCCACCAGGTCAGTGGGGAAAGTGATCATGGGGGGGGGGGCTGGTACCCAGAAAGATTCTTCCTTTCCATGCCTGCAGGCACAGAAAAACCCAGTTAACTGCAGGGAGATGCCAGGCAGGATTTTGAGGATGGTTTCCTGAAAGCGATGGAGATCTGTTTAATGGGCAGTGACTCAAACTGCCCGAGCACACCACATGTGCTGCAGGAAGCAGACAAAAGAAAGAGTGGTCTGTTGAGCCTCTCCTACAACAAGCTCAGCTCCAGTCCTGCCAGAAGAATGAAAAAGTTGGTGGCTCGTGTTCAAAGAAGGGCAGTAAAGCTGGGGAAGGGTCTAGAGAACAAGTTTGGTGGGGAGCAGCTGAGGAACCTGGGGTTGTTGAGCCTGGAGAAAAGGAGGCTGAGGGGAGACCGGGCTCTCAGCAACTCCCTGCAAGGAGGTTGCAGAAAGATGGGAATTGGTCTCTTCTCCCAAGGAACAAGAGATAAAACACGAGGAAATGGCCTTAAGTTGTACCAGGGGAGGTTTAGGTTGGATATTAGGAAAAAATTATTAACAAAAAGTGTTGTCCAGGGCTGTCCCAGGCTGCCCAGGGCAGGGGTGGAGTCCCCATCCCTGGAGGGGTTTCAAAGCTGTGATGTTGTGCTGAGGGCCATGGTTTAGTGGTGCCCTGTCAGTGCTGGGTTAACAGTTGGATTTGATGATCTTAAAGGTTTCATCCAACCAAAGTGAGTATATGATTCTATGAAAAAGATGAATTCATTATTTGAAGGGGGGAAAACACCATTCTCCTCCAAAAGCATTTGTGTTTTTGGAATGCCTCTGCTGACTCATATGGTTTGGGGATTAAAACTGATGTGCTCCAAAAAAGTCCTCAGCATGCTTGTTGCACGTGCTTGAGCTGCCATCCTATGCAAAACTCCCCCAGAAGCACTTTTCTTCCCTTCCCCTGAGGAGCTTCACTTCCTAACACTGATGAAGACTTCAGCTGGGAGGAAGATAGGATTTCTGTATGTCTGCTGCGAGGGCCAGAAACCATCCAGATCACTAAACTTCCCAACACAGCCCTTCTAGTAGCATTTATACGCAGTAAAATTCATTATTACAAATGAAGATTTTAATTCTAAGCTTAGCTTGATAGAATGTAATTTAAAGCCATTTAGGATGGCTTAGCCTTCAAAGCAAGCTCGAGATTGTTTAATTAGTCATGCAAGCCACTGAATGCTACCCATAACACAAAGCAACTAAAGTATTTATTAGTTTTAGAGCTAAGTTAAGCCTTGCTTGTTCTAAATTTTCAATAAAGTCCATCAAGTGTTAAACACATCTTGCTTTTTCCTAATCTTCCAATGCTCAGTAAATTTTATTTGTGAATAAAAGCATAGCCCAAATGTTGCAAGACGTAGGATGAAAACCAAATTGTATGTCGTCTTGTATACATTAGAAGAAATAGTGGCAGTAGCAGTGCTTGGGACATTCCAAGATTATTTTATTATGTTTAGCTGTCTTCAAGACAAATGCAAACCAGCCCAGGCTTTTTACTGTGCCTTCTGAATGCCTTTTTTTAATTATTATTTTTTTTATTTCCTAAACTTTCTGAAACCAGGTGTGCTAAGAAACAAAATCCCAGCAAGTAGCCCTGGAGAAGTTGTAAAATGCAGCAAGGAACAAATTTGTGTGATACAGAAAGAAAAATCATCTCTCTCCGTGGTTGCTTTTAAGAAGGGGCCAGAGTTTCAGGCTTTAAATTGGACAATACATAGTTCAGGGTTGTGAAGTTTCTTGTTGCTTGTTTGTATTATTTGGATCCATGAATGTCTGACTGGGATCGGGGGTGTTGCTCAGAACTGGGTTATCTCCAGTTTATAGAAGCAGCACCCCAGCTCTCTGATGTGGGGGACTGGGACACAAACTGATTTGTATGTTGAGGAAGGGCTGGTGTTGGGTTCAATCGGGAGTTTCGGCAGCCTGCAGAGTTGTCTTAGATTTGTTATAAGGACAGAAGTTCTTAAATGTGACTTCGACTGACCAGCCTTAAAATATCTTCCAGCCAGAAGCTTCTCCCAGCTAGCCCTGTTGCGTGTCTAGATGGGAGGCTGGGTATCCCATGACTTCAAGCGGGGAAAACAGCAAAACACCAGGGAAAGACAAAGTAGGATTTAGTTGTTGTACTTATTTTTGATGTGCAAAACGCTTGACAAGCTGCCTGAGAGCCCAGTTCTGGGCTGTGGTACATCTCTGTGCTTCTGTAGAGAGAAAACTTGAGAGAAATCTTTCCAGCAGAACTGTGGACAAGGTTTCACTCCTGCCCTCTGTTTCAGGGTGCCTCATTTGAACTGGTGAGCTGAAATCAGTGCTGTAATGTTTTTCCAATATTCTGCAACTTACAGAGGAAAAAAAACCAAACAAAAAGAGGGTTACTTGTCTTACTGTCTACTGATTCTTTCCAATGCTTCAGATATTGTCTTGGTCACAGCAGTCAGCTCTTCATAGGTGAACTGTTTTCTGGATTGTTGACACTCACAATGAATTATGTTCCCAACACCAGTAAAAGCAGCAGGAAATACATTATTTTCCTTCATGAAAATCAAGCCTGAAATAACAAATATCCTGTAATGAATCAGCTGCATCACAGAGAGTGGATTTACGTGGCTGCTGTTTGGAAGTAGTATTTTTGCTTTTATGGCTTTCTATTTTTTTTCAGGATAGGGATAAACTGGGATCGTAAGACAACTGTTGCTGCTGTTTGTTCCCTGCTTTTGTAACTGTCCTACTCTAATTCCTCTTCTATTCTCTTATTGGTCTGTGGAAAGAGGGAGTATCAAAGGGCTATTGTGGAAGAAACTAAGGTTATATAAAGAACAATTCACCTATGGGAAGAATCGAGGGCAGTCCTAAGCACAGACTATTTTCAGCAACAACATGTTTGTGACACATTCCATACATATGGACAAGGCATTTGGCTTGCTGGGCTGCTTCTGTTGGCTTGTTCTGGTCAGGGTTTGGGCACTGCCAAAAGCTCAGAGTTGCTCCTGACTTTGGGGGCATACAGGACGCGCCTGCACTATTCTGGGAGGCCTTTAGCTGCTTTGGGTTGTGAAATAATCCCTGGTTAGTGCAAGACCTTGCTGGTAAGGTTGCCTGAGGCTCTGGCAGCCAAGAAGAATTGCCTACAGAGCATCCTGCATGAGAGAAGAGGGATCTGCTGGGATGGTGCTTGTGACGGAGCAGAGTTTGCTCCTGTCTGTGACTCCTTATAGAAATAGCTGGATCTGATGAGACATTTTCTGACACAAGTGTTCCTAAAATCCGCTGTTGTCTCTACATTGGAGGGATAACTGCAAAACAGAGGCTTGCAAGACTATTGAGCATCTTTGGATAAGAAGCTCCTGTACAAGGACAAAATGTTATAACTCTATTGCTTGTTGATTTCCTGCCATGTGAAATGTTAGTTTCTGTGGAGAATGAGAGAAACCCTTACACATTATCTGTCTTTAAGGTACTCTGCCCTAAGGCTTTGGTAATTTAACTCCATCCTCTTTCAAAGTTTTGGGATGTTTTTTGTTGTTGGCTTTTTTTCCTTCTTGTTTTTCAAATTTAAGGGGGGGAGGAACCCAAACCTTTCCAAATTTGCTCCCGCTCCCTCAGGTGATGCTCTTCTGAAGTGTAAATGCTCAATTATGCAAAGATAAGAACATGAGAACCTTTGGAAAGCAAAAAAAGGTTACCTTGATTAATGAGGAAAGCTGTGTTAATAATGGATTTTTAGTCTCCTGGCCAAACCAAGGAAGGGATGGGGGAAGGGAAACAATCTAATCTAACTGAAAGTTGCACTTTCATAAAGCCAGAACTAACACCAGGGACAGAAGAGAAATGCAGGCGGCTGGGAACCCTCCTCATTTCTAAAGTCTCTCTCTTCTGGTCTCTTTCTGTCTTCCCTGTGGCAAGAGGGATTTGGGGATAATGTTCAAGGACGTGGTGCAGTCACTCGTGGGATAGGAGGCTGGAGAGGGATGTTTTCCTTGTTTTTCTTGGGTTTTATGTCTCTTGTTATCTTTTTTCACTACTATTATTATAATAATCACATTTTATTATTGTTTGTACGAGTTTAGTTATTAAACTGTTTTTATCTCAACCCATGAGTTTTCTTTTTCAATTCTCCTCCCCAACCCACTGGGAGCAGGGAGGAGTGAGTGGCTGTATTTGGTTCCTGGCTGTGGTTAAACCATAACAGTTATCTAAGCATTTTTTTTAATAATTTTTTTCCTATTCAGGGTTGTTTTATAGATTTATTTTTTCTTTTTCATTTTAAGCAATATGCTCTGAACTCTGATTTTGACTAGATACTGACTTAAACATACTTTTCAATGCAATATTACCTGGAAGTTGCTCAATGATTCTGGTAGATAAGGTGATTTTGGTCATGAAAAGCAATAATTTCTTTAGAGCAAGCTTGGTTGTGGAGTTATAGTTTAGAGAACACAAATCATGATCTCAACATGCAGGTATGAGATACTTCTAGAGTCTGGTATTTGAACTAGTAGCATTTATCACACTGTCAGCTCCAGCTCTGAGCAGATTCAAGCTGTGGTGTAATGCTGGGATGTTAGGGCTGAAGAACTCTCCTTCCAGGATGCAACAAGCATTTATATGTTGATGGTGTCTCCTCCCTCCCTGACTGCACTTTATGGATGGTTTTACTGTTTGTTGTGATTTCCTTCCTTGCTCATCCTTCTGCCTTTCCATGTTTCTCTTCAGATTATCTCTTTGACTACATTGCTGAGTGTGCAAGTATCTCGTGTTATTTGTCTCAGTCTTGAAACTGATGTGCTGCATAACTTTGGTGTAGTTTTTGTCCCACATAAGTTTTATCTGCTCGATGTCACTGGTGAAGGAGATTAATTTTCTGTGTGGCCTGCCCTGACTGTTCCTGCATTGGCAGGGGGCTTGGACTCAATGATCTTCAGAGGTCCCTTCCAACCCCTACCATTCTATGATTCAAATTGCAGAAATACCATGATGCTCTTTTTCAAACCACAAGTCTGTCTGGCTCTCTGTGGGCAACTGTTTCATTGTCATCATGGTGTACTTCCATTTATTTATTTTTATTAAAAATAAAATAAAATTCTTTTTAATTAAAATGGACACGAGCTTTTTCTAAGCTTTAGTAAACTGCATCTATTACCCTTAAGTAAAGTCATCTGTAGTAAGCAGGCCTGTTTTAAGGAAACCTTGTTTGTCCACTTCAGCCTCACAATGCTCAATTTAATATGTGAGCTGCTTGAAATGCTGCGCGCTTCGTTTGTGTTCCTGTCACAGACCCCACCATCCTACAGCCTGTTGTTTTGTTTTTGGTTTTTTCTGGGGGATCTCTGTCACTGGCTTTGCAGGCTGCAGTCTCTTCAGGGAGAAAATCACCCCATGTCAGAGTTTCAATTGATTTTTAAATCAGTCTCTTGATGTGCGAAAGCTAATGGCTTGCTTCTCCAGGCAAAGGACCCGATGGTTATCACCTGCTCAATTACATATCAGGGAGGCTACACTCAGTTAAGTGAAGTTGAATTTGTTTCTCTGGCCCAAAGAAACAAAAGCAATTGTAACTTGTAGCAGCCTGTTGACCATAATGCCCAGAGACTTCAGTTAAAGATGTGTTCTGGACTGGAATTTCCTTTAGATGCTGCAATGATGGAGACCAAGGGATTGAATCTACCTGGAAGTGTGCTGAGAAGCACAGAACTCTCCAAATACCACAATGGCTTCGTCCCCAAGTAACTCTCAACTTTGGCTTGAATGCCAAAGGACCAAGTATTTAAGACTATTTAAATATCTAGGTATTTAAGATAAATACCAGGTTTTAAAGGCTAGTTAATAACCTAACATTTTAGAGGGTGTAATGCCTAAATAATCTTATCGTGCCTGCTTCCCTTCTGAAAATTGTTTTTGAGATGACTTGGGAGCGTTGAAAACTGTTCCTCTCCAAGCCTAGAGGTCCTTGTGTCAGGAGTCATGGTCTGGGCTCGACTGAGCCTTGTGGATCACCTGTTCTTTTTATTTTCTCTCCCAATAACTAACACCCCCCTTCCTCCTTCAAGCCCCGCACCAAAGAACCTGATGTGCTCCATGAAACGTGGTTTACGTTTGTTTGTGTTTGAACACTTTGTAAGCGCTCGGGAACCTGGGACAGCTGGGCAATGGGAGCTGCCTTCCAGCAGGAAGGGCTGGAAGCCTGCTTTTTATGTCTTAGCAAAACATGAATAATATATGTGTGGGCATCTTTGCCTTTATAAGCCCAGGTACAGTCGTCTTGTATAGTTTCATATAAAGAGCACTCTCAAAACATTCAATACAAGGGCCCTCTAATGAGCTTTTTACTGCTTTGCGAGGAAGGAACATAAAATAACAAAGGGGAAGTTTTGAAATCCTTAAAATAGTTGAACTAAAGCATTAACCTGCACTTACTGAGCTTCAGACTGAAAAAGCAAAAGTCCCCCAACTCTGCTTTACATCTCCCGAGTTTTCGGTGAATTCGAAATAGTGCAGCACCTCTGGAAGTGTCTTTGAGTGGCAACAGAAAACTAAATTAAAAGGTTATACGGTGGAGGGAGGTTGTCATGTCAGTGCAATGGGAGTGACGTTTATAATAAAGTAGATGTTTTCATCTATTCAAGTTATCTGGATAATACTCAGCCCTCTGAATTAATAGGCAGGAAGTCAATCAAATTATTCTGTTAACTTTATACACCTCAGAAAGCCGTAGCCTGAGTGGATAAAGAATGTCAGCAGAGCTTGAGTGGCATTTAACAACATACAATTAATTTGGAAATGTGTATTTAAAGGACAGTAAATTTACAAGGTTCACTTCCCTGGAGCAGGCTTGTCTCTTTGGAGAAGGTGTAAAACTGAAGTCGTGAGTAGTAGTAATAAAGCTTGGACTTCTTCTGTGAGGCCAGGGTGGGATCTACCTGCGTTTTTATGATGATGCCTGTTGGCTGAGGCATTCTTCAAGCTGCTGCTGCACCTCAGCAAGTCGTCAGAGTTGTAGGATTTTGTGTGATTTCACAAACACCGCGATTCCTTGAGATAAGCGATGCTATTTGTAGTCCTGAAGCAGTTGGTTATTAGCTGTAATTATTGAATGAATTAAGTGGTAGTCACCTGAAAGTATTGAAATGGAGGTTGATCGACAGTAGTATAGAGCTGAACAAGAAAGTGAAGGCAATTTGTTAAGATCAGTGAGCTGAAGATCTCATAGATACCAGGCATTTAGCTCATTTGCCTACCTCCTCCCAGTAAAGTTTTAATTTTCTGATGCCCTTTTGTCATGTCTGACAGTATCTTGAAAGCAGGACTGGGGTATGGCCCGACTGGTAAAGCAAAGCATTAAAAACATTGGCAGGAATAAGGAAGGGTCGTGAGTGAAGAAACGTGGTAGGGTTGGGAGAAAGATGTATGAAACTGGGGTGGGAACACTGAAGCCAAGAACATTGGAAAATGGGGATCAAGTGGTGTTTGGGAGGTAAAGAAAAATATTGTTGAACCTAAATACTTCAAAATTTTTTGAAAGGGGAAAAAAAAGGCACCCATAGGGTACCTAGTTGCATGACACTGCATCATACTCTGAGATCTGCCATCCTATTTAATAGGTCTCTTTGTGGCATGTAGATCCCAAGTAAAACTATTCCACTGGAATTTTTGGTCTCCCACTGGGTTTACAGTGGCGTTATGAAAGTCTAATTTGTCCTGGTGTTAAAGAAGCTTTTAAAAAAATAAATTAGACTGGTGTTTCTTTTTTTTAATGCAATTGTACTATGGAGGACTGGCTGGAGCAAAGCACAATTGAATCGGCTTCATGTAACGGACGGGCTTGAAAACCAAATTAATTGGCTGCTTTAAGAAAACACCGTTTTGCTTTGGCTAAGGTTGCACCGAAACACGTTGTAAACTCAGCAGCACTTCTGAACCAGACGCAGAAGGAAATGTTTTCTTAGCTCTAACAATCACTGAGGCCATCTTTGGCTGTCACATGCCCTGTTCATATATTATTTTTATGCTCCCAGCATATAGAAACAGCAGCTAGGGGAAGGTTTTATTTTGCATTTGACAAGGCTCGTTTTGCTATTTTTCAACTTGCCTTTTCCCCTTCTCGCTGTGAGGAATTATGTCTGGGGCTTAGAAACTGCAACCACTGTTTAGATTCGTACTAAGAATTTTGACTTTATCTCTGCAACTTCTGTATTGCTGTCACAGTATTGTTTAAGTATTGGTTCCACTTCACTTTAAATCTTTTACTTGGGGGCTTTATGGCTTGTGTAGTTTCTAACCAAATTTGAGATGAGAATACATTATTTTAATTGAGATTACAAAGTGGTTTACTTACTACAGGAGAAGCGATTTGAGAAAAAAAAATGTAGTTATTAAAAACAAAAATTAACTAAACTTGGCAGTTGCTTTCTTCCTCCTTCCAAAGCAGCTGAAATTAATGTTTAAAAATTAATGTTGAAAATTAATCACTCGATATACACCATATGCTTGCTATTTTTCCAGTCAGTTGTATTGGATCAGCTTGTCTCTACCTCGGAATCGGGCTGTGATCCAAACTGCATCAGAGCATGTGAAAAATGGGGGGGGGATAGGACTGTTTCATCTAGTCTGGGTTATGTATTGCACTGGAATTTGCTCAGACTTTGTCTAAGGAACCACAATTAGACTTCAGCAATGGGACTTGTGAATGGTGGCAGCGCACAAACAATGGGGTTAGGTATGGAGAAAGGGGGGAAAAAAAGCAGGATTCTGGAGATAATAACAACTGATGCAGGTTGGACTGCAGAGTGATGTAGAGGAGGCAGGAAACATTGTGAAAATAAAGAGCAGTGATGTTAATGGGTATATCTCTATACATTACATCTTTAATATAAAGAATTAGAGATTGAGTCTCCTTCTCTAGAGACTTTCCAGACCCACCTGGATCTGTTCCTGTGTGGCCTGCCCTGGGTGATCCTGCTCTGACAGGGGGGTTGATGATCTCCAGAGGTCCCTTCCAACCCCAACCATTCTATGATTCTAATATGACTGAATAATTATGCTTTAAAGAGGAGAATTTGCACATAGATAGGACTGACGATGCTACATGTGGCTTGGTCACTCCATAGCGCTTCTTGCAAATACATTTGCTGCTTTATTTTATTTTTTATTTCTCCTCCCCAATTCCACATGAAGCTTAAAACAATGTTTAATGCAAGCCAAGCTTTGTAGAAGCCACGTTCTCTCCTGGTCACAGCTGGGCCTGATCCTGAGCAGCAGGCAGAAGGAAGAGAGGAGGATTGGCCAGCTCGCGTGCTGCGTAGGTGCTCCTTGAGCGTGTACTTCTGTAACCTTCCCAAAAAATCAGGCCCTGACAGCTCCAGAGAAACTTGGCTCATCAGACTGTGCACGTATGCCACCTGCATTCTGAGGAGCTGCTATCTGCAAGCTGACACCTCTGGCAGGGTGATTCCGTGAGCAGTGGCAGAAAGCAGGCAACAGGCAAGGGCAGTGGGAGTTGTGGTCCCTTCCAGGCTGGTGGAGCTCCTGGGAGGAAAAGGCTAGTTGTGTCTTGGGATGGGGTTTTTTGTTTTTTTTTTTTTTTTTAAACCAGTCATAGATTCACAGACTGCTTTGGATGGGAAGGGACTTTTAAAAGGTCTTCTGATGATCTTGAAGGTCTTTTCCAGCCTATATGATTCTATGGTTCTCTTTTCCTTCTCGGTAAGACACAGGGGTTGGTGCTGGTGTCCTGTCAGTGGGTCTTGAAGGGCAATCGGCTGGTCCTTTCCCCATGTATGGAGCAGGTTGAGGAGGGAACTGTTGCTTTGGGTGCCTTCTCACTCCCTGCTGTTTTATCCTCTGCTATTGATTAGCTCTAGATAGCCTCCTTATCCCGCATCCCTTGGCCACACCTATGCAAATCCCTCAGCAGCCCAGCCTGGCTGATGTTTCACATCAATGGATTAGAGAGGCTCATGTGCTGTGCATTGCAGGGGAGGGGGAATCAAGTACATAATTTTTCCTGTGGTAGTTACAGTTTTCCATTTTGAATTTAAAATCCTCAAAACACCCTGGCCACCCTTGCAGGGGGCTGCTATTTCCACTCTTGTTCATTCTGTGTTTAGAAGACTTTTAAAAACAAATTCAAGTGTAAAAAAAGGATTCCCCCCCTCCCCCCCCATGTTAATATTGATAATTGGAGAGAAAAATCTCATAGTAAGCATAGCTATCAAACATTAAGGAGGAGGTTTCCACGGATGTTTAAATGAATCCCTATAGCAGCCAAAGGACTGTAAAAGTATGGGGTAGGAGGTGATCAAAGTTAAACGAAGGTGCACCAGAAGTTAGGTTCTTGTGCTGGCAAAATGCCTGGAACGTTTGAGGGATATTGAGGAATAGCCTAAGGCCCCAAACCTTGTGGCTTTCAAGGTTTTGCTTCTTTCTGTCTCATACCCTTTTGTTTGTCTTTATTTTGTTTTTTAAGGAACTCTTTCAAGCAAAGTTCCGACTTGAGACCAGTACTACTGGAAAGGTTAACTCAACCATGAGGCTTGTTTGTTCAGCTTGGGATGGTTTGCTATTGTTGGGGTGTTGTGGTTTTTTTTCTTTCAGTGATGTTGTATCTTTGTCTAGTCATCCTCATCACCTGTATGAACCCATTTTCCCTTTTCTGTGCTGCCCAGTCCAAAGCATCCTTTTAGTTTGCAAAGGACCTGGGTGGGATTCCATGCTGTGGACAGAGGAGGTCAGGTGTGAAATCTGGCAGAGCTGGAGGGCACAGCTTTAGAGTTTTGGATCCTCTGAAAGCACAGAAGCACTGATGCTTTTTTTTATTTCTTTTGTCTGGACTCAGATGTGAGGTGGAAATGGAGGCAGCTGACCTGGGTGTTGGGCTTCATCACTGTGCCCCAGGGTTCAGCTCTGCTGATGGAGAGGTTGCAGCCCTCTTGCCTCCTTTGTGCTTGTGTATCTGCAGCTGCTGTGGTGTGCAGAGCCTCAAAAGGAGTTTCTAGACCTTAGGTAGCCTTTGTGTAGGGCAGAATGTGCTGGAATGGGGGTTTCAGTAGTTTAAGACTTGGGGTGGTTTTTTTGTCGTTGGGTGCTCAAAGGTGAGGAGTGCTCAGATTTGGGGAGGACATGCCGAGCAGTGCACTGTGCATTGCTAAGTGTGTGAAAATACCCTCTTGTGCAGGCAGTCGCTCCTTGTTTACCACATTTGGGGGGAGGGAGGAAAGTGTGAAATCTGGAGCATGTTCCAGAAAAAAACAGTTGTCTCTTTTTACCTCGAGGCGATGCAAGGCTGGCCCCTTGCCACGATTTGGACACTTTGCTCCCGTTTGCAGAGCGAGGCCAATGCTTCAAAAGGAGAAGGGCTGAGGGGGGCTGGAGGAAGAAGCAGCAGCACTAAAAGCAGGGCAAGCAGCTGCACAAGGAGCCAGCTGAGCTGGGGAGAGGGCTGGCAACATCCCCACCTGTGACCTGGTGGGGTTGCACATCAAGCTGAGCTAGAGAGCAGGCAGGAGAGCTCCTTGAAGCTTCTCCCTCGCCGTGCCGGGTGTGCAGGAGTTTTGAAAGAGACAGGTTTGGGCACGCATGGGAACCTCTTCCACTTTTTATGATCACTGCAGCTTGCAAGGAGAAGCTGTCATTTTTTCCCAGGGTGTGTAGAACCAGTTTCGCTGGTCCAGCGTGCCGGGGAGCCGAGGTCTGGCATGAAAGGGGCCGTGATGTATCTGACTGTTGGTGCTCTTGAGCTGTGGGAAGGGTGCAGAGGGGGAGCTCAGAGGCTTTATATGCTGCCTTGGCCATCTGCAGAAACATCTATTTTTCTTGAAAATAAACCTCCCATGTGCGGTTGCGGAGTTATTGGCTGCTCACTAAGCACCATTTCAAGTGGTGCTTATGGAGATGTTGGCCAAGTGTGGCTTCCTAAAGGAAGATTTCTCATTTCTCTGCCATTTTTTTAATCTGTTTACATTGTAACATTTGGGACTTCTAATTCCTATGCTTCTCCAGCTGATTTCTCAGGGTGGTATTGCTAACTGTCCTGAATATTATCGTGTCCTGTGGCATTTAATGCTTTTTTTTTTCCATGAAGTGCACAGTCTTAGAATCTTCTGAATGTGGCAATCTGGGATTGCACAAAAAATGGTTCTAATTCTGGTGATGAAGCAAAGCTTAAAGTTACTGCTGGAAAAAAAAAAAGAAATTCCAGTTTCCACTTGTTTTCCTTAAACATTTTCTTTCAGTGAGTGACTCATGATTATTTTAAATAACCAGCCTTGGAGGTGCTGTAGTAGCCACTGCAAGCAGGGCTTTTAAAATGGTTAGATCAGAAACGAGTCAAGTCAGGTAAATTCACCTCCTCGCTGTGAGAGGAGGATGAGAGTGGCTTCTCTTGGCTTTTTGTTTCTGCAGACATTTCCTTTTGTGATGGTTCCATGCACACCAGTCCACAAAGGAAACCCATGCAAGTTTTTGCAGGATTCTGTCCTGCAAATTAAGCTTCTGTACAAAGTCACCCTTAGAACCGAGCCCTGAACTCCTTAGGGACTTGATCTTGCCAAACCTTTGCTTGCAAATATTTTTCACTTAGCTAATCTTCCTCAAAAGAACAACAAGAAAAAAGTGTTTTGAAAGCTCATGACTTCAGTGTAGTCAAGTAAAGCCAGTCTAGATCACAGGTTTGGTTTAGTAAGATTGTTGGCCACACAACTGATGGGAAAGTTTCTTCACCACGCTATTTTCTCCATGTCCTCTTTTCACTCCCTTCTGGTATCACCAGCACACCAGGTTTGCCAAGAGGAATTAATGGGTAGAGACTCAACCCCGAAACTGAAGGGCTGGCAGGAACCATCTGAGATATGATTTGCAAGTGGCGAGTTTTCAGTGTTGGGCTGGCAGGAACCATCTGAGATATGATTTGCAAGTGGAGAGTTTTCAGTGTTGCACTCTGTCAACTGCACTTGTACAGTAAAAAAATCAAACAATAGGACTTTTAGGATAATTAAAGGTGCATGAAAACTTTCAGTGATTAAGGTGGGTTTTTTTTTTTTTGTAGAAGAAAAGAAATGGAAGTGCTTTTGGAGCTGCTGGAAGCAGTCCAGCTTTGGGACTAAAGCTGGAATGCCACATTCCACTTTAAATTCGCTATCTTCTGGCTAGAAAAATTGAGCATGTCAAAATGTTTCATTCTAAAATTCGCAGGAAATAGAATAAATCTGTGTTGAAAACAAGAGCCGTGTATTTCCCAGCCCTGCAGAGAAAGTGGCTGTTTCATTGAAGTCTGCTTAAAAATGGACCGTCTGACAACAGCGACGGTGTTATGTAGGTGTGAAGTGTGGAGCACCCTGCTCATGCACCTACCATTACACAAATACTTGTCTGCAGGTTGACATCCTTTTACCACAGAACTAATTAATAGTTTAGCCGGCTTGTTTCACCACTTTCGTGCAGCTCTCTATAAAACCGGAAAGCACCATAGGAACAGCTTGAGAGGCATATGTGGGTTTATTCCCTTTCGCTGCCTCCATTCCCCTGAGACATATTTCTACCAGTCAATTGGACTTTGCATGGTAAGGATGACGTAAAGTAGGGGGAAATCAATGAAAGATCCAAGCTTTTTCTTGCCATGCAAATGCTGCCCTGAAAACCTGTTGGTGTCCACATTGAAATTATGAAGCAAGCCTTGCCCTGTGTTGATAGGTTCTTTTAAACCATCAGAATGCACAAAACAAGTATTTTTTTTTTTTTATTGCCATTAATTTCCTCCAGAGAAGCACATTTCACAACACTCTGCAGTTCACCTCCAGGCTGAGCTCCTGGTTTCAGCCACAAGTGCTCTCATGGGCTGTGGGATGGGACAATGTTGTGGTCCAAGACCTGTGTTTGAAAGCACCTCAATGTTGGTGCTGCAATAAGCCAGGCTTCGTGTTTGATGTAGGTTTTTCTGGATCCCAGAATTTTCAGATGGAATTGGAGAATGGTTTGGGCTGGGAGGGACTTTTTAAAGGTCATCCAGTCCAACCCCCCTGCAGGGAGCAGGGCCATCCCCAACTAGAGCAGGGTGCTCAGAGCCCCGGCCAACCTCCCCTGCA
>WUAM01000162.1:3909403-3933733 GCA_024336885.1 Actenoides hombroni
GGGGAAGAAAAAAAAGAAATACATATATAAAAGTTTAAATTTTATTGGGTGTAAAGCTCTTAAAGAACTGCTGTTCACAAAGAGTATAAAGATTGCCGAGTCTCGGCGTACGCGCCCCTACTAAAACGTGTTAGTCCTGCTGTTTTCTTTCTTTAACTGTAGCAATTTGCTTGCTTGCTGTTCTTTAATCCTTGCACTCGCCAGTGCGGAGGGCTGGCAGTCTGTTTCCACCTGTGGGCAGCTGGGAGAGGCTGGCTGTCCGTCTGAGATGGAGAGGTGGCGTGGGGACCCCTGTGAAAAGGTTCATTTTCACTAATGACCGTGAGCTGGGGGGGGGAGGAGAAGGAAAACAAATGGGAATAAACTATCCCATAAACAGTCTTAAGTCACGGTGTTTGCTGCTAACAGATGCATTTAGGTAAATGCTGTTACCTCAAGAGGTGTTATCTTCTGGGGATCCTTATCATAATTTTGTTTTAAATCTGAACAGCTGTTGTTTAACTACCACAGACCACAATTTATCTACAGCTTGAGGCCATAAAGGTACCTTTATTACACTCTCTTTCCTTTTTTTTTCCCTTCCATTTGATTTAATTTCAGTGTGTCTGACACCAAAATGCTATATACAATTTGCATATTACAATATGCACTATTGCAGATTCCCTACACTGCTAAATGGGAAAATCAGAGCAGAATGGTAAATGGGGAAAGCTTGCAATGACAAATAAAAGAGGAAGATGAGCTCCCATGTTTCATTTACATGTAAAATATTCTGACAATAGTTGTTTCCCCAAGAACAAAGAGCTGGTTTTTCTAGGGTGGCTGGTTTATGATGGCTGGAAGAAGGGGGGGAGGAAGAAAAAAAAAAAGGATGTTTTTTTTGGCACCAGAACAGAAGTATGCTTATCTGAATTGAGCCCTGGGGCTTGCCATATAATTGGAATAAAACTTAAGTCTTACTTAAGAAACCAACAAATATGGAAGCACGAACCATATCCAAAGGAGCAGCCACGGTGTGCTAAGAGCAAAAACCTCCTCTCTGCGGGCAAAGTCCTGCCTGAAGTAGCAGTCCTGAAAAGGATGTTAGCAAAAGGTAGTTTTGTTTTGAGGCACCCGGTCTTTTGTAGCTGATTGCCGAAGTTTATTATGGGATGCGGGGAGGAGAGGTGTTGCAGGTGTCTTAAGAGTGTGTGGTGTCCATGGGAAATTGTGGCGCTTACAGGGGATCCTTCTAATCAATCTTAGAGGGGATCCTTCTAATCTTTCCATCCCTGGGCTCAGTGACCCAGGTGGCATCTTCCAGCTCTTGGTTACTGCTTCTAGTCCTGCAAGGGAATCTCTTTGTACAGACCTGAGTTTCTCACTGCCCGGCTGCAGAAAAGGTGTCCAGCTCTGCCTGTACTTCCCTTCTCCTTGGGGAAACAGGAGACCTTTGCCTCTGGAGTTGTCAGTCCAGCAGCTTTCACCAGCACAAAAATGGTGATTAAAAACCCCCAAACTCTCCCTAGGCATAAAGCTGTGGGTGAGAATGGGAGTTTGGATAGCCCTTACCACTTAACCCAAACCTCTCGAGTTTTGCCTTGTTAGTTTTTCTTCAGAATAAATAATCGTAGTGAGACCTGAATTAGTTATAATAGCTTGATGACAGAAAGTATATCTCGCCACCTTTACTCCCCAGTTTCCTCCATGTGTGTGAAAAGTGTCTGCAGTGCTGGGAGTGGGCTGGTTTTGTTGAACTGTTTTCCGAAGCACAGAATTCATTAATCTGTTGGCACTTAAAAAAAATAAAAAGATACTATAACTCAGCTTCTAGTTGACCTGAAATACTCTTAACATCCATCAAGTAACATGAGACTGTTTCGCTTGGCTTTTAAAGGACAGGGTGGAGAAAACCACCTGATAGGGGGGGAAAATGGGCTGGGGTGCGTGTGACCACCCCATAGCTACCCCTTGATGCCACTCTCTGCTGCTGGTGGTGATCAAGCTGTGTTCATCTCCTTGACAATGCTTAAAATGAGCACAGGTAGAGTGGGTGGGCTATGCTGTGATCCCAGAAGCCAAACGTTTGTTTTTTATTTCTGCAATCTGTCCCAGATGATTTAATCTTTCAATTTGAGCTTCCCTATCCTGGAAAAGTGGGGAAAAAAATGAGGTGTTTTGGTTTTTTTTCTGTCCTCTTCCTGGAGGGGTAGCAGAAAGAGTTAGTAAAAAGACACCTTAATGTGGTGGTAGCCTTGTCAGCACAGAGGACTTGTGTCCTTATAGATATTATACAGTGGTTAGTGTCTTCCAAATGAGTGGTAGCAGGATTTATTGAAGTACGTGCAGGTATGAACCAGTGGCTAATGTCTTTTTGTACGAAATATTACTCCTGAAAGTACAACTCCACGAAGAATACTGTCTAGAATTACAGGGCAAGAGCAAGTCAACAGTTAATTGGCTGTGCTGTAATTACTTCTAGATGCATAATGTGCAATACTTATAGGACTTGTAGAAATGGCATACAAATTTCGCAGTGGTCTCCTGGTACTTTATCAGGTGTGGAGGATTTTGGTAGTCTGTAGATCTTGGGAATAAGGGTACTGTTGTAATTTATTCCTGCTCTGCTATTTGAAAATAGTGTGTGGGGTGGTTGTTGGTTTTGTTGATTTTCGTTTTCTTTTTAAAAGTGAAGTCTGTCTTTACTTGTCTCATAGGCTAGAGGAAAAAAAATAAAAATAGGACAGGCACTGTTCAAAGGCTCTGTCATTCTTTGCTAGGAGGGAAGGCATTCCACTTGCTCTTTGCTTGCTTGGAATGGCTTATGCTTCTGGCAGCGTGCGGCAGCCGCGCGCTGTGTGCTGCGGTACCGCAGCCCTGACAAGGGTACGGATAAATATGTACAGAGACACAGATGTGGTTTCTGAATACCTGTTACTTGATTTTATTTTATTTTTTTTAATTATTTTTTTCCCCCACCTTTAACCCCAGGGTGCATAAGGTGTGATTTCACTGAGTTTATGGAATTACTATTGTGGTCGTAGTGGGTAAAGCTCTAAATTGTCCAAGAGCTGTGCGGGGAGGGGAATACGGATGAGATCTCTAGAAAAGGCCAGGCAACAGTAAATTCTTGACCTGGCTATGTCTCATGGTTTCAGCAGTCCCCAGAGCTGTGGCTCTTTGGACATTATCCAAGCCTCTGAAGTCAACCATAATCTTTCCCACTGCAGCTGTGAAAGGTTCTGCAGTTTGGTGGCACGATGGGCACGTTTCAGGGACGCCGAAACCGGACTGAAGAAGTGAGTCCAGAGGGACTTGCGTGCACGTGATGCTTGTGAGCACTCGGCTCACCCACCTTGTGTGACGTGGGTATAGAAGTTCTTGTGAAGCTTTATACTATGGACTGTGGAACCCCCAAAATGCCACTCGTGTTTTACCTTATTAAATATGGAAATCATGTCAAAGGTAAATGTCAAGGGGCTATAAAATTACCCTTCTTATCTCCTGTACGTTTATCAGCTGATAAATGGAAAGAAGCTGCTGCCAAAATAACTGTGAATGAATAATTTATAAATGACTGATGCATGGTGTATGTTGTTTCAGGCAGGAAACAGTAGGACATCAATAATCAAAAGAAGTTGGATTAATTTAGCAGTATTTTGCAGTTAATATTTTTATCTAAATGCTGCAGTCTGAACCTTTGTTGTCGTGAGATCCTTCTCTTTGTCACTGAGGACTGATCCACAGATCATTGAAATCAATAGGAGTCAGCTGTTTATTTCAGCAGGCTGTGAATCAAATTTATAATATGCATATATAGGTCTTTCCCCCCCCACTCACTTTCACAGTGTTCTGAATTTGAATTTCTTTAGCGCTGTGTGCCTTAGCATGGAATTTGGCTCAGATATTTCCTCCCTCCCAATGTCCCAGGCAAGAAATTTGGAGAATGTGATGGAACAAGGATGGGGGAAAGGTGGCTGCTGAAAGAAACAAGTATCCACTTTTATTTTCCAGATAATTTTGTTTCTGTTCACACAGGGAAAATGGATTTCTTGCAACTTAGGTTTCCATGTAAGTTGGACTGTTTTCCCAGCGTGTATTTTTCACATGCCTACCCCCAAATAGATAGCACAGAATTTTCAGCAGTGGCCATTCTGAATGAGGTTAAATGCTGAAGAGGTGAACTAGATTCTTTCTTCCTCTTCTCTTCCATGTGATTTAAATATGGCCCATTTTGCCCATCACATGACAGAGCTGCCAGAGATTGCCTCAAGCTAGTTTATGGCTTTAACTAAAGGTCATCTTGGGCAGGGGAGGGGGGGAGAGAATCCCATGGAGCAGGGGGAGGAGACAAATGTATTTAAAAAAACCACATTAAAAAGTAGCTATAAAGCGTTCATTCTGAAGAATACAAATGAAAATGAGAAGCTGACGTTACGTTGGAATGAGTTAAGGGGAAGAAATAAAACCAGCACCACTAATAACGCTAAATTCTCCTCCTCCTGGCACACAGCACAATGCCTCGCAAAGGAAAGGTGAGCGAAGCAATTGCTTGGATTTCAGTCTATGGCTTTCTCTACCTGACCTAGATATCTGGCTAGCAGTTCACCACTGCAGAAAATGCCCTGCTCCAAACCTCCTGGCCCACCGCCTGCTAATAAGAGCAATTCTCACGTAGCTCTCCATCCATCCATCCCCACGCCGTAATTGGTCTGGCTCTCCCAGCTAGCCGCCTCTCCTCCTGTAGACCCAGGGCTACACAGAGAAATCCCAGACCTCCCGAGGGCTGAGGGGGGCTCCCAAACCGGGCTGTGTTATCAACAGCTACATGGTTAGCGAACCGCTGTGACTAAATGGAGATTGGGAAGCACTGCGGGCGAGGGATGAGAAGCGATGCCCTCCCAGAGCACGATGCTGATACGCGGAATTGGCCGAAACAGCGAAACTTCACAGACAGTGCAGCAGAAGGCATTGGCTCTCTTGTTTGGGCATTTTATTACCTGGAGCAAAATGTGCAGAGAAGGGAGATAATGAAGTACTTGACTAATTCAGTGTGATCCAGCTGGCTAAGCCAGAGGGGCTGCAGAGCAGGAAAAGCTACAGAACTCACTGCTATAGCCATTTTCCCTTGATACCTGCGAAGCCAAAACAAAGAAGTGCAGAGATCAAAAAGCAGAGAAATATCAATATCAGGAAAGGGGAGGGGGACAACAAAAAGGGAGGAGAAACCTCTAAGATTGCTTCCCCTCCTTCCTCCCTTCTGCTCTCTGTCTAGTGACAGGGGGGAGGGGAATGTTATTTTCATTTGCCTTGTTCTAACTTCAAATCTATTTGAGAAATTCATCAAATTCCCAAACATTTAGCTCTCTGTGTGCTACAACACTCAATGCCAGCTTCATTTTTTTTTTTTAGCTGCCATTGGTGCTCGTGGAAGAAAAAAAAAAGGGGGGGGACAGATTTTGTAATGCAGGCACATGCATGGTAGTGCCTCCAAAAACTCATAGCCCTGCTTTTCCACAGCCTAAAAGGCTAGATAAACTATATGTTCCTTATCCAGAGGGAAATTAGAAAATGTAAAGTGTGTAAATTCCACTCCGCAGCTCCTAGGCATTGGTGTGGGGTTTTTTTTCCTGCTGCCTCTGGTTGGTTTTATTTTTTTTTTCTCTGACAATACAGCTATTTAAGTACATAAGACGCATCGCTCTCTCTGTCTCTTTCCCTTCCTTGCTTGCTCCCCACTCTCTTCCTACGGAGCACAGCGCAATTCCAGCTGCACTAACAAGCTGCTCCCCAAAGTGGAGCATGACGCTTGTAAAAAGACGTAAAAATCCGTGAGTAAAAGGCGGTTATGATAGCTAATTAAGTACCCAAGGCCATACTTCATACCTGGCGTAACGTCGACGCGATGCTGCGGAAGGAAAAGGAGAAATACCCACCTCCACCGAGGCTGAATTTAGCCCATGCTGCTCACCGTGGCTGCCAGGGAATGAATCACTGCTGACCAGTCCGCCCGCCCGTCGCTGTTCAGACCATTTTTATTTATTTATTAATAGGAGACAGGCAGACACGATGCATCATTTCGGGGACGGGCATCGCAAACACGCTTTGCAGGGGAGGTGGCCGCAGCCAACGCTCTTCCAGTGCCAATTACAGCGAGGGTTTAATTGTACGAGTGGATTCATTAAAATGGGCTCGGAGCCAGGGCGTTTGGGATTTGGAGACTGGTGCTAACTTCTGATAGTTATCATCGGGGGCAGCTGATGTGGCATCGCCCTACAACCCTGTGACTCGTATTTTTCATGGACCACGTGCCTTTGCACGATAATTTCGCTGCTAGAGTTAGCTTGGCCTTGGCTCAAGAGACAGAAACACCAGCAACCAAGTCTGAAGATGTGTTGGGAGTTTGCAGTTGTCATGGAAATCCGGAGCAATGGCTGGTGCTTACCTCCCTGCTGAAATGGAAGTCCACGTTTGCTCCCTTCAGCCTGGAAGCTAACCAAAAGGGCTGGGTGAGATGGTTACTCTCTGACAATGTGGATTTGAAGACGTAGGAAGCTCCTCTTGGGATTATGTGCAAGTTTTCCAGAAATATTTTTTTCTCTAGGAAAATATTTTCAGCATTGGAAAAATACACCTCCCCTGCACTTGGCCCAGTTTTCCCATTTGGGGGTGATGTGACTGAAAAATGACCGGAGAAAGCCTTGCAAAGGGTGCTCTTGGGTGTTAGCAGTGTAGGGGCAAACATGAAGTGCTGGCTTGTGATCCAGCTCTGTTGTTGTGGTAGAGCTGGGATTTCACTGTAGGCTATGTGTGTATTGGGCCTCTTTTAAATGGGGACAATCCATAGTCTTCTTGAGATAACGTGGAAGTTACACGATGATGTGTGTCACCTGTCCAAGAGTATCCATGTGATGCAGATTAGCAGCTGCTCGTAAATAACTCATGAGTTCAGAGTCATTACAACCTGCCCAGGCCACTTCTTGTATCAATAGAGCTATTGATAATGGTGATGAAAATTATTCCAAGCCACTACTGGATTTATCAGCGTGGGGAGAATGGGAATGTACTTGCCACTGGAGGAATGATAACCTGGAGCTATGCTTTGTTTAGGCTGTGGGGGGGGAAAAGGCATAAAGTTTACATTCCTGCTTCTGAGGAACTGGTTATGATGCTGACCTAAGAATATATGTGTATAGTCTACCCATTGGTGTTGTGTTGCTACAGCTGGCAAGCTGTAATCTCCTGAAGACATCATATTTCAGAGTAGTGACCTACTGGGGCAGACCTGCGATCAAATGCTCTCCATGATCTCTCCTGTACTTTGAATGCTTGGCTTTTTATCCTTCACATGATTCTGTCTAGGAATGTGGTTGGGACTCATTGCCATAGTTAAAACCGTAGCTCTGATATGGTGAGTCTTCAGTGACACGTTTAAGTAGGAACTGGTTGGGCAGCATCACGCAATCCGCTGTCAAGATAGCGTCTGACTTGGTGGTCTGACGTACAAGTAACTGCTGAACTTGTGGGAATGCTCAAGAGAATGAGATACATATGTGCTGTGAAGCTCCCTATTGTACACAGAGTCATTTGGGCAATTTAAGCCCCAAATTAAATTCTGCTTAAATCCCCTTTTGTGAGCAGGAAAGGCACATAGATTTCCTTAAGCACATTAAGCATCCCGTCTCTGTCTACTGGGATGATTTTATACTTAGGTTACAGTAGAAGCTTGAGACCAGCTTTTATCAAGGTTTTCCTTGGTTTTATTTCCTTTCCAAATGTAGCTTTTTGGCAGAGGTGGCTGTGACAAAAATCAAGGCATGTTGGGTGTATATCCCCTGTTCTAATGAGGGTTAAAGGTGGGAACATAATGACCAGAATTGGTTGATAACCAGTCAAAGGATGGAGTTGAGAAAGGGAGAGATTGTTGCCAACCTCTCCCCTGAACACAGCTTTCCTCACCATCCCTTGCAAGCTGGAACCAGAGCAGGTCCCAGCATACAGAGCTTGCTGGAAGGGCTGCTTCAGAGATGCAGCTCCCAGCTCCCCTAAACACGCTGCAACCACTTCACTGTTGCGGGAGAAGACACCAGGCTGCTGCCAGAACAGAAACCTATCGAGAACGATGCCATGTTTGTTGTATGGAAATGAACTTGGCTCCTGTTAGGCTTGCTTGCTCTTCTGGGTGAGATTTATTTATTTTTTTTCCTCCTCAGACAGTGCAAACCAGCATCAAACACTCTCGGTGCCCAGGGAGGTGATGGGGGAGAGTGTCGGGAAACTGCTGGCCATGGGCTCCTGGGTCACCCGAGGACCTGCAGAGGTCAGGCAGGCATCTGTGCGCCCTGCCTTGTGCCTCTAAATGTTACATTCATGTTTAAATAACTCACAGGTCAGTTGTTCTATTTTGAGCGTGCAGCAAACCAGGCTGAGGCAGCTTGTAAAGCGAGTGACTAATTTCCAGGGTGTTTTTGTGTTGGGTTTTTTTTTTTCTTTCTTTCCACTCTTCCTGCTGCCATTCTCCCTGAAAAGGGTCATGGGGCAGCCTGGCAACTGGGGACGGGCAAGTTGAGAAAACAGAAGCAGAAAATCATTGTTTCTGCCTGTGAGGGCCTGGGGGAGGCTGTGTTTCTGCTCGGGTTGGGGTTTGGGGGAGCAGGAGGATAGTTCCCCCTGTGCCTGAAAGATGGCAGAAGTCTTGTGCATCTTTTCACAGAATGGTGAGGGTTGGAAGGGACCTCTGGAGATGATCTGGTGGTACCCCCCCTGCTCCATCCAGCAGGATCACCCAGACCAGGGGGCCCAGGATCCCCACATCCAGGTGGGTTTGGAATCTCTCCAGAGATTCAGACTCCACAGCCTCTCTGGGCAGCCTGGACCAGGCTGACACCCTCGCACCAAAGAAATTTCTCCTCCTGGTCTGAAGGAACCTCCTGGATTCCAGTTGGTGCCTGTTGCTGGGCACCACTGATATGAGTCTGGCATCATCCTCTTGCTCAGCATTGATCTGCTTCCCCTCTCAGGCTGCTCTTCTCCAGCTGAACAGCCCCAGGGCTCTCAGCTTTTCCTGGGCATGGAGATACTCCAGCCCCTCAGCATCTTCATAGCCTCTGCTGGACTCTCTCCAGTATTCTAGCCAGGAAAGCTTTCTGGCAGGAGGCCAGTGCTGTAGCCCAGGATGAGGTGGCCACCATGGCTCCCAGCAAGAAGAGGGGCAAAGGTGGGGAGGGAGGGTGGTTAGTGTGGCCACATGCAAGGAGCTCACTCCCTTTGCTGCTTCTGCCATTGTTGCAGCTCCTGCCAGCAAAGTTTTTTCCCCCCGCTGATGGTGGTTTGCCTGAGGGGTGGTGGGACACCCCTGCTTTGGCAGAGGGCTCCAGATGTAGCTGCAGCAGGAGAGGAGAGGAGTGGGAGGGGGAAGAGCATCAGGGCCAGTTCTGAGGAATTCACACAGTGGTTCAGACCTTTCCTCCCTTTGCTGTAACCTCTGTCTTCCAGCCATGACTGCTTCCCTTCATTAATTACTCTCGCTCCCTAGATGCACTCATTTCAAGCTACCTTTAGGGTTCAGAGTGCAGAAACCAACTGACCAAGGTTGAAAGCAATTAACAAACAGGTTATTTTAAATTAACAGCTGCTTTTAACCAGCTGTCCAGAACTGCTTTTTTTTTCTTTTCCTACAGCAAAATTAGCAAGGCAATGCACCTCAGGGAAAAAAATGGATTGGCATTTCTTTTGTTATTGTGCTGCCTTTTCCCCTTCTTTTTCTTTTTTTCTTTAAACTCATGCCAGTTTAATACTAAACAATTCCAGCTTGGATTTTAAAGAAGTGTTGAAATACACTGACTGCAGAAATGTGAATTGTGAATGGCATAAGACATTGAGCAAGAGCAGCACTTTTGCTTCCGTTGGCTATCTCGTGCTACATCAAGATGGGTTTGTTTGTGGATGGCATATTGAGGTGTCAGTGTTTTCTTGATGGGTTGCAGTGGTTTTTTTTCCTCCACTCCTCTTCTGTCTTGCCTTCCCTCTTAACACAGATGCTTTGTTGCTTAGACCCTCACTGACTTCTTCATGAGGTGGATTTGCAGACAGGAGCAGGCTCAGCCCATGAGCCCAGCCAGGAGCTGAAGACAGTGCAGAGCAGAGCTCATGCTCAGAGGCTTTGATTCCTGCAGGAATTTATTAGTTTGGCCTGGGTGCTCTAAAGACCTTTACTGCTTTCTGCTTAGCAGAGAGCATGAGCTGATCGAGCTGTCCTCAGGAACCCAGGAAGCAGAAACAGTGCTGTAAGCCTCTTAAATACTGCCAGGAATCTTCTCTTTTTCTGTGGATTTTAATGTCAGAGCTACCTTACCTCTAAGGATGTTACCAGGAGGAGCTTACACCAGTCGTGAGGCACTCATTCAAAATACGTTGGCCTGGATTGTCCACCTCAACTCAAAAAGATGTCTTCTCACACACCTCCAAGCCTTTAAACCCCCCTGGGTCAGGTTGCATTTGGGCAGTAGGGTGATAGTCATCCTGGCCCATTGATCTCCACCTTGAGAAATGTTGCCCAACACTTTAGCTCAGGTCTACCTCTTAATTTTTCTTCCCCAGGTTCTACTGAAGTCCCCTTTTGCCATGCTAAATAAATTTTCCTCCTCTTTGATGCATCTGCTCCTCAGAAACGTTCATGTTGTGCTTTTCTTAGCTATTGTGTTAGCCTGAAACAGTTCCCAGGGTGCAGCTGGACACCAACACATGACAGCAGCTCTGGAATTAATTGTCTCATCAATGTTAACACCCTTCCAGGGCAGACTTGGTAATTCTCAAAGTCAGTCCTGGCAGCTTTAGGTGCAAAAGTGAGCAGGTTCATCAATAGCATACTCTCAGCTTTTGGTCTCTGCTTCTTAAACTGTGCTAACTGCTTTGCAAGAGAATGTCTGCATTTGGTTTGGTTTTGTTTGGATTTTGGGGGTTTTCTTTTTTTTTTGTCAGCTTTACAGCTTCCCTGGTTAGTTCTGCTAGCCTTCCAAGCTATTCTATGGCTGCTTTGTATGAATTCCCTCCAAACTGCCCTTAGTTTTTGTTTACACAGACTGCAGAATTGAGCATAGTTGGTGGTTGGTTGTTTTTTTTTCCTATAGTAGGCTGCACCCGATCAATATAGATAAAACCCATTACTTCCCTGTTACTTGCTGTCTCTGCATATGCAGCCTAAAATCGTGGTGACCTTTTTTGCTGTCAGACTGCATTGTGGACTCATGTCTAATTTACTGTCTTCTACTGACCCTCAGTCTCTCCTACTCGTTGCTGCTTTCTAGGTTTGTGTGGTCTAGAGTTTTTCTTTTTCCTTTTTTCTTAATTAAAAAAACCCACCAAAACTGTATTTCTTGCTTGCTTGCTTGCTTGCTTGCTTGCTTGCTTTTTTTTCCAAGTTATATTTCATCTTGCAGTTTTTCTGCTTGTAGGTTCACTCTCTCCACACCTCAGCTGCCTCTCTGCCCTCACTAGTTTTCTGACTCTTGGGGGTTTTATAGTCTCTGTAAATTTAATTCAAAGAAATTAGTGTTTTAACATGATTCCACATACCAAAAAAATAAAAAAGCTTCTGCTGCCCTACATATGTTGGTTTTGTTGAGGACTTTTTGTTGCATGTGTTATCTGTAAATATATCTCATCAGTATAGTTAGCAAGTGCTGATAAATGGAAGCTGAGTGACCGGTTACTTATGGAGAGGTGACTTTGCGAGTCATTAGCCGTGAGGTAACTGAATCCTGTTGAAGGGATGAGATCACCTGTAGCTCTATTAAAAGAGGAGATGATGAGCAGGGCAGCCTGCTGGAGAACTGCTGTGGGACAACAATCCAGTGGTCTGGCAAGGAACCACCAAGAGATGCTGAAAGACAAACTGGAATGTGTAGGGAAGGCTGAAGCGGCTCATGATGATGGAGGGAATTTTTAGGTGAATAGACAAGTCCTCTTATCTGCTGCATGTTCTTAACTGAGTGTTTGACACGGTGTCTAACCTCAAGCTGAAGACAAGGCAGCATGGGCTTTTAATCTTGTGGGTGTGCTTTTACTGATTTAGCTGCCTTCTGTGCCAGCTAGACTTCACCTTGCTTTCTGTAGCCTCCCTTCTATAGGGAATCAAGGGTACCATGGGGGATGAGATATCCCAATTTCCTTTTTGGAAAGTCCATGAGGAGAAAGAATTGTTTTTCCATCATCTCTTCACTTTTCTCTCCTGTATTATTCCATATGAGCAAACCAGGCTTTGAATATATAGGTTTATTTGAACATACTCCCTGGGGAAGTTCCAGGAGATGCCCAAGTCCTCCTGAAATCAGTAACAGGGAGGGGAAAAAGCTTCTCCAAGTAACTGTGATCTGAAATAATCAAATTTCTCACAGCTCTAGTAATACGAAATATGTGTTTAAACATGGCTATCAAGATGAAAGAAACTATGACTCAGAAGTTTTAATTCAACGGTTTAATAAATGACGAATGTTCCCTCCGATATCCTGGCAGCCCTCAGATTAAAAATTGTTGACTGAGCTTAAGGAAAAAAAAAATAAAATAAAATTGCCCTCATGCCGTTGATCTTGGGGAAGCTATGGTCACTGTGTGCCAGCTCAGGATCTGGTCGGAAGAATACAAATGACTTTAGCTTCATGCCTGACATGTCAGTTTTGCTATTCATCTGCTTGCTATTAAGGTCAGTGGTACTAAACCGCTGGGTCTGTGGCCAGTGCAGCATCCTCAGCAGCAACGCTGCAGATAATGAACATTTCTGTGAAACGTGCTCATCCTATCAGTCAGGGTTTGCTTCTTTTGGTTCTTTTCTTCTCCCTGCTTTCACCATTGTGTAAATTTGGCGAGCAGAGCTGTAAACAAAAAGGTGTTATTAAAAACATAATAAATGAGTTAGGAAAAGGAAGGTGTTGTCAGAAATCTGGGCTTTAATGCTCCCCAGCGATTCCTGATGATGTGAAGAAAGGACTGTGATCTTAGATATGTAAAGCTGATTTTTGACTGGTTGAGATATCAGCTCATCAGTGCCTTCTGAAGCTAGAGATCCTGCTTCAGAAAATATGAAGGCAGCTGCAGTGACCATGCCACATATACCCGCAAGGGTCTTAAGGTCAACAGCTGAAGAACAGATACAGTGAGCTACTGTCCCAGTTCTTGTTCCTCTTCTTCTCCATTATGGAAAATAAGGGACTAAGTCCATCCTGGGTGTAACATTCTGTATATTTTTTCTGCACCTGAAGAGTCTTGAAAGCTGTCCCATCTTTTTGACCTGTGTCTCCTGAAGGGTTCCATGGGGATGTTTACCCTCGTGTGCCAGGGTACCGGATGACACATTATGTACAGTTGGACAGAACCAAGATAGTGCTGAGAAACCACTTGTCAACTGCTGGGTTATTGCCTGATCCCAGTGCCTAGTTGGCATCTTCCTGCTTTCCCCGTGGATAGCACAGAGGTCAGATACTTCTGTGCAAGCTTTGTAAAAAAACACAGGAAGTTAAACTGGAAGGTCTTTTTTTTTTTCTGAAAATAAATTCAAAATGCTTTCTAAGATGAGTAAGTGTGGCTACAGTTTGTGGCATCCCAGCACTGCTGTTGATGGGGACCTCAGCTTGGTAAATACAGCTCGTGTCTCTACCAGGCAAGGTTCACACAACATGGCCTAACTTTCATCTCCTCTGCTCCTGAGGTTAGGCTGCTTCAGTTCCGTGGAGGTCGTTGGTTTGCTCTGGAGTAAATAGTAGCAGAATGAATTCCAGCTGTCTGCGTGATACATCGGGATAACAATGGGATGTAAAGTCACAGATGCCTGAATGAGAGATTTATTTTTTTTTTTTTTAGGTTACTGAAACTCAGATTTGTGCATGACTTATTATGGACACTGTCCTTCACAGCCTGTGACTGGGAGGGTGCAGGATCCATTTCCATGCAAAGTGTGTGACTTGTGCCAAATTATTACAGACAGATTTATGATAGAGAGAAGAGACTGAAAGGAAACAGTATGTCAGAAATGAATTAGAAGTCAAGAAGGAAAAAGAAATGTAAAACACTTGAGCAGCCTGTATCTTTTTAATATTTTAAATAGAAAATCATATTTCACTAGCTCAGGGTCTTGGTCTAGGGAAGATACTTAAAACCAATTCTTAAATTTAACATGGGCACATAGGTACTGGAATCACAACTTTTTTTTCCTCCAGTGCTTTCCTGGGATTGAGTTTAAGTTATCAGAGGAATGGTGCCAGCAGTATACTTTTTATCCTTTACAAGCAACAATTATTAGGGTATAATCTATATTGCTTTCATCTTTTGTATTATTTAAACACTTGCAAACTGCACCAGCTAGAAGCTTTATTTGGTGGGGTAACTACAGGGTGTGTTCTACTGACAGGAAGAGAGATGAGCAGGATATTGGCTCAGATTAAGAGTCAAACTTCTTTGCAGGTGCTCACATCTGTGTGTGAGAATTGGGCTTAATTGTCCTGGATAATTGTGAAAAATTGAATTTCTTGACATACTTCAGTTGAATTTTTTGACATACTTCAATATTTTGTAAGATGGAGCACATCTTCTGAGTCACTGCATATAAGGAGCTAAAGGAACTAACTCTGCATCATTGATGTGGCTCAAGTATTTTTCTTTTCTTTTCTTTTTTTTCTGGTGAAAACATAAAACAAAATGCAAACAAATACCAAAGATATGTAGTGAAGAAGGCTACCAAGGGAAAATCAGCTCCTCTGCAGTAAATTTTACAGTGGTACTTTTACTAATGGAAATCATATGCCTATACCAAAACCAGGGAAAGATATTTCATCTCACATGCTCTAGGTCGTTTTATTTATGACCTCTGCTATAGAGATTCAGCCTCGTTTTTCCCAATGTAATATGTGGCTCCAGTTGCATACCAATGACATTCACTTGCCATGTTTGTGACAAATTGCAATCAACAGAACTCAAGAATTTGTTCTTTGGTTATTACAGGGAAAATCCATTGTAAAGATTAGGAATATGAAGAGCATATATATATGTGTGTGTAATTTGCATTATGTCTTCTGGGAGTTGTGGGTGTGAGCAGAGCTTTTTATCTCCAGAGTCTCTCTTGAACCATCCCAGATCAGTCCCACTGGGTAAGAGGCATGGGCACTAACCCAGAGCTACATAAGCACGGACTAGGATGCGTGGTTTTACTGGTCTGCCAGTTGCTGTTGGGAAGAGTAGATTATGGAGGAGTTCAGACTCAGTGGAAACATTAATCTGAGTCTTTCCCTCCTGCCTAGCTGTTGCATTTTATGAAACGTGTAGGAATGTAATGATCCCTGAGACATTGGCTGCTCTTTTGGATTTGGTGGAACTGATGTCGGGGTTCACGTGTAGGTGGGGGAATGAGAAAAGATTTAGTAGACAAGCAAAGCAACCCCCTTTTTCTCAAAGAAAACAAGCTGGATTTTATTTTTCCTTCCCCCCCCAAAAAACCAGTATGTTAAAGTCATGACAATAATACTGAGAAGTTATCTTTCCTGTTTATTCACTGTAAATGATTCTCTTGACTTAAGTCAGAACACAACGCGCTTGAACGACTGCACCTCCCACGCTGTGCTGCTCTGAGTGGAAATAGACTTGCAGGAGATGTTCTGCTTTCCCAGTTTCATTTTCTCTTCTCACTGCAAGCCTTTGTTAAATCGAGGAACTGGTGTAGACTGTTTTTATGAAGGATCGTAAGAAGTTAGGGTTTGCAGAGGCCAATTAGTTCTGCTCCATCTCTCTGCCAGTGCAGAGTTGTAGTATGCAAAGTAATTTCTAGTGCTTTGTCTAGCTAATTTTTGACATGGGCATGTAGTGTTTTCACAGTTGAACAAAAGTATTCTTTTTTGTTGGGTTTTTTTGTTTGTTTGTTCCCCCCCACCCCCCCAGAGTTCAACCTAAAATGTTCTTTTTCTTGCTTTCATCCCATGACCCCTTGTTATACTGCCATGTACCACACTCGGCAACTTGATTGGCTTTTTGGTGTTCACAGCATGTAGGTGCGTGTGGAAGGTTGTTGTGTTTTGGCTGTATAGTGTTTCTTTCCAGAAGAGGGAGGTCAGAAACATATACCGCTGAACCCCTACCATGTGCTGTGCAATCACTTACGCTGCTTGGAGGAGCACTGGTGACAGACATTTGAAGGCTTAACGAGTCACTTTGTTGCAATGAGCTGCTTTTTTTTCATGTATTATTCCATGTTCTCCTCACCCCTGTGCTCACAGTAGGAGCCAGCCTTTTATTTTTTTTAGCCTCATCTTATTTGAATTCTTTCTTGTAGCTATCCAATTCCATAACAAACTGGAACAAGGCAAAGATGTGTGCACAGTAAATCGCCTCTTTTGGCAGAGGAGGAAAGTTTGTGCTTTCTTTCATAATCCTCTTTACGTATTCCAAATTAATTTGTTTCCACAGCTTTTCTCCTTTGTAGCTTTTTTCTTTCTTTTTTTTTTTTTTTGGGTAAATGAAGCTATTGTCTGTTCCCCTGGAAAACTGCTGTCCCATACATACTGTGCTGAAGATATCTGCTCAGCCTCGCATAATCTGCCTGCTACCCACATTATCACCTCTGCTTAGTGTCAAAAAGATATGGTCAGACCCAATTTAGCCCTCCAAGTTCCTGAGAGAACTAGGAGTTGTGGAGTAGTTTCTTTTCCCAACATAATTTGGTAGAAACAATACATGTCATTTCAAACAGATACAGGCAACACATAGAAATTCCTCCTTTAACGCTGGCCTACTGTGCTGTCAGATAGCGATTTGAAGATGGCAATAAACACCAGTAAAACTGATTAGTCTGTTTAACAGAAAATACCTATAGAAAGGAAAAAAGTGTGCTCTGAAAATGATGCTCTTCTCTCACACTGACCAAAGTTGGTTGTCCTCAAGCAGCTTTAACATCTGTTGATACTGCTCATTAAGAAAGGTCCTCCTGTTGCAGTTTCACTGCCTTTACTATGGTCTGGATTGAGTAAGACGGGTATTATCTGTAGTTGGCTTAGATGAAGCAGTTTGAGTTGGGTACCTCTAAGTGTAAACCCAAGCCCTGGTCCCAGTCTAGGTGTATTGTAGCTGTGTCATTATTTTAATCGTCAGAGTTACAAGATGTGGCTGATGCAAGGGATGACTGAGCCAGTGGACAAAGGAATATTGAGAAATAAATCCTCCTGCCCACACATCTTATTTAACTCCAGGTCACTGGTGAATCCTTGCCAAAGATGTGCAAAAGCCCCTTTGTCACCAAACCTTTCAGCCAATCCGTGGTAACGTTTCACCCGAAGCATTGGGTGCCTCGGACCTTTCTGTGCTCTCTTGGAAGATGCTGAATTTCTGCAGGTCGCTGAAATCTGCTTCTGCTTGAACGCAGCATCTTCCCCGCTGTTGTAACCCCGGAGTTTGGCAAACAAACCCAGCTTGTGAACGCCACCCCCTCCGGGGCCGTGCCCGTGTTGTGCCCCGGGTGTCACCCTGGCTAAGGCCGTTTCGTCTCGAACAACCCGAGATGGAGACGCGCCAAAAGCATCCGGGCCGGTGGCACAGCCGTGACTGAAAGGCTCGGAGTTTAACAGGCGCTGGTTTTCCGGCGAGGCGGGGGAGCGGCCCGAGGGCCGAGTGCGGCGGGCGCGGGGCGGGACCGCTCCGGCCGCGGCTTCCCCACAGCCCCGGGGGTCAAGCGGCACATGCGCGGAGAGGGGGTCGGGCCGGGCCCACGGCGGCAGAAGGAGGGAGCCGGCCTGAGATCCCCTCCCACACCTTCCCCCGCCACCCATGGCGGGAACTTTCTGGAAGATCTGACTGCGCAGATGCGAAGCCCCGGGGGTGGTCCCGCCGACCGGGAGATAAAAGGGTCAAGCCCCAGGTGCCCCTTGTGCAGCCACCGCTGCGGGATGCCCGACACGGCTGGTTGGGTGCTGCTGGATCCAGGGTGGGTGCTGCCTTTACCTCCTCTCTCTCTCATCGGTTTCAGTGCGGGCGGGTAAGTTGTTTGCCTGTAAAGTTTTATTGAAAGCGTCGGTGGATGTCACTTTTAGAAGTGACTGTGCTTTTTCCAGGTGTTCTTTCTATAGAATCATAGAATGTTAGGGGTTGGAAGGGACCATGAAAGATCACCTAGTCCAACCCCCCTGCCAGAGCAGGGTCACCTAGAGCAGGTCACACAGGAACATGTCCAGGAGGGTTTTGAACGTCTCCAGAGAAGGAGACTCCACAACCTCCCTGGGCAGCCCGTTCCAGTGTCTGCCACCCTCACAGTGAAAAAGTTTTTCCTTGTGTTTACCCTAAAACTCTTGCGCTCCAACTTACTCCCATTGCCTGTTGTCCTAACATTGGGTGATACTGAGAAGAGTCTGGCTCCATCCTCCTTACAATGCCATACAGTGATGGGTGTTGTAGGCAGTCATATGCCATACAATGATGGGTGTTCCAGGCACCAGGCCTGCAGTCGTTTTGGTTTGCTATCTAGAAGTGGCACTCTTTGTTATTTGTCAAGGCTTCTGGTGCAATTTTCACGGTCAAGCTTAAGGAAAAAGCAGTGAGGTGTTTCAAAATGAAGCAGGCGTCTAGCAAGAAGTGAGCTTTCTCGAGGGAGTCTTCTCTGAGTTTGGGAGGATGCTGAATTCTGACCCAGTGCTCGTTGATGTGTTGCACGCATCTTAGGATGCTGGCCAGACAAATGCCCTCAGCTGATGGAGCAGTTACAAATTTCACCAGGTCCTCAAAGCATTTCCTCCTGCTGATTAGCATCATTTCTGCCTTGTCCAGGTTGAGCAGTAGCCAGCTGGCCGCCTTCCAGAAACCAATTTCTGCCAGACATTGTTTGAGGTTGGCAGCAGCCGTGTCTGGGTCAGGAAGGAAGGAGATAGAGAGCTGGATGTCATCAGCGTGCTGATGGTAGGGCAGCGTGTACCGCTTGGTAGATGCCCTGCAGCAGCCGATGAACCGGAGAGGTGGGTGGAAGTGAACCCAGTAGGAAAATTGGAGGCTGCGCAGTCGCCCAGCAAAAGATTTGTAAGAGCGTATCGTCTCACATGGAGAGACGGGGGGAATGTCTGGAATTCCTCCCTATGGATTTTTGTGCTCATTAGTGTGTAAATCTCGCAGCGAGCGGGTTGTTCTGGGCAGTACTTTCACTCAGCCAGTGTAAATCCCCGTGGCCTGGGTTGTGAGCGATGCTGGTGGTTGCTCAGGCAGCAGGATGTAAATGATGGTGACCTGCTTTCTGAAACACCCCCAGTTTCAGCAGCCTTTTCCAAGCACGCTACAGGTGTGTGTGTTGTGTCAGGCATAATATCAGACGATGAAGATTATTTAGTAAGTGAAGAAGTTTGGGGTGTGCAAATGCATGGTTTTGTACTGTAGGTTCAGCCTGTGATGTGGATGTCTCCGCTTCAACGTATGGCCTTGGGAGTCTGTATTTATCTTGTGGGACTTTGCAGTAGTTGTACCATAAGGCATTGCTTGTGTGCCCCTTTAGCTGTTGTGTCTCTCCAGCTGCATCTGGGAAGGTCTAAAGAGTTAGATTTTGTAGAATGGAAATGTACTTGAGGTGACTTGTGACCTTCAGTGAGATGAAACCAAGCAGGCAAACCCTGAAACACAGGACATCTCAGGAGATGTCCTGAGGAGAGCAAAGAAATGGGAGAAGCACTGGTTTGAGCCCAGGAATAACACCTCTCCCCGAGGCTTCATTTAAATGAATATTTTACACATAAGGCTGAGACTTACGAGTGGATCAGGATTGTGTAAAATCTGTGAATTCAGCATGAGCCGCTACTTTAATGCGATGTCTTTAGGACATGAAGTCATTATGATAATGATGTGATTGGGAAGAAGATAGAGAATTTTGCTCCAAAGAGTGGGCTGCTGAGAAGAAACAGCATTATGAGTTTAATGCTTTAAGTTGAGCACCCATAATATGTCACTTAGAGGTATTTAGACTTCTTACACGCCAACAAAACTGCTGCTAAGGGTGGTACCTGCTTGCTTTACCCATAGCAGAAGCCCACTGATGTTGCACAGCTGAATGTGCTTCTTATCAGAGTAAAATATTGCCTAAGAAAAAAAAAATGCTGCCTCCTTCTTTTCCTGCGGAACACCTTAAGGTTTGAGAGCAGAAGTTAAGCAGCAACTCGTTATCAGTTGAGCCATCTTATTTTAAACTGGTTCAGGGATTATCTAAATTACTAGATACTGTTTCTAATTATCTGGATTTGGTAATATGCAAGCTACTAACTCAGATTTTCAAAATGCTTTGCAAAAAGCGTGGTTGTGGTTTGCCACCCTGTCAAACAAATGAAAATTTTCCTCTGAAGATTTTCCTTAAACAAACAAACCCTGGAAGTGAATTCTATATGTGAAACTGTATAGGAGATTCCTGTGCTGTATGAAAGAAAAGGTTGGAGTTGTACATTTGCAGTCTTGTGCTGTCTCATTCAGACTTTCAGAGGAATTTTATCTATAGGTAGATTATAGGCTGCAAGCATTTCAAATTAAGTAGTAAAACTTTGATAAACTTCTAACTCCTGGAACGAGTCTTTGCATTTGGTCTAGCAGAAAGATGCTGCAATAGGTATTTGTCTAGAGAAAATGTAGGTGAGTGTCTGTGTTCACTTGTGCTTTAAATGACAATGTAAAGATGATGATTATATAGGGTTTAGAGTGCTGCTGTACCCAGAGTGGTTCATCAAAACACCTATGGCTGCATTTAAAGAATCGGCCCAACAGGAGCCCTGTTAGCTATTGGTTTACCAAAAGAAATCCCTTTTTATTTTCTTTTTTTTTTTTTTTTTCCCTTCATGTGCTTTAAAAAACATCAGTTGCTTGTCTCATATGTCTCATCAGGTCCATATCACTGGCCACATTCTGAGATACTATGTTCATGCAGCTTCTGCTGAGAGTAGCTGGGAACCAAGTCCTCAGCATCACTCCAGATCGAGTCCTCTTGAGATTTATTACATTATAATAGAAAATAGCTCATTATTATTTAAAGCAGTAGGCTGATTGAATAACACACTCTGGCAACTGCAGGGTCTTTACTGGCTAATAGAGCCTCTGTGATAAGGTTATGGTTTTCTCCTGCATTCGTATTGTTGGAATTTACAGTGGTTTAATTTCTCCTTTACTCTGTGAGTTAATTACCAG
The DNA here is from genome assembly GCA_024336885.1 of Actenoides hombroni. Taxonomy (NCBI): domain Eukaryota; kingdom Metazoa; phylum Chordata; class Aves; order Coraciiformes; family Alcedinidae; genus Actenoides; species Actenoides hombroni. The sequence continues at coordinate 3,930,554 of WUAM01000162.1, forward strand.
TGGTTTACTCTAAGTGCTCAGCCTTTCACAGGTAGGTTGTGCAGCTGCATGGGGTCTGATCAGACAAATTGCACAGCGTTTTTTCCTGATGGACAGCAAGCAACTGTTATTAACCAGTGAGATAGCTGATGGAATCATCAGGGTTCGGGGGTTTCAGTGATGTGGGGGGATGAAGATGAACAGGAGCCTTATGCTCTTTTTGAGTGGTTGCAGAAGTCACTTGTCTGGCAGGATCTGGGGGATGTTTGGAGCCTAATTTGCCACCTAGCATGCAGATTTTATCCATTTCCTTAGATATGTTGTTGTTTATTGGTTGGAAATCCAGGAGTGTTTGTTTCTTATGAATGATGTCTAGCTCAAAGGATGAGCGTGTCTTTCTGTATTCTGTTTATTGCTACTTACATTAGTAGGAAAATAGTTTGCTGTTGAGAAAATTGTCTTTTAAAGTCAAGGATATCTACTGTTGGCAAATTTGTGGGGAGCTGATGCAACCTTCTTGCTCGTACATCCTGTAAAATCCCAGTTTGAGAGATTTTAGCTTTCATTCCTGGGCATCACGAGCTCTTCCCTAGAAACTGTCATCCCTATCAAAAAAGAGATTTCTGTGAGACTTCCTGAGTAGATGCAGGCTCAAAAATAGGACTCTTGTCAAGCTTTATCATAGGGTCTTATGTTAGCTGTAGAGGAATCCAAACACCACCTTCGTAGATGTCTACCTAGGGACAATGATTCCATCAATGTGTGAAATATACTACATTTAAAAATATTGACTCATAGCATTAAGCCAAGGTGATAAAGGCTTCTGCTGATGAATACTTTACTGTTAATGATGACAGTTGGTAATTTGCTCTGGTGGATATCAGTGTAATTTGTGGAGAGACCCATCAACCGTCCATAAAAAGACGTAATTTTCTCTGCTAGCTTGGAAAAGCAGCATTTCCCCTGTTTTTGAGACTGGCTTAAGAATTGTGAGAAGTTTTGTGGTTTCATGCTAGTATGCACCCCCACATTTATAGAGGAGAAAACCAGACTGATGAAAGAAATAGGATAAATAACCTCAGTGTTCATGAAAAGCTAAGGAAGTGCAGGTGAGTCCTCCCTTCTCTGGTGTTCCCCTGAGCCCAGGGCGGAGCATCGGGACCATAACCCGACCTTGCCTGCCCCAGGAGGAGTCAGAGGAGTTCTCCCCTCCACATTTCCATTGGGAAGGGCTGGCCTCATTTCCCTGTGGACAACAAGGACTTTGTTGCACCTTAATTGCGAAGATGGGGCCCAGATATGGGTGCTGAGGGTCATTAGGAGGAAACGAGCTGGGTGTGTTGCGGGGAGCTGCACCACCAACACCGGTTACCAAAACCAGCCGTGTTGGTACTTAGCATATAATAACAGTATTATCTGCTGGCATCTGATGTATTATTAAGTTGTATAATGTGTTGACAGGACTGACGACGTCTAGTATGAGAAACAAAACTGTTGGGTTGTGCAATGGGAAGGAGCGTTGCTCACTGGGGTTGTCAACTCTTTGGGGCAGGAGCTGCTCTGGTCTCTGCCCGAGACTTCTGGCTCCACCGTAATTTAGATCATCGTAAACGCTGTGGCTTGCTACTGTTTAGGGAGGTGAATCATGTGAAGCTTTATAAATCTGAGAGTTTCTTCCCAAGTGATCTTCCCCTGGTTGCGTTTAAGGCAATGTTACAGGCCCGTGTTGCAAGAGAATGTGATACCAAAACCATTCCCCACAAACATCTCTTTCCTACGTTCGCTTGACTCCGAAGCTGGACTTAGTTCTTAACGATGTTGGCTACTTAGTTAAGAACTATACTTTATTGCAGGCTTGATCAAGTGCGGAGAAGGGAATCCTTTAGCTGTGGTGATCTGGTATGTGAACAAGATGCTACTGCCAGCATCAAGACTGAGAATTTACGTCTTTATTTACAGAAAATCAAATACCATTCAAGCAGATCCTGCACATAACTCCTCCTGCAGGTAGCAGGTGTGAATCTGGAAGGCTGCTTCCTTGTGAGTCACACAAGATGAGGTTTCTTTTTGGCAGGAAGGACTATTGTAAGAAATCTGTAGCCATTCAGTTGTTGCCTCTAATTAGACTGCCTAAGGTGGCTCTTTGGAGATGGACTGTGGCTACAGAGCTTCACTTCACACCCTTTTCTGCAACTGTCCCAGCATAAACCCGTAGAGATCAAGGAAATAAGAGCAAACCTGATGTTTTTTCCCTAGCATCCCAAGCCTTGATCTCTCCCTTCAACTTTCTTGTGGAGGGTGTGCCTTTTTTCCTTTCAGGTTCTTCACTTTCTAACAATCTTTCTGTTGCAAATCAATATTATCGATAGCTCTCTCCTGAGCCTCCTTGCATTAATAAGCGAGCTAAAAAAAAAGCTTGTTGGGGTTTGTCCTGTGCACAGATTCACATAGCTGGCTGCACGGGTGCTCTGAGCACGGTGTGAACTTCTTGGGTGGGTGGGAGACAGTCCCACTGTGTCACTGGGAGCCATAAGATGTCTAATATACTGCTTATTGGTAAATTATGTGAAAAAATCGTGTTAGTTAACGGGAAAATAAAGAAAAGGACATTGCTGTGCTTGTGAGCTCCTGGTGTTTGTGTTTTGGGGTTTTTTTTCCTTGTCCTTTTTTGTTTGCTTGTTGTTGTTTGTTTGTTTTGGGGTATTTTTTTGTGTGTGTGTTATACATGGTTATGCAACTCCAGTTAGGGGTGGGCAGGGTCTGAGCCTCAGCTGCTTTCACACCCAGAACTTGCAGCTTGGCTAACCAGTGTCTTTTAGGAGTAAAGGAATTTGAGAGTAAGTCCTTTTACCAAGAGGGACTTGTTAGGCTGTGGGGCGGTGATAGGACTGGAGGGAATGGATTAAAACTAGAGATAAGTCGATTCAGGTTGGACATTAGGAAGAATTTCTTCCCCATGAGGGTGGGGAGACACTGGAACTGGTTGCCCAGGGAGGTGGTGGAAGCCCCATCCTTGGAAGTGTTTCAGCCCAGTCTGGATGGGGCTCTGAGCAACCTGCTCTAGTGGAAGGTGTCCCTGCCCATGGCAGGGGGGTGGGAACTGGATGATCCTTAAGGTCCCTTCCAACCCTGACAATTCTAGGATAGAGAAAGCAGCAGAGGGAAAATCAAGGGCCAGCCTAGGGAAAGGAAACGACCTGC
>WUAM01000162.1:3955607-3966048 GCA_024336885.1 Actenoides hombroni
CCTCTCCTCTCCTCTCCTCTCCTCTCCTCTCCTCTCCTCTCCTCTCCTCTCCTCTCCTCTCCTCTCCTCTCCTCATTCCTTAGGCAATTACTGTAAATGAGAATAAATTAGCAATAAATCAGGAGGTTGAAAGCAGCATTTGGTTATGCTAATTTAAAAAGTTTTGATAGAAAATTCTCATTTCCTGAGTATATTTTAGGAAGAAAAAATTCTAACATATCACCTGTGTCTTCACATGATATGAAGGAGTGCTTCAAGATTTACTCCTCCTCATCTCCAGTCTGCCACTTGTAATAGAACCTCACCTGAAAGTTATGCTGGCACAAATTCAGGATTACAAGTCTTCATGTACAGTTACCAACAATTTAAAAACCAAATTGTTCTTTGATGTCGAATACCATGCCTCTAATTTTTTTTTAACTACCTCTTTTCTATAAAACTGTTTGAGTCAAAGTTTTCAGCTTTACAGGTATGGCTCAGATTTCCATAATGTCCCTTTACAACACATTTCTTGATGGCAGTATGACTATGCTCATTTCCCCTTCCCTTGCTTAAATCCTATAATTAGTATATATAGTCAATTAACATATTACTTCTCTCCACATCCTCTGCCATTTCAAATTAACATCATTTGTTTGCAACATAAAATGTTGGAATACTATTTACCCTCTCAGATTGGGTTATTAGCAAGAATCTACAAGTATGGGGTTTTTTTAAAGGCATAACTCAATGTTTTAGGTACAACATGTGCATATATATCAGTACACTGTGCCTGGCTCCAGAATGACTACCAGCTGCCAGCTTTAGTGTCTTTACAGGGAGTTTCACAGCATTACAGTGGGTATACACATGCCATGTGGTTAAGAGGCAGAGTCCAAAATCTGCTTCAAAATCCCTGATGATGCACTAAAGAATTCTGCTTTACAGGCACTAAAAACTGCAGCTACCTGAACTCGTACCACTAAAAGGTGCAAGACAGTTTAAATACTGCTGTCAAACTATTCTGAACCCTAAAATCAATGAAAAGTTTAACATCTAATTTCCAGTGGAAGTTACAAATGCTTCTTTACAAGCTGCTTTCTGACACCGCTAGATTTTCTAAAAGTACTCCCGCCAACTCAGAACTTCTAAAAGTATAATGAGGAGGTGACTCCGCACCCCTACCATGATAATGACAGTTGTTGTTCACATCCTTCTCTTCTTTTGGAGAAGAAAAGAGCCATAATGAATGGAACAACAGTATAGAATACTTTTGGCTGGAAGAGACCTTCAAGATCATCAAAGCCAACCTTATTCCTAGCCCTAGCAAAAACCACTAAACCATGTCCCTAAGCACAACATCTAACCAGCTCTTTAACACTTCCAGGGATGGTGACTCCACCACCTCCCTGGGCAGCCCATTCCAATGCCTGACAACCCTTTCTGGAAAGAAATGCTTCCTAATATCCAGCCTGAACCTCCCCTGGTTCCACTTCAGGCCATTTCCTCTTGTTTTATCGCTTGTTACCAGGGAGAACAGACCAACTCCCGCCTCGCTACAGCTTCCCTTCAGGTAGCTGTAGAGGGCAATAAGGTCTCCCCTCAGCCTTTTCCCAAGGCTGAACGACCCCAGATCCCTCAGCCTTTCTTCATAAGAGACATGCCCCAAACCCTTCACTAGCTTTGTAGCTGCCTCTGGACCCTCTCCAGCACCTCAACGTCCTTCTTGTAGAGAAGGGCCCAAACCTGGACACAGCATTTGAGGTGTGAATTCAGTGTGGTGAAGCAGGATCTGTTGTTTGTCAGCTCAGGAAATCAGGCCAGCTTGCAGAAGATCCATTTATAAGATGCCAAGTGTACCAAGCCCCTAGTGAGGAATAACAGGCCCCCATCTAGTTTGGAATCGTGTGGGAGAGGAGTGGCAAAGAGCTGGTCTTTAGTAGGCTTGAGACAAGCCCTTACTTGGCCTGCATTTCCCTCAGTTTTTCTTTCTCTGAAGGCCATGCCATGTGCACAAAAGTTAATTCCTAAAAGCTGTGTCCTTTTCTACCCAAAGTCCCTTGTGAGGTCGGTAGGTTTGGGTTTTCCCCTCCTATTTCAGCGTCAGTCTGTGCAGCTGTTCCGACTTCTTTAGTGCTGGGCAAAACTAAAGCTCCAAGTTAGAACCAGGTGCGCTTCTTTTATTCCTTCCTGGCAAATCTATGTCTTTTAAGTTTTTCTCAGGATATTGATTGCTGGTAATTTAATGTGTCTCAACTGTGAAAAGCTGTTATGACAGTTTCACAGGCTGTTGCAGTTTTTTATTTCCCCATTCGCAGACAAAAATGGAAGACTTTCCTCACTGGAAACTGTAATATATAATTCAGGTAACATCACCCCTTGCAGTAGCCAGGTGCTGTAACTTCCAGCCGTTGGACCACTATTATAAAATAGCCCAGTCTATAACGATCTGACCTGTTCTTTGTTACATTTCCATAAAAGAATTAGCCCGATGAAATGAACCGGACACAGTTCATACCATATTCATAGTTCATTCATCGTGTTTAAGAGCTGGGTAGATACTGTGCTTAGGGACATGGTTTAGTGGTTTTTGATAGGAAAAAGGTAGCCGAGCCAAAACTCGGCGATGGATGTGATTAACTGTTTTGAATTCTGCCCATAAAATTGAGCCTGTGCTTAGGGTGAGACACGATGCTTGGGATCCTCAGCATTCCTGCCAGTCACATTCTAGTGTCGCTTCTGGGAGCTTAAGGTCTGTACATAAGGTGGGTGGAAATGAAGCAATTCTATTTTCTACCTTTTTGCCCACCCCTGATGCCGGTCCTGTCCCTGCCAGCCTTCACTTTTGCCGAGGAAAGCAAAGCTGTCACTGCTTCTGCTGCAGCTTTGCCATTCTGGGTTGAGCTCACCTTGCTGGGGAAGGTGTTTTTTCAGGCGAGGTCTGGATGCTGCTGAGCAGAGCGAGATAAAGACCATGGTCTGTAAGTCCATGGGCAATACCAAGTCTTTGCCCTGGCTCCCTTTGTGAAATAACAGCCTCCTGCTGCTGCCAGCCAGCGTGGCTCAAGAAGTAGAAATACCTGATGTGGAGGTGAAAACTTAGAAGCTGTAATTAGAGGATAGGAAGGAAGTTACAGAAGGAAAGTAAGATTTTATTTGTATTTGATTTACCTTGAGAAATCTGTGCTGCGTTGCAGTGTTTGGCCAGCAGTTGCTCGAGGCTTTGCCCGTGTCAGTCCTTGACTGCTCTCTTGCTTTGCAGGAGAGGAACAAATTATTAGTTTACAGATGGCGTGAAGTGAAAAGTTCCCAAAACATGTGTTGCTCTCTTCTGTAGAACTGGATATGGTGATGTTACAGTAGATAACCCTTGTTTGTCTTCAAAAAGGTCTACGTGAGGCCCAATGCAGGTGCCACTTTGGCCCATGAGATTTTCCCTATTGCCTTCCATGAGGAGACTAGCACAGCTTTCCTTCAGCTGCCTTTTGGCTCAAGTCCTGCACAGAAAAGTGAAAGATGAGGGCATGCCACCCAAAGCAAAGTGTAATTTATTTTCTACTTAGTTGACACTGATGTGAGGTTATCAAGTCCATTGTTAGTGAAAGCCAAAACCTGGCATGGTTTTAGTCCAGCTAAATTCAAATATATGGTGCAACAGAAACACAACAAAGCACTGCAGTGATAGTTATAGACATCCAGAATAAAGGAGAATTTATGGGTGTGGGGCTTTTCTCAGTGGCGAACGAGGGACAGTTTGAAAGAAAGGAGAGGTGGGAAGACCTTAAAAAAAAAAAAAAAGCCATAAAGGATCCAACATTCCATATGCAGAGAAAACAATTTCCATGCCTCTTATCAAAAATGTGTTAAATCAGCTAACATTGATATAACTTCAAGCAATTAGGATCACGCTAATAATGATATGAGTCTTCAGCTGTAAATAATTACGCTGCCTCAAGGCTATGCTTTAATTCTTGGCTTGCTGTATCTATAAACAATAATCAAACTGCAAAGCAAGTTGTGTTGTTTTTGTTCACGATTTGTGAAATGATTTCTGTACCCTACAGTGATGCTGATGGCGATTTTGACCTTCAGGAACTCCGGCCTGTGAGGCTAAGAGCTAATGTGTACTTCCATCGATCTGAGTTACAGGCACACAGCAGGTTCCTGTGCCTGTTCTTCACAAGTACAAAAGCTGCTATCGTCAATCAGTGTGTGTTGTGAAAAGGGGGCTTGCTGCTGAGACTCAATAAATAGGGACATTAGGAGGAAATGTTATAATTGCCGCTACCCACATCTTGTTAATGAGTAATGTACAGTTAGACTCCATGCAATTGCAGCTAAACTGTTTATACAATTTATTCTTATGTTGCAACTAACATTTAACATAATGAAGTATCATAATTGCAGCCATTAAAGTCAAGATTAAGATTTGTTTAATTAGAATTAAGAAAATGTAGAATAGACTTTGGAAATGTAGGGTTTGCTGGGTAGAATCTGCAGCATGTAGGGAAATTCAGAGAATGGGCATTAAAGAGCTTTGTTTGTAGAAGGAAAAAAACCCAACCGTGCCGATGGGGCATGATGCTTCTGTCTCTTACTCCTGCGTTTGGAGCATCTCTCTTGCAGGATAAGCAATGTGCTGATACAGGTGTAAAAATGAAAACACAGCCTTGCGTTCTGACTCTGAATTATTATTATTTTTTTCTTCTTCTTTAAAAATCCTGTGATGAACTGTAAAATTAAATTTATTTAGAAGGCAGTGTGTATGCTTGCCTTCCTGTTTCGGGGTTAAATCACAGCATCCAAATGCAGAGCCTCTGTTTTCTCCCTGATGTAAACCTGGAATAAGTTTGCCGTTAATGGGGAATTGGGAAGGAAATGACTCCTTAGGCGTGATGCGGAATTGTCATGTGTATATAGTGTTTTAGGAATAAAAGGAATTGCTCCCAAAAGCACTCTGCAAATCCACAGTGGGGTTCAGGGAGAGGAGTATGTGGGAAATTGAGACTAGACCCCTAAAGTAGCCGCTTGTGCAAGATATTTGTGTAAAATTGCAAGCAGCATTTTGGAAGTGTAGGAATGTTCAGAGATGTCAGAAGCACCTTAAGGCTTATAAATAGAATAAAACCCCACGCCAGACTTCTGATGGTGCAGAGGAGACAATACACTGAAAAACTCTGTTGGTTTTGAGATGGCTCAGCTGGGGAGGGCAGTTGGATGGGATATCTCTCTCCTGGAGCTGGTATATCCCCAGGAAACACCACCACCACCATCATCAATAACCTCACCTCTGTTTAGAGAAAAGTGTTTTACTGTATAGTGATGCAAATAATGCTGTGGTTTTGGGTTGGCTGGAAGTAAATATCGGTAATGGAACCTGTGTTTTGAAAAAAAAAATAAATCAAAACAATTTGAAAACTTTATTGGCAAAATTTTGGCTTTGCTTTCACGTTGTGCTTTTGAATCACAACATAAACCTATTGGCCATCGTTTTTGATTTTTCTTTTCCTTTGCTTTTCCTTTTGTTTTGGGATAATGCGAATTCTCTCAAGGACAGAATTTTGTACAGCTCATAATCGGGTAAGATGGGATGCTCGGGAATAATGTAGTTTTTGTTATTCTTTTCATCAGTTCTGGGAGCTTTTAAGAAAATATACTTCTCTGTTACTTTCTGGATTTTCAGGCTGGATTTTCAACTCACTGAGTAAATGTCTTGCTGCAAAGATTTTGGTAATGGCCTGTTAAGGAACTCGCTGATCATAAATGCTGTAGTCAAACGTGATAATTTATGCAGGGAATAATTATAGACGACAAACAGAAACAAAGGCCAATTAGGATGCTTACTGCTGTAGTGTCATACCAAATGAAGTTTTTCTCATTCTCATTTTCTCTAGAATAAATCACAGCATAAACCTGTTGGACATCATTTTGAAAGAAAACAACAAAAAAAAATGAACTGAACAAGCTGTGCATACCAGTATGATGCTGAAGGTTATTGACAAAGTCAGTGCTGGTTATCTAAGATTTAGAAGCTCATTGATTCCCTTTAGAAGGATCTCTATAAATATGGAATAAAATTGGCATTGATTTCTTTCTTTTTTTTTTTTTTTTTTGGAGGGGAACCCTTGGTACTTCAAGATAAGAGATATATTCAAGTGTAGTTGATTTAGCTTGCAAGAGGTGGTGAGCTGTGCAGCTGTGTGTGTATTCTTGGGGTTCTTTAGATATATACAAAATAAGTAGTTCTGGGACAGCAGTTTTACAGGCTGCTTTTCTAAAATAAGTTGAGACATTGCTAGCTTGAAAGAAGGTCTTGTTCTCACACCTGATGCATGCACAGGTAACACCGTTTCTCCCAGTGGCATGACTTGCTGCTGGAATAGTTTGAGTTTTGAAAGCGAAGGACCATTTATAGTTCTGCTGCCTGAATTTTTGGAGGGGGACCAAAATGCCTCCGTGGTTCTTTACAGACCATTTTCACCTTGCAATTTATTTCCAGTCACCTTTCCTGTCTGGAAAGCCCCATTCTGAACTGGCTTTGAAAGCAACCCCGCTCTCTCTGTTGTCGTGTAGTTAACTTGACCTTCTCTTTCTACCCCAAATCCTATTTCATATATGTAGTGGAGCTCCTGGCCCAGGGTACCAGGTGCTCTGCCCTCTCTTAACGTCCTCATGGCCGTCATGCAAAGAGCCAAGGGGAAACCTAAAGCTTAGGGTTGCCTGGATGGGGACTGGGAAGGGCCCTTGAGTTATCAAATGAGACCTTGGTCATCAGACAACACATGACCAAGATGGAGAAAAATGCCTTTTCCAAGTGCCTCTTCAAGTGGAGTCCCAAGATGCTATGCTCTACCCATCTTAACAGCTGTAAAGACTGGTAAGATGCTCTGGTATGGAGGGCTTCTCATCCGTGTCCCAGATCCCTGCAATAGAAGGGGATTTTCTAACATAGGTTAGCCTGGTGCTTTTAGGGGGGACAAGAAAAACTCCACCAGTCATCATCGAATGGACCAGAGGGAATATTTTACCTGACTCTAAACTTGTTGATAAGGTCAGTCCCGTGTGAGCGGGACATACCAGGGGGTCAACCCTGGACATTTGAATAGTACTAGGAGCAGCAGTCCACCTTGTCTCCAGCTGTGAAATCTCTTTTCTTCTTCCTCCGTGGAAATCAAGGTAGGCAGGAAAGAGTGAAAGAGGAATAAAAACTGCCTTTGACCTCTCATTTGTTTGCAGCTGACAACTGAGTTTCTCTAGACTGCTCCAGATTCCTTATTTCATTTAAAAAAAAAAAAAAAGAGAGATAAAATTGTTATGGAGCTTAAGGCTGGTATTTTAAATGTGAAGTAGACACTTTAAATTATATTTTTTCATATATCAGAATATTCTGTATCTACCTTCCTGCCCTTCAGAGTGGACTTTTGCCTTGGCAGAGTAGACTTGTGTTGTACATAACAGAGGCCTTACCAGCATTGACTTGACTTCTTAGTCCCATCAGCTTTGTGTCTGTGGGTTAAAAAAAAGTACAAAAATAATAAGCCCGATGCAAATTGTCTATCCCTTAAAGCTATTGTGCCCGAGTAGGTAGCACAAAGGGTTTCCAGCCGGGTGCCACCCCACTGAGCCGTGTTGTCGCAGCTCCCTTTGTCCACAACGCCTGTGTCCTCAGCTGACTTCAGCTGCAATGGGCAAACCAGCTCTTGGCAGGTCTTGGCATCCCACGGCAGGGCTGTGCCCTCAGGCAGGAGGAGATGCTCCAAAATGAGCCGAACCCACCCTGCTCCCACCTCCCCCCTTCCTCAGCCAGACCTCTTGGTGGCATCCTCTGCGACGGGGGCGTGTGACCCCTGTCACGCCCTGGGAAATTATCCCTCTCTTTTTATATCTCGTTAAAAAGGTCGTTTTCCTTTTGCTAAACTGGTAAAAGTGAATAAGAGGGCAAAAAATACTTGTCTTTTTGCAGTAGGAAGGGAAGAATTAAAGCCTTTTACAGTAGGTCTCTCTTGCTGGGAGTCCAGTGGTAACGACTGCAGAGAAGCAATTTTAGCCCTTCCCGGTGATTACAGGTTTGTAGCTCCATAATTATTTAGTGCTCGTTAGATAGCTCTCTCCAGGTCCGCTTCTTCTGGTGCAAGATCCCTCGCTGAGCTAATTTGGAGTGACTCCCTGCCAAATCAATATCAATCTTCCGGCAAATATTATTAAATATTTGTTTGATACCTATTTACAAGTAGGAAAATAATTTTGCTGCCAAGGGATTGTAAATGTGTGAAAAGACCCTCTGACAGCTGACTTCACTCACTGTCTACAAGCCGGCGTCTGCATGCCAAAGTTGGAAGACTAAGATGAAGAACATAATTAAGGAAACATATGAGGGCTAGCACAGGGTTGGAGATTAATTAGCTGCGCGTCAATAATCTCATCAATATCCGATTAACAAATGACACATTGCCCAATGAAACATATTGATTCATTCACACTCCACACTGTTAATAAATTGAAGCTGCTTTGCTAAATGAGAAAGCTGACAAAATAATAGCTTCCTAATACTCCTCCAGTATTGTGATAAAAACATAAAATTAGCCCAAAGTATACTTAATTTAGTAGCCCAGTCACTGCGCTTATGAAGCTTGTTAGCACAATAGTGTGGAAGTTGGTGGTTGGGTTGTTGTTTTTTCTTTTTAAGAGCCTAATTGTTGGAATGGATACATTAATATATGGATGCATACAAAGGTAGGAAAGGAAGTGTTATCTGTTTGCTGGGAACAGGGTTCTTGGGTAAATAAATTCTGGCAGAAGTGAGATGAAGCTGTTGTGTAATGTTAGGACTGGAGTTTTCATGGGCATTGTTGTTAAATATGATAAAATATTGGTGTGTAAGCCTGGTATCCAAAACACAAATATTTTTGTTGTCGCTAGGATTTTTTTCCCCCATTCATTTAAGTGGAAATATTATCAACATTTTGCCTTGTGAAGACCAGATTGTGATTTTGGTGATGCGAGTTCAGGGAAGCTGGTGAAGGAGGCAGGTGGGGAAGTAAAAGGGTCCTGTTTTCCCTCCTGTGCCTGGACCCAACCAGTCTGCTCTTACAAAAGGAGCTCTTCATGAAAACACCAAAGAGGTCTGCGCACAAAATGTACGATTTGCTCTTGAGTTAAACTGTCAAAAAGATTCAAAACTCTGGGAAAAATCCAGCGGTGTAAAACCTTGGTCGTTTCCACTATGGGATTAGTGTTGGTTTCTTCAAATCTCTGAAGGAATACCATAGCAGGGTTACTGCAGAGGCAGCTCCTACTGCCTGTGTGAATTCTTCAGCCGAGTGGCTCTCAGAGGGGCAGAGGAGCTGCTGGAGTCGTCAGGGTCTGGATGTGCTTTTGTTCTGTACAGCAATGGGGGGGAAAAAAGCTCTTCTTGGGGTTTTGTGCAAGGGGATGCTCTTGGCTGCGAGCTGCAGTTTGTTCAGCTCCCTGGTAGGAGCGGTGGTTTTGGGTTATTTTGGTTGGTGGGTTGGTTTTGCTTTTAGGTTTTTGGGTTTGTGTGTGGTGTTGTTGGGGTTTTTGTTTGTTTGTTTGTTTGTTTTTTGGTGTATATTGATTTGTTGGAGGTGTTTTAATTGCAGAACACTTCCAACCAGGTGAGGAAAGCCTACCCAGGTGACTTTCTTCCCCAGCCACAGCATCTCTTACTCCTTTGGTGTGACCCTGTGTTGCTACAACAAACCTGCTGTTTGCAGGATCCCACCCAACCCTCCTTGCTGTCATCCAGCAAGCCCCACGGGGCTGTGACAGCCTCGGGAGACCTGCCAGCTCCCTCCCTGACAGGTGCCCGTCCCCGCTGGCAGTGGGTGGCAGATGTGCGGGCTGCTTAACCAGCCCGTGGGGGATTTTTCTTGGTGGTGCCTGGGGCAGTGAGATGCAGGGTGGCAGCTGTGCTGGCTCATTGCCCACCCAACCCTCTCCTGTGACGTTCAGGGATAGGCTGCTGCGACCCCAGCCTGCTGGCACAGCTCCCGGTCGGTCCCCATGGGAGTGGGATGTGGGCTCAGGATGGGAAGAGGATCCTTCCTCTGCCTGGTGCCAAATCCCTACCTGTGCCTGCTGGTAGAGCTGTGATGCACATGGACCATGTGTAGCTCTGCAGCTGGGCACCAGCACCAGGGTGGTTCTGCTGTTAAGGGCTGAGTTTAGCAGGTGGGTTAAAACACTTGTGTGCATCTGAACGTGTGCTGAGATAATGCTTTGGGTAGTAGTCAAGGTATCTGTTGGGGACAGGTGTCAAGGTATTTGATGGGGACAGTCTTTTGAGCAGGGCCTGTTGGGACAGGACAAGGGGTGATGGGTTTATACTAAAAGAGGGAGATTCAGGCTGGAGAGAAGGAAGAGATTGTTGGTGCTGAGGGTGGTGAGAGCCTGTCCCAGGCTGCCCAGAGAGGGGGTGGCTGCCCCATCCCTGGCACCATTG
>WUAM01000162.1:3966148-3985584 GCA_024336885.1 Actenoides hombroni
TCACCCTCACAGTGAAAAAGTTTTTCCTTGTGTTTACCCTAAACCTCTTGTACTCCAACTTACTCCCATTGCCTCTTTAAAGGAATATGTTCTTCAGCGGTGTTACTTCCCCCTGCTTCACAGCTCATTGTCTTGGCTGGAGATTGCTCCCTCTCTGGTGGAAGGTGTTTTTTTTGGTAGACCCCAGGTTTGCAGAGAGCTGGTACCTGTGCTTTGCATCGTGTCCTGTGGACGTTCTGCAAATGTGGGACTAGATCAGGGCTTAGGGTTATGAGAGTTGGCCCTGAAAAACACTTGTTTTTAATTCTAGTTTTTATTAAAAAAGTGTTGTCTGAGTGGTCGGAGGAAAAGTAATCAGAAACATTTGTGTAAATGAATAATATGACTTTGCTTTGATGTATTCATGAGCCCCTTGTTAGCCTTCTGCAAACACAGCTGAAAATGAAATGTTTCTTCAGTAATGTTAGTGGAATGGGAAAATGTAAATGGGAAAATGTGTTACATCTGAGCCCTCGTGGGCAGGCGTAGTTGCGTGCCTGCGTGCGCTGGTTCTGACCCTCGTGCCAGCTCATCTCCTCACCACTCACCCCACCTCACTTGGAAATGGGCTGTTCACTAAGAAGCCCCGTGCCCAGAGAGCTCCTGTTTGTCGCTCTCGACTGGTTTTCTGTGCGGTAGGTGTAACCGATCCGGTGTAAACAGCCAGGACTTCTTCAGCTAGGTGACCTCAACAGCAGATGTCTTCAGACACTCCTCAGAGAATGGTAGGGGTTTGGAAGAGACCTTTGGAGGTTATCGAGTCCAACCCCTCTGCCAAAGCAGGATCACCCAGGGCATGTCGCTCAGGTACATGTCCAGATGGGTTTTGAAGGTCTCTAGAGGAGACTACAGAAATGCTGTTTCCAGAGTTAATTGCTTTGCAGTGACTTTGTGCTCGGCTGGTCTGAGCAGCTTTGGATGGGCCCTTCCAAAGATTTCTGACTTTGAGAATAGTCAAAATCATTCATTAGCTTCATGATACCATGTCTTTACATTATCAAAGCTATCCAGAGATGAAGTAGTACTGGGTTCAGATCATAGAGGTGGCATTTTTTTTTTTTCACCTGATCTTAGGAAAGAAGTTGGCCAGCTTGTGATGACTTGTCCGGGTGCAGTGTCTAAGGAGAGAGCAACCCAAGCTATCTGTGGTTTAAGAACTAAAATCAGGTTTCAGGAGAGAAATCTGTTGGAAAACTTGGCACTGGATTTTGGGTCTTGCTCTGTGTCTGAGGTAGTCATGCAACAACTTCCTCCCTCTGGCTTTTTAACCCTTCCACAAAGAAGAACCCTTGTGCAAATTTAACAGAGTGCAGGCGAGAGAAGATGCTGATAATGCCAGCGTTTGATCATGCGGAGTTGATGAAAGAAGAAATAATGGTGTGCCCTCTACGAGTTATTACTGGTAGTTTCCATAAAAGTTAAGTAAATGGAGTCTGAGGCTCAATTAAACAACATCTTGTCTGTCTTGTTGTGTGCCCAGGACAATACATTGTTTGCTGTGAATAGACCACCCGAGGGCTGGTCATGTGTTTGGGTAGAAATCATAGTTTAGTCAAACAAAGCAAAAGACATAATTAAAGCCTTTTTATATTAAAAGAAAAACTTTTTAAATTATTATTGTGCATTTCCAATTAGAAATGTGTTAAACGGTTGCCATTAGAAGTTTAAATGCATGAAAACATCAAAATGCCAGGGAATTTGTTCTGTAAAAAAAACTCGTCCTGACTTGGCTCAGTAGCAACAGGGATTCCTACCTCCTCCCCATTTTATTTTTGTGGAAGGGGGGCTGGAGAGAAGGGGGGTTTGTGGGTTGTTTGGGGTTTTTTTGGTTGTTTTGTTTGGTTGGTTTTTGTGTGTGTGTTTTTGTTGGGTTTGTTGTTTGTTTGCGTGGGTTTTTTTCTCCTAGATGAGAAAATCCTGAAAGTCACGCTCTGTCACAGCAGGTATGGCCACAGAATAAAAAATCCACTCCTGAAGCTGTAATGGGTTGTGGTAAGAACTGTGTGATCCTAGCCATGTGCCTTGGTGTTGAGATATATATTCCTTGGCTGTGTGCAGTTCAGTATCTGGGAAATGCAGTAGGTGGATAGAGCTTGAGAAGGAGTTGGTGCTGTAGTTACAGAGCTGATGGGATTCTGCCTGGCGGAGGGGAAAAAAGTCTCTTTGAAAGATCATTTTCTGGCCTCAATAAGTCTAGACATAAACCCCCTCAGAATTTCTTCTTCTGGTGTGTGCGCACAGGTCGAAGTTGTTTTCAGATCCAAAGATTTTGTTTCGGATGCTCAGAAGAAAACTACTATTTCTCCTTCATGTCAGTTAACTTTAAAGCTTGCTCCTCATCCAGTGCTGCTCTTCTTGCTCAGCTCTCATGTGAGCTACGAGTTGGACCGTGGAGACTGATCTCAGTTCTGTAGTGCTCTGTGATGTTCTGACCTTCAGTGTAACCCACTCGCACTGCAGAGTTACTCTGCTTGTTGTCACCTTGATGCTGCTGTGCCCTGCGGTCACCCATTGCCGTTAGACATCTGTGGAGACTGGTGAAGGAATGCTTGAAGTTGTCATACCTTGGTTTCCTGGGTCTTCCCAATGCTCCTTGACTGATAGGCTTGCCAACATCACCTTTGCTGGTCTGCTTCTCCTCATTGCATTGCTGGGGCTGGCTGTAGGTCCCTGGTGGGAGAGGACTTGCAGGCACCTTGTGCAATTTGGCTGACATCAGCACATACAACCTTTCCTAGGTTGCATCCTGAGAGATACTCTTTGCATAGAAAAATATAAAATAGAAATGCATTCTGTATGAACAAGGAGAGGCTGCTCTCTATCTGTGCTTCTGTTGTGGTTGAAAAAGGCAAAATCTATTGGTTTTGGCAATGCACCTATAGCTGGTGCCCCTGTGAGGAGGAAAACATTGAGATGTCTCCATCACTTTGGAGGAAAGGATGATCTCTGTGCTTACTCACTATGTAGACTGGGGCACTGTGTCGTTTGGGTGCAGTCCTCCATTCTTGGGGGTTATATACGTGACCAAGTCCTGTACGACTGTCTCCTTTTGGACTTCCTTGTGTTTCCTAACTGCTTTGTTTTTACATTATTGTCACATCTTTAGCCTCAGGCAGGGGCCAGCGACCCAGCATGAGAAGGGCAGTACGCGGAGCAACAAGCATTCCCTAATCCCAAGCATTTACAACCTGAGCATTAGAAGAGAGGCGACACGTGAATGAGGATCAGGAACATGAGAGGGGAAAAAAAACATCTCCCCACAGTAGGTATGGCACAGCAGGAACCCAGCCTGGGACTAGATTTTTAATGTGCATTACAGCAATGCAAGTCTTAATGTTCTATTGCTATTATCTCTTTTCTGGGTTGTACTTGATGACTGTTGGGCTATTAAAATCTTCATTTTTAAGATGATGGGTTATATATTAATTTATTTGTTGGGGGCTTTTTTTTTTTTAATCTATTTTGGCCAACTGGTGTAAAAGGATGTGGAAACTTAGGGAAATACAGGACTAATCTGTGTCTTTATCTCATCTTCCAAATATTTATCTGGATGGAATAGGACCCTTGAATTTGGAGCGGGTGCCTTTTATCAAAGAGGAATCCCAGGTGAGGTGATGGCAGCAGCGATGCTCACAGTTAAATGCCCTGGGTGAGACCTGCTGCCACAAACACCACTGGACTTCATCCCTGCAAGGTTGTGGAGACACAGAGCTGTGCCAGATGCCTTCAGCTGCACTCTTAGAAAAGGTCAGTGAAATACAAAGGCAATCTAGAGCATCTCCAGGGTGTGTCGTATCAGCAGGTGCTGGCAGTGGACTGTGGCAGCGAGTCAAAGCTGGTTTCTCTGGCACATCTCCCCCAGTTTGGGCACATGCTAGTGGGGACTCAACATCCTTTGCTGCACCTATTTGCTGCTAGAAGCAGGTGTGTTCCAGTGGAGGTGTGTTTTGACATTACATGCCATCCAGGTCTATGCATTGTAAAAACAGAGCCAGGACTCTCTATAACAGCGGGTGTTTTGTAACCCCAGTGACTCACTGCGTGTCTTTCCTAAGGAAAGTCGGTCACTGGAGCCACCTCCAGCTTTTCAGCTCCCACCTGCTGCTCCTCACTTAGCACACGATAGAAATCTCCCCTCTTGCTCCTCTCTCCCAATAACCAGGAACCAAGAAACTTGCTTCTGTCCCTGCTGGTTCCCTGTGCCAGGTGGATGGACATTGCAGGAGGTTTTCTTCATGCTGCTCATCAGCTACTTCTACTTCATGATGCAAATATCTTCTCGCTGGCAAACCCTTTGGGAGAAATTGCCTGTAATTAGTTTATTCTGTGTAGGTTATCCAGATAAAGGTGATAGAAGTGCTATCAAAGATTCTATTTCCCAAGTAGCAGTAATTATTATTGAAGAGAAAAATGAAAAAAAATCTTTTAAGACCCCACATTTAGAGCCAGTTTCTCCCTCCTTTAGGCATGGGTTTGGGTGGTTTAACACTGTTTTCTTTACTGGTTTGCTTGTCAGACCAAGCTCTGGAGAAGAGCATCGTGTCTCACAAAAGAGCTGGAGACTGGAGAGGTTGCTGGTGCTGACGGATTCACTCTGGCACGTGGCACGCGTGCCAGCAGCCATCTCATCACAGGGACCTGGACGTCACTGTCACCATAGAGACAGCAAGGAGGATTTGGTTTCAAAAGGTGAAGAGAAGCTGGGAATTAGGAAGGTAAGGCTGGGTCTGTCTCTCCGCTCTCAGGAAGGATTTTTAAAATGATGCTCTATTTGAAAGGATGCCACAGTAGAGGGATGTTCTACTGTATATTTATACACAGCTGCAGATACGTGTATGTAACTATACCTTTGTCCATGTGTATTTACATGAACTGTTTTGAACAGACTTGGATGTGAAAGAACCTGGTGGAGGTGGCTTGTTTTGGGTTTGTTTTTTTTTTTTGCTAGCGTTCTGCTTGTGCTCCTCCAAGAATTATTTTTTCTTTTCTTTGAGAGGTGGTGTGAAACAAGACTTGAGTTTTGTTTAAATTTTGTTTTTAAGAAGTCATGAAATATGCACTACCTCGAGATTTTATCTGGTTTGCACAGAAGCTGAGCGAGCTGTGATGGGCTGTAAATTAATGTTGTTCACTTCTGCCCCTTTCCATGGCCTTCTGCTCTGCTTTAGCAACAATACTGGTGTAAAGCAGCAGTGAGTGTTGACAGGCAAGATAGGGATCAGCCGTGAGTCACTGTTTAACTACATGGGACTTTTAAAGCTTGGGTTTATACCAGTCCAGAATGGTTTGCAAGTAATATCTCTCTGCCCACTCTAATATCAGCAGATAGAAACACCCCTCGTGATGGTTTACCCCATCACTTGCAGATGCAGCCTCAGTGGTGCGGTGTGTGGACTTGTTTAAAGGTTGGTTGTGCATTTATACTCCCCAGCAAGGCACTGACCCCGAAAGGATGTTTCTCATACCTTGAAAGCAAATGGTAACCTCACTGGTATGGCTCTGAGGGGAGGGGAGTGGAGTGGTGGCAAGGAGGAGTCTATCCAGCAAAGCAACAGATGAATTATCAATGAGTAGCATCATCTAAGCATTGCTGCAGAAGAGGCAGTAGAAGGCTTATAGAGACTGATAAAGGACCTTGTTTGTGATGCCACACAGTACTAGATGGCACTGGAGGTGACAGGGCTTTACTGTGGGAGTGACAGAGCCCTGGTCCAGGCTGCCCAGAGAGGTTGTGGAGTCTCCTTTTCTGGAGACATTCCAAACCCACCTGGATGCTGGGATCCTGGGCAGTGTGCTCTGGGTTGACCTGCTTTAAACAAGGAGGCTGGGCGAGATGCTCTCCAGAGGTCCCTTCCAACCCCTACCGTTCTGTGATGTGTGTTTTTGATCTCAGGCCAGGGATGCTCAGCAGAGCCTTTGAGCTGCTCTTGTCTCTGCCCAGCCTGCCGCAGCTCCAGCAGGGACTAGCCAGAACACAGCAGGTTTTTTGACCATGACACGTTTCTTGTCTTGGCAGCTGGAAGAAGTCTGGCACGAGAGCTAAATCTCTTGGCTTTGTGTCAGCTCTGGGGTATCTTTCCCATTCTGGGAATTCCCCACTGGGGAGGTACCACTGCTGTTTGGAGCAGAGCTCAGACCTCAGGCCCTGGGGCCGTCCACTCTAGGAGAGGGTTTTGGCAAGGATGAGTATTTTTTTGGCTATTTCTAGGTCTCATTGATTTTTTTATAAATAACCAGGAGACAAGTAAAAGTTTGTTATTTACCCTCTGGCTGAATCTTCGGCGGGGACGCTTGCGTGCGTGCCCGAGACCGTTGGTGTCCGTGGTTCCTGCAGCCAGCATCACTCCCGCAGAACAAAAGGCAGCTCAGGGAGCTTAAGGTCCAACTGCTGTGGAAAGGCTGCAGAGGACGCAGAGTGCCTGGGGGGCACAAGGAAACCCTGAGATAACATTGCTTGGGCTGCTGTTGTCCGACCTCTAGGAACCACGATAATCCGCGCCGGCTCGGTGCTGGTGAGAGGCAGGCAGGGTGTGTGTGAAGAGCTGAGGTCTCTACGTGCAGCTGGGGTTTGTGTTTTGGGGGGGTACCGTTGTTGGGACACGCAGCCAGCTGGCTGACTTCCCTAACAAACTGTGGGTTTTTAGCTGATTCTTATCTGATGACTGATCTTGTCTACCCAGGTTTTAGTCATTCGATCTTGGCTTCTGTTTCGGGAACCTTCTGACCAGCTTGATCTTGGGTATCGATAGGAGAATCTGTGCTGGTGATCTGATCTCTCAGGTTTGACTCACGTTCTGGGATCAGCCGATGTCTCAGTTGTGGCTCCCTCTCTTCATTAATCACTTGATCAGGCTTTTTAGGGAGAACAGAAACGGTGATTGAGTTTGATTCAGAGGTCATCCGGTTCAGTTCCCTGTCTCCTGTGGTGGTGGGCTCCAGTTATTTTGGAGAGAAGAAAAAGGAATCCTGCATCAGGCAGGAGGAAGATAATCTGTCATTCCCTCTAAGCTCTGACAGAAGCTTTGTTTCACTATTTCTTTAATACTTCTTAAAAACATTTTAATTAATGTCACACATGGGAACATTGCTAGCCATGCAATTAGCCTGTCCTTTTTTTGAATCCTATTACATTTTGGTTTTGTGACATCCTTTGGTAAGTGGTTTTCAACTTTACGTTCTCTCTGGAAGTATCTCCTCTTAACTTTTGACTTGTCCCACTTCACTTCACTGAATGCCACCTGCCTCTTGATATACAAGACAAGAAAATGCAGGTCTTGTTGATGTGTAGCTCCGGGTTATCCAGCATTTTGCACACTGCGATGCTTTCTTCAACAGGCAAACCATTCTCTGAGGACTTGATTACCAATTGAGATCTTTACAAAGCCAGGTATGAAGAGAGGAGCTGGATACCAACATTACCTAGGGGATCTAATCTGAAAGCTTCTACTGATGTAGACACCACTTCTGAGGGACAGCAGAAGCAGAGTGAGTGGACAGAAAGGTGTGCTTGATGTCCAGCCTAGAGTCCTGCTCTTGGCACATTCAATCAGTTGCTAGTAGACTAGGGGTGCTCCTTGACCACTGCTCCGGTTGCTTACTCCCTACAATCTGCTCTTGCCACAGAACATACGAGCTTCATCTGCTGGGGGGAGGATGGGAGGCAACACCTCTTCTAACAAGTGTCACCTTTCCCCCCCCACCCTGTTGTTTATTAGTGGTGCAGGTAATATAATTCCTCTGCTATATAGAATTCCTCTCCTATAATGCTTCACACTTGACTGCCTGTGTGAAGTGGTCAAGACCTGCATCTGGAAATTATGCAGTAACAACACTTTTTTTTTTTTCTTCCCCCCCTCTTCCTTGCTACAGCAGGATTATTTATTTGTCCCAGGTTTATGCCCCAGTCTTCCAGATGGTACAAGAAGTAAAGCAACTTGAGTTACCTCCCTTACAGCGTTATGCTGTGATATTTGCACTTCTTCATAAGATTTCCTGAGGTTTTCTTTGGCTCAGGCTGTTAAGATTGGCCACGGTCGTGTTTTGGTTGTGAGGATGAGGGTGTACCTGTCTGAAATCACACCGTCCTGTTTGTTGGTGTGTAGGAAAGGTAGGCAAAAGACAATGCAAAACTGATGCTGGGTGTGATTGCAGAACATGGAGCTGCTCACTCACTTCATTCATTGTAGTGGTCATTGCCTAAAGCTGGAGACCACTTTCTCTCTGCACACTTCCATATGCTAGATTAGGTGCTTGGGTTTTCCCAGTCCCCTCTGAGGTCAATCTTCCGACCGATGCTTAAGATACTTAAAAAGCCAGTTCATTTTCACTTATGTTTGTTCTGTGAGAGGATGAATGAGACACAATAACTGTTCTGCATTCTCGGGAGTGTAGCGAGGGTGGACAGTCCCCTTTCACACCAACCAGTGGACTTTGAGGGGGGTTTCTTAGTGCATGGGAACTCCACTGTGTCATTGACCTTTCTCTCAGATCGGGCCCCAGTCAGCAAGATTAAATTTGCAGGTGATCCAGCCAGGATTTTTCCATGTCAGAGAGGGAATGATGAGGAACTTTAAGCTCTGAACAGATGAGTCAGTGCCGGCGGTGCTGAGTTAGACCTATCATTGTACCCATTGCAGAGGCACGCAGTCCACACCCAATTTCATCCTCTGCCCACACACAAATGTGTCATCTATCTGTGCCTGACTGAAGTGCTCATATCAGACACGTTTACCTGCCAGAATTGTGGGAACTGTCCCAAAAGGTTATTATCTTTTATATATATATATCTCTGACCCCCTCTTTGGATGTTACACCTTCTACCTGTGCCTCTAGGTCTGTGTGGGAGAACTGTATTTGCAAAGCCATTTGTGAGTCGTGTCCATCTCAGGAGAACTAGTGGGAGGCACCCACTAAGCTAAAACAATGTGTGGAATAGAAAGGGATCACCTTGCTGATTTTGGATAAAAGTATCGCCTCTTGGTGCCAAGTCTTCCACTGAAAGATTAGTTTGGATTAGCTGAGTTGATAAAGGCGTGTGCTTTTTATTTCCATGAGTAGCAGAGGATTAAAACCTGCCTGTATCTCACATCCCATCTATATGCAAGTCATGATAGCATCACTTTAATTCTCTGAAACTTAGAGCTATGAAATTCATTCACCTTCATCACACTGTGTAAAAGAGGCTCTGAATTCATTCAGCTGCTAGGAAAAAGTGACTTTCCAGTCTGAAGATAAGTGAACATGAGTATCTTATGGTTTTATATTAACTTCCAGATGTATTTGAGGTGTAGCCTTCCAGGGCCTTGGTCAGGATGACTTCAGCGTGTTCATTGTGCCTATCTCTGAGATTAGCAACTCTGAGCAAGATTCTTTGTGGTTTCTTTGGTGCTTTTTGTTTTGGTTTGGTTTTGTTTGGTTTTTTTTTTTTAGTTTTTTGTTTGGTTTTTTTGTTTGTTTTTTTGTTTAGTTTTTTTGGGTTTTTTTAAGTGTAATGCCTGAAGCCATCTTTCAGAGCACAGGAGATCTGGAATTTCCTTAGGCGAAGTATAATGAGAGAGTGTCTCAAAGCAAAGGTGGAAGCTAAGACATGGTTCATGAGAAGAAGGTAGTTTCTAAGCCACCCTCACCCGAAGGGAGAGGAGACTTGATCTCCTGTCTGGGAAGAGTTGCTCAAGGTGCGTCTGACAGACCAATTGCTTCCTGATGCTAAAAAGCTTGGAGCTGGAGGAAAGAGATTTTTTCCTGCAGAGCTGGGGGAAGAAGAGAATGGAAACAGAGGGGGAAAATCAGATTCCCTATTCTCCTTTCCCCCTTAGAGAACGGGAGGGTTAATGCCTTCTGAGGAAGGGATGAACAGAGGCATGGTGGAAGACCAAAGTTTAGAGCAGCTATCGTGTAATTTCTCCTGGTTCGCTTTCCTTCGACCACCGGTCCCAAGAATGCCGCTGTGAACTGAAACCAGATGATTTCACAGAGCCCTACTTCGGGACCAAGTCACGACTGAGTCACATCCTGCCTTGCCTGACATTGCACAAATGATCCAGAGAAGACGGCGTGATGTGACTCCTCTACGGTAATTTGAAGGAGAAGGCTGGTTGCTGGCACGCGTTCCTCACCGCGCGGCACAGCAAAAGGCTTTCCTCCAGAGCTGGCAGCAAAGGCTGGTGCAGAACAAAGGAGGCACAGGCATTAATCTGGGGTAATGATGGACGAGAGGTGGCAGGAGGAGCTGGGAAGATGTGAGTCTTGTAACTTGTGACAGTTTTTACTGGAAAGCCAGGAGCACAAGTCTGACTTGTTCCTGAATGAGTCTGAATTGTTTGGCTGGTATTTAAGAAGCAGCTTAGGGTAGGAATGGCAGCAACACAAAGGAAAGGAGGAAGATCTTTATCAGTCAGTTTTCCTTCTTTTATTAGCTTTTCTATATAAAAAATATTTAAATATAACTGTGTAAGCACACCTCACGCTGGGTTGTTATTAAGGTACTGTTAACATGGGAACAGGAGCGAGGAGGAGCAAAGCATTTAATTCCACATCGTCTGCAAATGCAAACAGAGGTTTTGCTCAACACAACGGGTGGGTTCCAGCCTGGGACTGTCACTACCAGTGCTTGGGTTTTGAAGTACAATATCTCCTTGGGTAATGACTGCTGGGAGAAACTGCAGTGAAAACCAAAACCAACCCAAAACAAAACAGTCAGAAGGTTTCCCCCAGAAATCACAGCCTCATCCCCCGTGGGTCTGGGATGGTGGAACTCTGCTAGAAAGTGTGGGTAACAGCTTCATGGAAGCTGAAGACCTGGCACAAGATCCCTGTTAACATCCACTGGTTTTCAACCATCACCTACAACTGCTTCATGTCACACCAGGCAATTTTACTGCTGATACAAAGCCCTGTCTGATTGAGAAAGCAGGTGTGGGTGTGAAACAGTTTGCCATGATAATGGGACCAGAAGAAGGAGGCCACGTGAAACCTAATTTCCTCCAATGCCCCTTTCAAGTATCCTTGTGCTATATAAAGCATCTGCTAGTGTTTAGTAACCTCCTGCACCTGTAGTGCTATTGGTTTTGGACACTGCAGAAGATTTTCCTCACTCGGGCATGTTAAGATACAAACTGTGCCCCAGGGCTGGGTGCTGGAAAGCATTGGGTATATCCAGTAGCACCATTTGCAGATGGTGGGAAGGAAGCTGCTCTCGAGGCATCTTGTCGCCGTCAAGGCTAAACAGTCACGGTCCAAGCTGAAGACAATTCTTTGACACCCTGATAAGGAACCAGCCTGTGCCTGTTGCCTGTGTGCCAAAGGAAACTGTTAGCTGACGAATAGGGTATGAAGTGTAAACTTCATATCGAGACTCAGGCAATTACCTTGTGTGTTGTCAGAAGGGGGATTTTGTGTTCCTCGTCACCTTGCACCCAGATGTCAGCAGATAGGTTGAGATTTCTGCTTTAAGAATGCCATACAGGCTCCCTCTTGGTTGAAACTGAAGCAAAGGTTGCATCTCCCTGAAACTCTTTACCTTGTTTCCCTTCTCACCCCCAATTTAATTTCTAAAAGTGTCTTTGTCTCCGAGCACAGGAAACTCATGGCCACGGTAGCTGTGCCCAGGTGCAGCAATGGCTTAGCGTGGGACATCTCAGCTCCTGTGCCAGCCTGGCTGTGCTGGGGCAGAGCTCTGCATCCTTTCGTGCCCAGCCAAAGCAGTTTCCCCTCCAGTGGAAGGCTGTGGTGCAAGGATGCTTTCCTGGTGGCTGTTCTGAAAGTCCAGTCTCTGATTCAGGCAGGGTGGGCTCAGAGGGTTTGAAACAGGTCCCCTGGTCTGTCCAGCTTGACCAAGCTTTTTCCAACCTGAATGCCCATGCTGTCCACCAGTCTTTGTGGTTTAGCTTGGAGACTTGTCCAAGAGTACGTGATAAACCCGAAACAAAGCCAAGAACTGAATTTAAGTGTTTTGGGTCCAAACAGGTCTTGAAACCTACTTCCTGTGATTTTTCTCCTTTATGGAGGGTGGGAGGGAAAAAGTAAAGTTAGTGCTTTTAACACACTTGATTATCTGCATATACTTTGTTGTGGGACATGTGGTGTAGTGAATCTGGATCTTTTTGTTAAGGCAAATCCATCTTTGAACTCCAATATTAAAGACTACAAAGGTTGTAACTCTCACAAGAGGACAGAACAACTCTCTGGAAAAATATTATGCCTATTGTTTTTGCAGATGGGATGATCAAGAGGACTCTGGGTTCTGATCTGTCCTGTTGTTGTTCTGTCCTGGTGTTGTAAATGGCTGATGGAAAAAAGGATTCAATACAGTAAAGCGTCATTGTTAGCATCATAAAACCACCACCATAAAGAGTCAGCATGTTTTCCTTCCATCCACAAGTGTAGACTTCAGAATCTCTAGCCTAATACCACAAGTCTGGTTGATTTGCATTAAACAATGTATTTAGGGCAGGAGTAAGGCATTAAGAAGTTCATGGTGTGCTACTGAGGGCCAGTACTCACAGGATATTTATTTATTGTCATCTCAGATGTATTGGCAAAGTTTAATTCAAGGGAAAGAAAAAAAAATCCCTCAAAGTTAAAGGCAAACTTTACGGTGCTCAGAATTCCTTCTTGCTCGCAACAGCTGAGCATCCAAG
This sequence comes from Actenoides hombroni, assembly GCA_024336885.1. Taxonomy (NCBI): domain Eukaryota; kingdom Metazoa; phylum Chordata; class Aves; order Coraciiformes; family Alcedinidae; genus Actenoides; species Actenoides hombroni. Next base: position 3,978,826 of record WUAM01000162.1, read on the forward strand.
AGCTGTTCATCTGATGAAGTGGTTCATGGAATTGTGTATGACCAGGCAGTTAGAGGACAGGCTCCAAGTTAGTCTCAGCCCATAGTCCTGCAGACATGGTTATAGGATCTAGTCTGAGTCTGGGGAGAAAGGAAACAAATTTGGGGAGCTGCACCGAGGGGCTTTTGTGAGTGGGTCTCGTCTGTTCTGGGGGTGAGAGTTGGCTGGAGGGAGGAGCACTGTGATGGGAGAGGTGTTGGTACATCCCATGGGAGATCCAATAACGCCTGTGTGAGGATGGATGGGTGGAAGTCGATGGAAAAGGACAGAGCCCTTTTTGAGTTAGAGGATCAGAGGGAAACACAGGATGGGGAAAAAACAGAGGATTCCTCCCCATACACACATAACTTCCTGTCTGGGTTAAGGAAATAACATGATTTTTTAGCAGTTCCTGCCACGCCTTCAAGGTCAGGTGCTTGAGGGGTGACTTAACAGTTGCACTTGATGATCTCAAAGGTCTCTTCCAACCGAAACAATTCTGTGATTCTGTATGTTTTCTTTGATGGGAAAGGTTGCTTAAGGATCTCCTTTTTCCTTGCTGGAGTTCCTTGTGCCCTGGTTACAGTGGTACAGCTGCGTGCAGGACCAGTGAAGTGGTTCAAGGTAAATAATAAAAAAGGAAAATGTTTTGGGGACAGGTATTTTTAACTCGGCTTTAGATCGACTGCAATATCAGCCCAGTGAGACCTCAGCAAGCTGCAGCTCAGGGACAGGAACGAAGGGATGGAGAGAGGAAGAGGGCAGAGAGCAGAAACTTATTAGGCTGCTCCTTCACCAAGGAGAACGTGTCATGGGATTGCTGCCAATTCTGCTACTCTATCAGGTGATAGGGAAGTCGTGCAGAGGGAGTCTCATTTTTACAGCTGCTCCATTGGTTAGAAACCAGCTTTAGGCCTATTGGATGTGCCACCTATCCCAGGGTGCAGGAATTTGGCTGAAGTCATGAAGACTATTGTTTGCCTGGATGTGTTTAAGGGTTGTTTAGATGTGTTGTTGAGGGACATGGTTTAGGGATGAACTTTGTAGGGTAGGGTTAATGGTTGGACTCGATGATCCCAAGGGTCTTTTCCAACCTGAATGATTCTGGGATTCTGTGATTCTCTGACACGTATACGACGTTAATCCAGAATCTCATGCCAGAGGCAAATGAAATATGTTTGGAACCACTAGAGGTGTTCCTTCTGGGATTGCTCGTATGCTGTGATTCCTGTCTCTTTGACTGAAAGGAAACTCTGCTGCTCTATTAGCCACAGTACATCTGAAGTGGTGGATGTGTAAAAATATAGGTGTACATGTGTTAAGTGTAGAAGGTGCTTTTTCTTGTATTTTCCAGCATATCCTTGCTTATATTCTTGCTTAATTCAGAGAGAAGACCCTTTTTAGACATCTTTTACACACACATTTCCATTTTTAATCTGTAAGTGATAAACAGTAGAATGGACTTTTTTTTTCCTAGTGCAGATCACATGTGCTGTTTGCTGGGAAACTTTCCGAGAAAACGATGCTCCAGTAATCACAGGCTGATTTCCCTGAACTGCAGAGTGTATACAAATAATTTCTGATTGTTTGGCTGTTCTTTGCGGTAGTGAAAACCAGAGAATGAATAGTAGAAGCTCATGAGGAAGTGCTAAAATCTACAGCCAGTACAGACAGTCACAAAATGAACTATTTACTGCCTGAAAACAAATTAGAGAGGAAACTCCGACACACTTTTTGAAAGGAGTTGGAACCGTTGGCACCAAAATTGCATGTGGTCAAAATACATTCTATTTTGTAGCGTGTTTACTGAGCGTGTTTTCTACCTATACAGGAGGACCTGCTCCTAAAATTAGTGGTTAGAGAAGGATAAGCACAGCGCTTGTGGCTTCAAAGGTCAGTCCTGCTGAATTGAAGTGACTGATGGATTCTCTTCACCAGAGGTGCAATTTTCCCCTGAAGAAATACTTCTTAAAGACCAGTGCTGGCTAGCTGGTATTTATGAGAGAGTCCAAAGGGAATTAACAAGTAGGTTGTTAGGGTTATCATTTACTCGGTGGTTTCTGCTGATATTGTAGCACAGGGATCCCACAGCAGTTCTTCTTAGCACATGATAAATGGTGTACCAGGTGAAGGTGAGAGAGGAGTGAGGGCAGCCCCCAAGATGACAGACTGTTGCTTTGCTACTCCTGCTGTGAACATGCTGTTTCTCCACCAGCAATAACCAGCACCTTGGCTGTGCCCAGCATTGCTCTCCTTGGCCCAGGAGAACATCCCTGTGCATCTTGGCATTCAGGTGCATTCAGAAGAGCATGGCCAGCAGGTCAAGGGAGGTTCTTCTCCCCTTCTGCTCTGCCCTAATGAGGCCACATCTGGAGCATTGTGTCCATTTCTGGGCTCCTCAGTTCAAGAGAGACAAGGAGAGAGTCCAGCAGAGGCTATGAAGATGCTGAGAGCCCTGGAGCATCTCTGTGCTGGGGAAAGGCTGAGAGCCCTGGGGCTGTTCTGCTGGAGAAGAGCAGCCTGAGAGGGGAGCTGAGCAATGCTGAGCAAGAGCTAAAAGGCCCCTGGGGGGCAAGAGGATGTGGCCAGACTCTGCTCAGTGGTGTCCAGTGACAGGACAAGGGGCAACAGGCACAAGCTGGAACCCAGGAGGTTCCATCTGACCAGGAGGAGAAACTTGTTTGGTGTGAGGGTGTGGGAGACTGTGCCAGGCTGCCCAGAGAGGTTGTGGAGTCTCCTTCTCTGGAGAGATTCCAAACCTGCCTGGATATGGGGATCCTGGGCCCCCTGCTCTGGGTGACCCTGCTGGAGCAGGGGTGGTTGGACCACATGATCTCCAGAGGGCCCTTCCAACCCCCCAAATCCAGTGATGCTATGATTTGGGAGTGCTTTAAGGAGATGCTGGGTGCATCATTACAAACAGGACAGTTTTTCTCCTGCATACCAAGAACAAGGTACATTTCCTGGCTACATTTCCAAGACCCTTACTGTATAGCAGCTCTTTAAACAGGCCAAGTGATTTCTCATAGCTGATACAACATAAAATACCAGCTACGGTGAGAAAGAGGTACCTGAGCCTGCTCTAGTGGAAAGATATTTTGATCTCTCCCAGATCTGTGACTGGTGACAGGAGCCTGTCAATACATGTGCTGCTAGAGGAGTTATTTCTGTTGCATTGCTCTCTAAATTCCTCCATTTTTGGATTTAAAATAGATTATTTTCATTACAGAAAGCTATTCAGATATATTGCATAGTTAATGTAGCTTCCTTAGTTATTCCTCCTGTGGGAATAGAAGAAAACAAAACATTTTTCTGGGAAAAAAAGAAGAAAAAATAAGAGGAAGTGAAAGTAATCAGTTTAAGAACTTCAAAGTGGTTCTTTTGCTTTGTCATTTTACTACAAATGCACTTTAGTTCTTGTTAAGTCTACCCCTAAATCATGCAAAAAATTACATCAGCTGGGTACAAAATAAAATATCTAGTGGGTTCTGAAATAGGTTTTATGGTGGGGCTTTTTTGTTTGTTTGTTTGGTGTTTGTTTCATTTTATTTTTAATTTTTATTGATAGAAAAAAAATCACATACTTTGCTTTTTGCTGTGCTCTTTCAGGACTACAAGCCAGCTTGATGTTAATGATTCAGCTGCTTTCCAGCTAAAGAAAATAGGCTGATGAGGTTAAGTAAGGCCACAGTCAGCATCGGTTAATGCAGTGTTGAATGTGTTGCCTGGTTTTAAAAAGAAAAAAAAAAAAAAAAAGGAAAGCAGTGTCTGGCACCTCCACTTAAAAAAACAAACCCAAACCAAACACCAAAGTATTCCCCACCCAAAGAAACAAAAACATTCCCCGGGAAACTCCAATAAAAGGAAGTTCCTGAACTCTAAGAAAATCACCGTTAAGTCACCGATGTTACTAATGTCTCCCCTAAACTCACTGTTTATGTAACTTTGCCTTTGCTTTCCTAATTTTGGTCAGTCCCAGGCTTTAAGATGAAACTCCCAAGTCTTCCCATTAATGTTTGAATTCCGTGGGCTGCTGTGGCTTCGAAAGTCCTCCTTGCTTCATCTTTGGCTCCTGCTTCAATGAGCAGATGTTGACAGTGGATGAAAATGTTGATTTTTTTTAAATTTTTTTTTTAATATTTTTTTTTCACAGCTTACATCTTTATCAGTTCTTTCTGCTGGCAGCTTCTTGCGATGCTGCTTTGAAAAGGAAAGGAGCCATTTCAAGCTTTTATTGCTTTTGGCTCATACGGGTGGTTCTTTTTTGCTGGGCTCGTTTGAGTCATAACAAGGAATGTGCCATCAGGCTTAGAACTACTTACCTGTCACGTTCAGTGGATGTGCAATCAGATTAGAGCAGCGGCTGGAAAAGTGATGCTGATACTACTTCAGCTTGGAAACCCAACCCGGATTTTGGAGCTGGGATTCTGGGGTTGTTTTCTGAGATATGATGACTGGATACGTGACCTTGAGCCTACCTGCGTGATCTTGGCGGGGCTTTGTTTTCAGTATCACGGAGTGTAACGGAGCAGAGGAGTTTGGGCACAGTTTCTGCTGCGGTGCAGGGGCTGTTGGGACAGAGCTGGCTGCAGGAAGAGGAGGAGGAAGAGTTGCTGGAATGGCAGCCCCCCGGCATCGCTGCAATGGCCTTGGCACCCCAAGGAGGGCACCGAAATCGAGGGGTGGTGGCAAAGGTCAGCAGACTCTCAGCGTCAGCAAAGCCTGGGCAAAAACTCAGCCCTTCATTCATTGCTGAGCAGCCGGAGTGACAATGCAGCCTTTTTCCACGGAGAATCTGTGGCCCCATCCACTGTCCATTGTATTGATTTCAATGAAACTTAAGCGCCTACTCAGAATTAAGCACTTCTTTGCCCAGTGCCCTCAGGAGAGAGAGTTTCCTCAACTGGGGCCAAACATGTACTTTGTACGGGGCATCCTCTGACCCAGAAGGTCAATTAAAGCTTCTGACGGACTCTGAAGGGATATTTTTAATTGGTCAAAGTCCTGGTTTGTTTTCAGGCTCTGCAAAATAATCTGAATGTCTGTTTGTATAAATGCATAAGGGAAAAGCTGGCAAAGGAAGAAGTTTGCTCTTCATTGAGGTTCAGGTCCTGCCACTGTGGAGTCAGACTGGGTTTTGCCATTGATTTCAATCATTCACAACCCATTTAGCCATTTTGAATAGGAAATTTTTTTCCCCACGTAAAGACAAAAGCAGTTGGTACAAAATCAAGACATTTTTGCTAATGTGGTGTATGACTTGTAAAGTTTACGTTTGATTATGTTATAAAATATGGGTTTTTATGTTTGATTATGGTTATAAACTCAGAATAGAGTCCATCCTTGTAATGAAAATCCCAGCACAAGGAGTGAGGCACACGTGAGACCCACCCTAAACGCCAGATCCCAGAAGCATTCCTGAGCCTGGCAGCTTTGGTGTTGTAATCTTCAGGTTTTAGGTGTATTCCACAGAAAACTCTGTGTTGTTTTCGTTAGTCTGGGGGTAAGAATTACCTCCTTCTAGGCTACTTCCATTCAAACCCACAACTGTGTTGTGTGTGTTACTTCATCTGTGCTTAAACTGTTTTTCCTGTTCATCTTAGCTCACTAATTTATTTATTTTTTTAACGTCATCTGATGCAAAGTTGTTTTCAAAAAGGTGAAGCTGAGAACAGCATTATATCCACTCCCCCCACCCCCAGCTCTTTGGCAAGGACTGCAAAAGACACACACCCCCCCCCTCCATCCTGTCAGGTTTCTAGGCTGGTCTGTGTGTTAAACCTAAGGGTGGTAATGACTGCGGAGACTGAAAATTTAGATGTGCTCCCTCTCCTTTGTTGCAGGAGGAAGCGTTTGCTGCTGCAGGTCTGAGAAAGGGCAGGCTGGCATGGAGAAAGAGGTAAGCGAAGAACAACCACTTTTAAAGCAGGAAAAATTAAAAGGGGCTATTCCTAGAGTGGCTATTTCATAATATTATTTGTAGTGTGATGGGAGGGAAGGCAAGCAGCCACGTAGGCTCCTTTATATCATTGACAAGTCAAGGGGATGATTAACGAGAGTACCAGACAATGTAATGGTAGGAGAAGGCCCACAGAAGTTAAACAAAAGTGCCTTCAGAATTTAGAGAATTCCCATGATCCATAGTAGGACCTCATTGTGCTTGTCTACTGTTTCTATTTTTGATTAGATTTATAAACACAGCACCACATATTTTCATGTGGCTCATAGCCCCAGGGTAGAGGGAGATTGACTGCGCTGAAACTGTGAGGCTTGTGACTTTCGGGCGAAGGATGGAGGGAAATAAGTAGTGTAATTGTTTTTGTGGAGTGACCGTGGGACCTCCTCTGTTCTGAATTACACATGGTTCAACCCTTTGACCTAACCAACCTCGGCAATGCCTGGTAGATCTCCTAAAGCTGTGCTGAAAGGTCCTATCAGTGACATGTTGGAACGTTATCTGTCATGTGAGATGTGTGCCAACAACCATATTAAACTACATTAATTACTAGCGAGGCCGTGTTTGTGACAATCTCAACTTCATTTAACCCATCGTCGTGTTAGTTATTGTTTAAACAGGAAGTACAAATGGGGACAATTTATGATATCAAAATGCATCACCGATGTTTTCTTTAATAAATTGTATGTTTTACTTCATTTTATTTCCCTTCTGTTGCTTTTTTTTTCTTCCCTTCCCCTCCCCCCCCCCCCCCCTCCCCCCGGGCGCGCCGGTTTAAGCTATTG
>WUAM01000162.1:4004416-4020820 GCA_024336885.1 Actenoides hombroni
AGACAAGGAGACTCCACAGCCTCTCTGGGCAGCCTGGCACAGGCTCCCACACCCTCACACCAAAGAATTTTCTCCTCCTGTTCAGACAGAACCTCCTGGGTTCCAGTTTGTGCCTCCTGCCCCATGTCCTGTCTCTGGGCACCACTGGGAAGAGTCTGGCCCCATCCTCTTGTCGCTTGCCCGTTAGCTGTCGATCGGCGTTGTTTACTGAGCTGATCAGGTGTTTGCCTATCAGTGGGAAACCCCCGAGTCCACAGAAGTTCCCAGCACACGGGGAGGATTTTTGGCTGCTTTTTGCCCCTTTAGCCGAGCTGTTTAGCTTAGCTGTCTGTGGGCGATAGCGGGGAGTGGGAGGGTGTGACACTGCAGAGCTGGGAGAACAGCAGTTATGCATAGGTAGGAGAGAGATTAAGCAGGAGGTTTTGTCTAGCAGAGGAAACTCTGCTTCGCTATCATGGCTTTTAGATAAAAAAAGGGTGGGAACGGGCCTGCCTGAATTTGCATGGACTTAAGCAAGAACATCATCATGGTAATGAAGTGCTTAGCCATGCACTGAGAGCTTTGGCCCAGCTCCTGTTGTTAAGCAGTAACGGCCTGACGGCACACAAGGCCCAGTTCTCCTGTCTCACCTTGCTAGCTCTTCACTGCTTTAAACCTCAACCTTATTTGTGCTGCAGAGAATCTCTAGACGTGCAGTTGCAGCTACATCTGGAAAAAAAACAATAAAAAAAATTGCCTACTATAAGGGGTCTTGGAGTGTGTCACCTCTGAAATTCATGAGGAACTTTTACTTTGAGTAGATGTGGAAGTTTAGACTTCGGAGGCAAAAACTTGTGACTGAGAAAAGCAGGCTGTAATGCACGTCAGTCGCTGTGTATTAGTGGAAAAAACGCAAGGTTTATCAAGGGTGAATTAAATTCAACCCCTACAATTTCCCCATTCATTATATAAGACAGCAACATAATACCTTAGAAGTCAACTTCTGGCTCGGAGCTTGTAAATGAAAGATTTTTTTTTTTAAATTTTTTTTTTCTGTTGATACTGCCGTGGTTCATCTTATGAATTGGCTTCATGAGTCATGATTTGCTTCATAAGCAGAGAATAAAAAGCAGATTAGATTTCTCTAACTAATATGTGTCTAAAATCATGTATGGATAGAGTGATGACATAAGCAGTACGTGGAAGTACGGTTTTAATGGGGAGAAAACATTCTCTTCCCTGTGTTGAAGAAGCTGAGTGATGAACACTTAACCAGAAGGACTGGACATGATGACCTCCAGAGGTCCTTACCTACTTTAGCCACTCTGATTCGGTGACACTAACAAACCAGGCTCATGTCTGGTTGCCTTGTCCTTGCAGAAGTGTTACGTACATGGAACAACCTTTGTATGTGGTGGACAGAGTTAAAAGGACAGTGAGAACTAGGTCTGGTCCTCCATGGTCATCTCCTGATCAGGAACTGTATTTGCTTACTTCCTCTTTCCAACCAGCAGTTTGTCACTATAAGAGGCAAAGGCAGAATAAGGTGAAGAAATCAGGGCACGCTTAAGTTACAATCTTCTTGCGACTTAAGCAACTCAGGCTCAATGCCCAAAGAGAATAGCTGGTGGAAAGCAAATCTTCAGCCACTAACTCTATTATACAAAGCTAAATACCATTTTAATGTGTTCATCATATGGGATTCTTCAATGGGTTATTCTGTGAAAATGAAGAAATTGGCAATGATCTTTTCTATATTTGGGAATGTAAATTTGTTCTGGAAATTTTCCTTGAGTTGATAATGCCCTGAGAACAACCAACACCCCACTATGGGTTTCCTTCCCCCCCCCCCCTCCCTCCAAAGGAACATTTCAATGTTACACGTTAAAAGAAACGGAAAAGGTTCTGTAGCTTCAGAAGAGGTTTGCAGCCACCTCCTTATTTGAATGCTCACTGTAACTGGAAAATTTGGCTCTGCGGGTGTTACTGGGAATTTGGAAGACTGACCAGCCACAAAATCAAAATCCATGCTGTGCCATAATGACAGCTCATACTGGATCACGTGTCACCATTGCGGGCAGCACGGTAACGTTTCTAGTAAAGATCCAAAGTCACATTAGACAAGAAATTAAGTACTTTGGTTTTTATTAAGACTCAAATAGAATTCATCTGGCAATTGGAATATAAATAGCCGTTTTGACCAGTCTGTTAGAATTAGTAAACCAGTTCCAGTCCAGATCAGTATTGTTCACCATTTAAAATCACACAATTATATATTTTTTTATTTTAGACTCTTTCATAACTTAGAAGACAATGATAGTCACCTCTGCTGTGAAACCAGCACTGTCAAAACTATTTCTAAGTGTCAAACTGTTCCTTATCTTCTGTATTTTTATATCTTTATTTATAGTTTAAAGTAGTGTTTTCTGAATTACTACTGGAAGGAACAATAGATGTTTCATTGTTGGTTGGGTTTTTTTTAAGATCCAGTGAAATCTGATGAGCAAATCCTGTACAATAAACTGATGAAACTTCTAGATGAAGAAAACAAGATGCTGGACTTCCAAGGTAAATAACAAATTCATTTGGATAAAGAAAAAGAAAAGTCTTTGGAGTCTGGATGCAGGGAGGAGAGTGGGTAATCTATCCCTTTGAACTCAGAAGCGAAAGGGACATTGATTTTAATGTGAGCCTGTAAGATCTTTTTTCCCCAAATGTTTTTGTTTTGAGTCATGTTTATGTGGTTTTAAGCATAAGCTAAGTGGCGTGCTTTCTCTAGGCTGCTTCATTGCATGTTGAATTCCACTCTTATGAAAGAAGACTGGAAATATCATTGCTTATGTGCTCAAAGCTAGGAACTTAAATCCTTATTTAAGCTCATAAAAGGGTGGGCCATTTCTCAGGTGTACAGGTCCCAGGTGTTTGAGGTTAGCTGTGTCAGGTAAGAAAATGTTTTCTGTGGCTTTGTTAGAAAATGAAAATTGACGTTCCATCTACAGCTAAAAACAACGCAGTGTCGGAGGAGAGATGTCTTCACCTCTAGCTAGCAGCCTTACTTTGGCTCCCCTTATTTTTAAAGGCATTATTTAACACCCACTTGCTTCACGAGACCTTTCCCACCACAGCCTTTACCCAAGGCACGTGTCTGCTGCTGTCCCCTGGTTCATCCTAGGACATCCGACACATGAACAACCCCTGGCTCAGGGCTGCCCTCTTTTTTTTGGAGGATATCCCCACCCTCTTTTGGAAGCAGAAGTCTTTTGTGCAAAAGTATTTTCTTTTTTTGGGGGGCTCTATGAGGTTTCCTGTTATCTTTCAGTTATACTCAGGACCTTGTCTGTGAGCGAGACAGAGCAGGCTGTTGCCTACAGCATTGGAGCTCCAGGAGCTGCAGCACGTTTGATGACTATTTGGTTTGTGAGCAACTTTGTTCTAGAAAAGACAAAAAGTTTTTCATTTGCCTAGGGTTGCAAAACCCCCTTGAACTGGCACTGGTCATATCAGTAACATCTTTGAAACCAGTTTGGTCTCATTTTAAATTCGAGGGAGAGAAAGTACAACCAAAAGTGCCCCAGTGGGTATCTGAGCTGGTCCTGCAGCTGAATTTCTTTTACTTTTCTTGCCGTGGGTGGATAAAATCCAGAAAAGAGCAAGATTTTTCCCGAGGAAGTGAAGCTTTGTGCTATCTCCACCTCTGTGTGCGTACATCAGGCTGTATTTATTTCTGCCTGCCTGTGCTTCTCCCCCCCAATTTTTGAACCTGTTGTTCACTTTCAAACCCTATTTTTAAACAGAGAGCAAGTCTCACAGGTCTGACTTCCCTACCAGTTTTATGGAAGCGGGCAGCTGAGCAGAGCAGACAAGCATTATTAATGTCTCCACTGAAGGAAAAGCTGATATGGGAGTTTGGCCCTTATTAGACATCAGAAAATCCATAGAAAACTAGGATTCATTTGGTTCCACTCTTGCAGAACTGCTTAGTTTCTTCATTTGACCACTGAGCTGAAAAATCACGTAGTCATACAGTCCTAATTAATAGATGATCCCCAAAGGAAAGGAAAGAATGTGGCTCAGGATTCCTATAATTGTATATTTAAAGCATTTTGTCGCTGAGTAACCTGTTGGTCATTCTTGTGGTACGTGTTGGTTCATATTATAAGGTGACTTAAAAGGCAGCATGGGTTGTTTTGCAGGGAAAGATGTAGACTGTATTTTCTACCTAGGGATAAAATCTCTCAAACAATATAAGATTGTGATCCACAGGCATCTGAAAATGATGCTAAACGAATACCATAAAAAAAAATATATTCTATTATAGTATTCTTTGGCAACAACTGAAAAGTTGAAGTGCAACATTTTGGGGCATTTTAGTTGTTTGAAACCGATGCATGAGCCTTTGGTGATGTACTTTTTTAGCTACTATTTATACACAAAGTCTTTGAGAACCAGACTGCCAAAATGCCTTGTCCACGTGGTGTTTATCGCTGCTTTATCCATTCAAACCCATGCTGAGGTGGTGAACTCGCCCTCTAAATCCTCATCTCGGTATAGAAACCACTGGCATCTGATGGACAAATGCAGGAGGAGTAAGTGAAGTTACAAGCAGCCAAGTTAATACGGGAGAGGTTGTTTTAATTGCAGCACAGCGTCTGCAAAATGCAGCCTGTGCTAAGAAGTGGTGATTTAAACTACGTGGAAAGTGTGACTGGCAGCGTGGAGTGCAGAGCAGGCAACGAAGAGCTGGACGCGCCTGCTAACAACTTGAAGCAGACAGCCTTTAATTAGTTTATCAATCCATCAATGAGTTTCCTCCTTAAGTTTTCAGCCGTTTCGTCCCGTGCGTAAGAAACGGTGGCAATTTTAATACCGTGGCTGCTTTAGTACAGCAGGGAGGGTGGAGGCTTTGCTTTGGTCAAGCCTTGTTCTGGGGTGGTAGCTCAAGCTTCCAACCTGTGGACCTCCAGCCTGATTCATACAAGGAGTAGTCAGATGGTGACTTGAGTTTCAGAGTTTGGTTTTGTTTTGCGAAGCGAGCGTAGGAGGACTAGACCAGCTGAACAACCCTCTTCTCTCCCTCTCTCCAGCTCAGGCAAACGAACAGTTTTTCCAACTGTGCTTTAATGAGCGTACGTATCTTTTCATCAAAAAAATGCTTCAAATCTGAACCGTAATCCATCTCCGTATTTTTAGCCGTGACTTGCCTTGAAAGGGCTTTCGAAAATGTTCTCTCTCTTCCTCTGCTTTTATTCCATGGAACATGTGCTAATGAGCCCAGTGTCTTCCACCAAAACAGAGTTCACGTGACAACGATTCCTCGTAAAAATAATAAACGCAGAAAAGGAGGAGGATATTTTGATGTGTCACTGCACGGCTATCTTTGTGAACTGAATATTTTTATTCCTCTTTTTGATTTATAAGGACTATCTGTCTACACCCAGAGGATCCTGAGGTAGGAGTGTACAGGATGTAAACTTGCCGTGCTCCTGTGAAAGCGGTAAAGAAGCTGATTTATGTCGGCTGAGCATATGGCCCGTTGTGTACAGCACAACGTCGAGGGGAGCAAGTGAAGCTGCCTCTTCTGCTGTTGGCAGTGTTTCCTTTTTCAGCTCTTCCTGGGTTTTCTCTCTTCTAGCCAAACCCTTCACGTTACAGTAAATTTAAATGTAAATATTGTGGTGTTGTTGCAGTTAATAGTTGTAGGTCAAATCACTTTTCATTAGGCTTGTAAGATGCGACGTGAAGAGATTGTGTACCCTAAGGTAATGGTTTGGGTTGTTTATATCTACTGTACACTTCCCCCAGCGTGATTTTCAATGGTATCCTGTTGTAATTAAATTTATAAAACCACCCCACTTCCTGTGTGTTGGTGGCACTGAGGTGATTTAAGTACTTGGGAGGCTCAACAATTAAAGTAATTAAACAATGAGTAGTGAGCAAAACTGAAAATGTTAATAGCCTTAGTTTTATCTTTCCTTTTCTGGTCTTCATTAGAGAATGAGAGACTTCAAAGGGAGTGAGGGGGGAAAAAAAAAAAAAGTCTTTTAACTGCTTTTCATGTCATAGGATGGACAAAGAGAAAAGCAAATAACTAGGTATGGCAGTTTCTTGCAGAGAAAGGCACAGAGAACTATAAAAACTTACACACAGAAATATGAGGCAAGAAAGATAAAGTCAGATGTAAGCAACCTGGTTTCTGATTTCTTAGTGATCCTAACATGGAAAAATGAGCAGAAACAGTTGTCTTTATTATTTATGATCCAAACTAGTATCAGTACTGTAGCAGATATCAATGAGAAGATCTACTTTTTTTTATGTAGCGTGGTGAATTCAACTGAAAAAAGGACAAGGCTTCCCTTTAAGGTCAACTTTATGAATGGGATTTATTTTTCTTTACATGTAGCACATACCCTTTGGTTCTGCATATGTCATTGCAGTGAAATGGGGGAATGATGCGGGTGAGAGCAGAACCAGACCCAATTGCTTAGGCAGGAGCTGGGTGCACACACCTCAGGGAGGAATCCAGTCCTCTGGGGTGAGTGGGAGGAAGATGAAATGCTCGATGTGGCTCCACCTAAAGATCCCTTTCAATTGCAGTTACTCCTCCTCTTCCTCAGGAGGAAAAGCCAAAGTCATTCCAAATCCCAATTCCTTTAAGATTTGTAGGAGAGCGAAGTGACTGTGGAAATACAGAGCACTCCTTGTCAAAAAGTATTTAAGGAACAAGCTGCGTGTTCTAAATCTGTACCTGTGTGCAGATGTTGCTCTTGATGAGAGTTTTCCTGGTAACTGCCTTTGGAACCTGCCACTTGTTCTACAGCTGTTCTTTATTCCTGTTGGTTTAATGGCACAAATTGCTGTCTTAAAATACTGGTGGGCCAGGAGTGTTAGCTGAGAAGGGATGAACCAGTGAACGGCCTCCCTCCTGTTTGCTGAGAGATAATCTGCCACTTTTCTTTCAAGCAGGCTGTGTCGCCAGCGAAGATTTCCCAGACTCTGTGATGCCTGTCAGCTCCAGTAAGGCATGTGACCTTCACAGGGAGCTTGAAGATGAAGAGATTCCTTCGTATATCGAACAGTTTGAGAGAGATGTTCGGGATGACATAATTCTGCTTGGCAGCTTTTCACTGGAACAGGTCAGAGTTAAGAACTAGAAGACAATTTTATCACTCGCTTCATAACACGATGCCGGCTTGTTAACCTTGTACACCCCAATTCTGTTTCACTGCCTGGCGATACATCTATTGAAAGAGGAAAAGATAACCCATTTCCTTGGCTTGTTTTATGTGACTGGCACTTTGCTAAGCTAACAGCGGGACCTTTATCTTTGTCTCTGTTTCAACGTGAATAAAAATAGATTGCCTTCATTGCTTCTTTCCGAAATAGTTGAGTGTCTCTGACTGCTCCGTAGTAAGTATTGCAATTGAGCTTCAATCAAGAGCCTAAGCTTAGGACATCTCTCTCTGCCAAATTTAACAGAGGGTTATTCATCTATCAATGAGCAAGTTCGGATCGGAGCCCAGGAAGGATTTATGTGGCAATATTCATTGCGCAGAGGATAAGCTTATTCCCAAAGGATGAATCTGTTGTGTTTTTCAGAGTGGCAAAGCTTCCTATAGTTTTCTTTTTGTTGTTTCATGGTTTAAGGAGACAAGGTCGGGTTCATGTTGACAAAGGCACAAGTTTTCGGGGCTGAACTGAGACTTGTGGGCACCTAACTACCATTTGTTCCTTTGAAAAATCTCATACCAAGACTAGGGGACAGGAAGAGAGATTAATTGATGAATCTATCATTTTTAATTAGCAACATGAGAACAGCACACTGGCTCTGATGGGCTTAAAATAGGTTATCCAGTGACTGATGGTGATCTGAGCTTTCTTTTATTTTCAGAGGGAGTTTTTAGAATTTTTTCCCTGCGGGACTAAACCTCATCATTGCCTTCTGCATGTTGGTGAGGGACACAATTCCCTTCCTTGCTGCTTTCTTCTAAATCCTTGTGTAGCTTCATTTCATTCCTTCTGACTTTCTTGTAGCTGTATGCATCACTCATAGGAGGTGGTTTGCAGAGTATTGTTCAGAGAACGGGACTTGGGAGGGGAAACATGAGGGAAAAGGCCACAGATGGTACTAAGAATGTCTTCTGCCTCAAGGGGCTGATGAATTAGGAACCTGGGAACAGGTGAAGAGTGTTGAACCTTTCCAAAAGATTTTGTGATATGTTGAGAGTTCACACTTGAAGTTTGGGCTGTTTAGATGCCCCTAAAGATTCATGAGGCTCTGTGACACCTGAAGGAATCTAACAGATTTGTTAATGCTTTGCTTATCCTCTCTCCAGACATGGTCACTGGGAGGCTGATCATCTTGTTTGGACTCTTTTTTTGAAGGTGTTCAACAAAGCTTTTGTTTCCTGGATGGGAGCAAACAATCTGGTCATCTAAAACCAATGTTCTGTGTTTTAACTGACAACTGTGTATGTGAATCCACATGTAATGCAATATAATACTGCTTTTCTTCCTTACTTTCTTCCAAAGCAAAGCAAATCTTCATTTAATGTGATTGAGTTGGTCTACCCTAAGCTTACAGAAAGGGACTTAATTTATACTGCACAGAAGACATCTTGAATGCCTGTGTTTTCTGTCCGTTCCTCCCATGCATCTCCAACTTCAGTTGTCCATACCCTGCTTGGGAATTCAATTGTATTGACATGGCATGAGCTGTCACTTCTGCATCCTGCAATGTGAAGGGTAACAAGAGGATCACTGTGAAATCTATATTGTCTTCTAGATCAGTGATGTCTACGTCCATCCTTTCCTCAGAAGCAGGTAGAAATGGTGTGGTCAGCCCCTTTGAACAGGCAGTGGGAAGGTGACATTGGAAGTGATTGGCTGCAGATGTGCACCTCTCATGTCACGTTGGTATTCAGAGACATCGAACAACCTGAGCGTGCTGCTTATCCTTCTTCAGCTGACTTTCTTTATTCTTTAATGGACCATGTGTACTCTTTGAGCTGTGGATATGCTCCTACAGCTTTTGCAGTGTTGATGCCTTTCCACAACAGCTCCAGGTTCAGCGTTAGACTGTTGCCGTGGTCTTAAGAATCTGTTGCTGCCGTCTTCGGGGTCCTTCCAGTTTTTGGAGTTTGAATGCGTGTTTATTGGTTTGAAACAGTCTTTAATTTGCTGCATGGCATTTACTTCTTACTCAGAAAAAAAACCCCAACAACCCCTCTTCCCTTTCTGCAGGTTTAGTGAGTAGCAGATGTACTTCAGCCAGCGTAATTTATGATTAGTTAATTTAATCTGCCATAATGACATAAAACGAGCCTGAAACAAGCTTCTATCAATTTTGCCGTTAGAGGTAACATAATATTTTCAAATGTCTACCAATCTGAGTAATTAACCCTCGAGTTGAGTGAAGGAGGCTAATAGACATCCCTCTCCCATTCCTTGGCTCTGGCAGAATGAAAACAAAACACAGGAGCCCAGGGGTTAAAAATAGCAAGTGAGAGTTTACAGCACATGAGACTGGTTTTATACACGAGGTTCAGAAAGACACTTGAGTTGCTGCTGTTTCTTTTTAGGCTGCCAAAAAATTCTCTCTGATGAGGCATCTGATTTGCACTAGAGCTTTGCTGGCAGCGTTGGCACGAAGAGGACAGCTCTGTCTTAACTGTCTATCCCTTAGTTCATTGCTTTGCTTCTCTGCTTTGTAGCTTTACAGTAAATGGGTGGCTTTTGTTTAAACAGCAGCTCGGTGCATGAGATCACCATGATTAAAAGTTTTTGAAAAAAGCAGATGTGCTTTCCAAAATAATAATAATTAAAAAAAAGAAAAAAAGTTTATGCAATATTTTAGCTCTGGAACTTTAAGCTGCGTTGTTACTTTACTTCATGTTCTGTTTTGTAAATGCAAAAGCTGATAGTTGAGGTTGGCAAGAAATAACATGAGGGGAGATCTGAGAGATTCTTGTAAAGAAAGCATTAAGCAGATGTCAGTGTTCTGTTAACAAACACATTAAAGGATATTAAATTTGGAAAGCGGTGCTGTTTCCTGCGGCCTACCATGTAGGCCTAGGGATTTCAAAAGCCCCGGTGACATTTGCTTTTAATAAAGAAAAAATAAACTCTCCTGAGAGAAAATCATAACTTTGGGACTGTGTTATGGTAGAAGCTGAGCAGGTACATCCGAGGCAGGGCATGTGGGGTGCTGCAGAACACCAGCTGGCAGGAGATGAGGTTGGGACACGTGCTTATGGGCAGAACTTGATCCTTCACAGCCAAGAGCTCTGCAAGGAAAGATCTGATGTAATTCTGGCTTAGCATGTTTGATTAAAGGCGAGATGCTCTCAAAATATGAGAGATGGCTGAGGATGAAGCAAACACTGGTGATGGGGGTGAGGTTGTACTTGATGGGTCTTTGGCAACATACTCTTGCCAGTCATTAATTCAAATGCCGTGGAAAAATATCAGCTGTGGGATTTTCAGTTGTTTCTGAACTGAGATAATAGAAGTGACTACTTATTTACATGTAAGTTCTCTCAGAAAAAAAATATAGGGCAGTTGGAAGGATCAGTACCGCCCTAGAAGTCAGGAATACCTTTCCTGCTTGGCCATCCCCTTCCCGCAACTTGGCTGGTATTCTTAACTAAAAGGAATTTGTTCACAGGCTCCGTGTCTGTCCATGTCATTCAGCCCCCTGCACTGGACGTAACACCTTGCAAGACTTGATCATCACAACCATATAATCAGTTCTGATCCATGACCTCAATGTGAATTACTCAAGAGCCTCTGAAAATAAAGTGCAAGTTTTGCTCTTCAGTACCAGCAGTTGAGTTATGGTAGTAAGAAATGAGCTATTTGTTGCAGGTGAATAGTAATAAAATGTTGCTTTTCATCAAGAGATTTACCTTTTGGTTAAACAAAGGCTAATGCCTCTGGGCATTAGACCTCATATTCTTATAGGGTCAATATCATCGCTGCTCTGACTCCTTGCCAAGTCACGGCGAGATCAATTTATACGATGATGGAGTGATCAGTTTTCCTTTGCTTAATGGTGGATAACACGTGGGTAAAATTTGGTACGAGGTAAGATGATGACAAATCTACAATCAGGAATTCAATCAGTGAGATCAGGCCACGGTCACATAAAACACCAATCCACGTTGGATAATAATTGGATAATATTGTCCTTTATATCCTGATGGTACCTGCAGACCTGCCCCCATCAAAGCCATAGCCTGCTAAGCATTGCACAATCCTTTGTGATCGTTCTTTATAAGTAAAATACTCCTGTGAGTATGTGCACCTAAGAGCAATGAAGAATTGAAGGTGACTTTTCCTCAGCCAAGACTCAGCTACTTCTTTTTGCCATTTGCCAAGTTTTTAATTGACTGTCACATTCAAATAAGTAGTTTTTTGTTTTACTGAGAACTGGAGGTCAAGAATACAAAAGCTGGTGATGTTTTGTTTACACCATGTCTTGAAAGTGGGTGACTTCATTTTAGGTAAGCTGCCTATATGCTATACTCATTATTTGAGTGTCAAAGCATCTCTGCAGTCTATTAATATAATGGTTTCCATTTCATTTGTCAAATCATAGGAATTCCTGGTATCTCTGTTTTACAGAGGAAGAGCAAGGGCACAGATGGACTGAAATCTACACCCATCAGAAGTGTTTAGCACCTGGTTTCCTGCTGAAATCCATCATTAGGCAAAGCTCATCAAATTCATATTCCTGCCAGGTAGACTGGTCAAAAAGCACTACACCAAAACCTGTGTTTGAGGGGAAGAAACATAAGGTGTAATTCCCAAAGCTTGGGATATCAGGCTTCTGGCCCTTGGACTTCTCTTGTCCTGCCCAGTGAGTGCCCATGGCACTCAGATGTGTGTCAGCATCCACCCAGCTGACCCAAAACCTCACCAAGATCCTAGTATGTGTAGCTATGAGACTTCTGTATGTCAGTATTTTTATTCTGTGAGGCTTCCTCACTGGGAAGCCTCCAAATTTCTGAGGTTCCTTCCTCATGGCTTCTGAACACTCGGATATACACACCTTTTATTGGAACAGGGAGTGTGGAAATGGATGTCAACATAAGCAGAATGGTGGAAAAGATGTTTTATATGTTTTTAAAAGGCCTGTCACTGTGCTGTCACAATACCCATAATCCTGCTGAAGCTGCTCTTTTTAATTGTCATTGTTTCAATTGCTTTGTTCAGGAGTTATGTGAGTTTTTAGTTAAGCAAATATTTAGATGGAAGTCATGAAAATCTTCTATGCTTCTTATATTTTTCACAAAAAAAGAGGACTTGTTTTAGCTTTTATTGTGTTCTTTCACTCTTGAAGATCAGAGGGGTAATTAAACAACTCAAGTGATTTGTGATATTCTATTGAGCTGGAACAATGAATCCTACAGCTACTGTAAAATGATGATACTGCATTTGCTGCTGCTTAAGGTAATCTGACTGGTCAGCTCTCTGGCTCATTATCCTAATATAAATTCCAGTAAGGAAGTCTGTTTCTATGGTTCAATAAACAGAGGCAATTGGAAAGATTCTTCAAAGAGAATCAGTGATTGCCAAGTCCTGCTGAAGTGACTTCATTGAGTACTGACCACCTGTTAAAAGAAGCAGAACTCGAATAAGGATTGTGAGGAAAGTGAGTATTACTGATGTGTAGAGGCATGAACCTCCAGTGCAATGAAAACAAATTGTAGACGCTCATGTATTCTCCAGAATTACTCTTAATTCCCTCTGCCAGGAGGTTTTATTACTATTTTTAATACATTTAGAGCCAAACTGCAGTGGCAGGTGTAGCTAAGTCTACTGTTGGTTGGCTCTTATGACAGGAGACTCATTAGCAGCATTAAGAGACTACATAGATTTTATGAGCTACAGGTAAATGAATTGCTCTGAATGTTGTAACTTGTTTTGCTTCTGCAGGCTTTCAGTAGAGCTGAATTTGTTGAGGTGAGGAAGGAGCAGACCTTTGGAGGCTGTCTGGTCCAGTTCCTGCTCCAAGCAAGCCTAAGTTTATGGTAGATCAGGCTTTCTGTGTGTAACCTGAGTTTTTAAGGGCTTTGGAGTT
Organism: Actenoides hombroni; assembly: GCA_024336885.1. Classification (NCBI taxonomy): domain Eukaryota; kingdom Metazoa; phylum Chordata; class Aves; order Coraciiformes; family Alcedinidae; genus Actenoides; species Actenoides hombroni. Next base: position 4,017,477 of record WUAM01000162.1, read on the forward strand.
GTTCACACCAGTTTGTTAGTGTGAAATATAACCAGGTTCCTCTAAGTTGAGAGGTGTAGAGGTATTGGGAAAGATAGTCCACTGTAGCAGTCCCATCTATAACTTCCAGCAGAGAGATGGAGCAGGATGTGGGCTTGCAGGAGGAGATCTGTTTTCCACAGAGAAAAATTATCAGGCATGGCAACTTGTCATTTCCACTGTTGTATTTAAGACAATCATACAGTAAACTGTACTTAAAGCATGGTTTCCCTCTCTGCAATTTTCATATACTAATTGCAAGCGAATGTCTCTTTTAATTATGAAGTGTTCAAGTGCATGTCTGCGTGCTCGGAACAGAAGATGATGTGAAAGTACAAATGGAAGTTAGCGGGTAAAGTCAAAGCCTGTGTTTTTAGATTGCAGTTATGGAGGCAAATTTGGGAGGCAGTGTTTTATCGACAGTCAGGAAAAAAAAAGAATGGTGACTGAGAAAGATGGATAGACTGTAACCTCAGACTTAAACATCAGTTTTTTGGGGGCTGTAAGAAGCAAATTAGTTATTACGACTCAGTTTTCCCTCTCTGCAAGAGAGACCTAAAATTAGGTACCTGCTTTAGGGAAGAAGAAAGAGGATTAAAGGAGTAAAGTTTCACGAGGGACTTTGAAAAGGCTATAGAAATAATAAAAACATTCTGTGCTGCAATTAACCAACAATTTTAAATTGAGGAAGAATGGGGAAAAAACCACAAAAAAAAAAGTCCTGGTATTTTTGATTGGTATTTCCTTTCAGTTTCTCTTTGGTTGTTTGTGCCACGATTTTGCCTCCAGTATCCAGCAAGTAGAAAAGTTTGTAAAACCCTGAAGTTCGTCTCATAGCTTGTGAGCTTTTTTTGGTTTTTTTTTTTTTGCTTTTAATGTAAATTATTCTAGATGTGGCACTGCAGAGCATGGTTTAGTGGTCCTGATAATACTTAGTAGGTGGTTGGACTTGATGATCTTGAAGGTCGTTTCCAACCTTAATAATGATTCTATGATTCTGTTCAGTTTAGATCTGTAGAGTGGCATAGTTCACTGGGTTTCCCCTAGCATTGCTCAAGCTACATGAGTTAATACTGGAGGAAATGTGTTCCCTAATAAAACGTGGCTAGCATCTTCCATCATGCCTTGTTAGCATATTCCATTTTATTTTACTATTTAGGCTAAAATTACCTGAAGCTTCTTAGTAGCTGGTGATTTCTAGGCTAATCTGGAGACATCTGCACTTGCAGAGCTTTGACAGGCTGGCTCATTTGTGCTCGAAGTCTCTTTATCAATGGCAAACCCAGTGCAGCGTCGTGTGTTCCCGTGCTCGGCTATGGTTGTCAGGCGCTCTGATAAATGGCTTTGCATACGCTTGCAACACTCTGTAGATTTTGATGAGGACATCAAAGCTTTATGACCTTGAAGCTACATGTTCTCAACTGTGAAATAAGAAGCATCTGAAGGGAGTACCTGGTGGTGCTGAAGAAACTACAGGTGCTCTCTCTGTGAACAGCAAGACAGAAATGAGAAGCGAGTCCTCTGTTTTGAGGCTGGAGAAGCAAAAATCTTTGTTTTGCAGAAGCTGAGCGGCTCTGCGACAGACTTTGCTTTGCTCCAGAGTTTCCTTAGTGCATCTGAAGCAAATTGATTCAAGTTCTTTTAATTTGTTAACACTTTCATCTTGGATCAAAATGCTGATTGGAAACATCTCTTGAGTTTTGGGGAAGTTCAGGTCCTGGTTTATCTCGCCTGCTTTACAGCCAAATCTTGTTTCAAAATAAGCATCTTTACTACGTCTTGTGTACAGATTTATACATCTTACATGCATCTTTAATATGTCTTATAAAAGCATCCACCTCAGTAGCAGGATACGGCCTTCTTGTGCTGACTGGTAGCTCACCTTCACTTGTTAGACATAACTCAGTGCTTTACAGATGTATCAAAATGATCAGCCTGTAGTGTTGTCTCTAAATGTATTTGTATTACTTGGTGCAATCAGGCTGTAGCATGGCTGAAGTCAGTCTCACTTGTGTTCTGCAGTATCAATTTGAAAAGAGTACTGAGTTTAGGGCTTTTTTTTTCCCTGGTTTTACAAATGGCTCAGCTGTCTGAGTTTTTAACTTGATGCTCATGAACAGTAAATTGGTTTAATTTTTTATTTGGAAGGAAAGTCATGGCAGGGGTGGGGGGTTGCTTTGTTGCTTTGTTTTGGGTGGTTTTTGGGTTTTTTTCCCTTTAAAAACATGTCTGAGTTTGTGGCACATTTTTGGCAGAGTTCACTGTGAATGCTACTACCATGTGTCCAGGATTTTGACACAACTTTACCCCCTGGTTTGTGGCCATCTCTGAGAGGAGGTCACCCAAATTCCAACAGGCAGTGCAATTCTCAGAGCAGACCTTTCCCAGCTACTAGATTCTTTGCTTTCAAAGAAGGACACTCATCCCACTTACCTCTCAATGCCTCACTTCCCTGTGATCTCTCTGTAGTTAATACAGATAAGACAAACATCTCAAAGTCTCACTTTGCTTGAAAAGAAATGTTAACTATTCTTGTGGTATTTTTTTCCTTCATCTCAAATAGTTCTTCCCTTTTTTTTTTTTTCCCTAACTTATTTTGTGGTGTACAATGCACTAGGTGTTGAAAATCATTGGGAATGAACTTCATGAAGCAGCCAGACTAGGTGGCACCAGTGGTACTAGAGACATGGGTTTTGTTGCTAGTCCTGCTGACACTTTGCTCTCTGAGCCCAAGCAAGTGGCTTCTCACTGACATCTCACTTCTCCCATCTGCAAAACTCAAGTGGACAGGATTTCCATCCCAGCAAAACGTTTTGGGATGCAGAGATGGAAATCCTAGGTAAAAACTTCCATTTGGGCATTCCTGACTGTAAAGACAACACTACCTGCACTGTGAAGGTACCAATGTGATTTCTCAAGGAAGGGAATGAAGGGGAAGCACCAGGATCCTCTCTGCATGTGGGATGGACAGTGGAGGCTGCTGGAGACCCCACTGCTGGTGTCTCTGCACCGCCTTTGCTGCACCCCAACCTGGTGAGGAGGACTTGAGGGAAGGTGGATCCCCCCCAGCACTCTTTGCAGGGAGTATGATTTCATCAGGGCCAGGGTTCAGCTGGCTGTTTCAAACTGCAATGGGCTGAGTAACTCAACCAGAAGGCTGTAATAGCAGTCCTAGGACTGAGCAAAAATATTTTCCCTAAATGCTCCACTTCTGCTCAGTTTCCTGGGCTTTCTCCTAAGAGGAAAAGCTGTGTTTGGGTGAGGCTTTCTTTTTTTTTTTTTTTTTTTTTTTTTTTTTTTTTTAAATTTTAAATTACTATTTGTAT
>WUAM01000162.1:4021902-4047931 GCA_024336885.1 Actenoides hombroni
TTGCAGCAATGATTATTCCACATTAAAAAAAAAAAAAAAAATTATATGGGCTGCACTGTTTTTGAAAACTTACACATTTTTTTTTCTCTATTAAATTGCTTCCTGGTGATGGAAATGTCTGGGATTTTTTTTTCTGCTGCATCTACTTTCCTTTAGCTTGCACACCCCTGAGGTAATTAGTGTAGGTTAAAATTTACATAACTGACTTTGGGGTTTTGCAAATAGGAAAGATGGAAATTTATTCAAGGTGGTGAATAATTCATTTTAAAGTAAGTTTCCTGTTTTTTTTTTTTTAATCATGTAGAAGATGTATTACAGCCTCATAGAGGTTTTCTGAATAGGACCCTAAGCATTGAATTTTTGATATATTTTATTTCTTAGTGTAGGTAAAGAAATATTAACCATGACTCATTGCACTTTTCCTGTTCAATAAGATTTGAATAAACTTAACAAATTTATTAGGTAGATGACAGAGCTTTAAAAAAATTATCATGACACACTGTGACAAATATTTTACTAGGATCCAGAAGAAATAGTTTTAAATCATATTGCCGCTTCAGAGGCAAGGAGATGGAAACCAGTGCAGTTCATACAGAGAACCCCAATTCATGTTTTCTCTTGAATATTCATTATTTAATTAAGATTAGGAAGATAAACAAGGGGATTGGGCAGCTATGGGAGTCTGGTAATATAATCAATTTTAAAAAAACAATTCTCCACTGCTGGCTCGGTGTAAGCTTGGACTGGTAATGTCTGAATGATGTTGTAGTATTATGACTACTTGATATTTAACAGAGTGAGTTTTCTATTTCACTTGAGTTACTAATCTAAGTGCCCAGCTCAAAAATTGCTATCCTGGACATCACCAAATTATGAGGCAAGCCCTCCTTCCACTTCCTGATCTTTAGCTTTAACTGCTTCAGCCCAGAGCTTTAAACCCCTTTTCATCTGCCACCAAATTCTGGAAACCCCTGACTGGTCTCTGGGGCAGAGTAGGTTTTGTCATTAAACTTTCTCGAGGACTTTGAGCTGTGTTGCTGGGCACCCTCCCATGGCACATCCCAGCCGTGGCAGCCTTGCAGGGGTGATGGACATCACTGCACGATCCTTGCTGCTGCTGGGGTGGGTGTCCTAAACCTGCAAGAGCACATCCTCATGGGGCAGCCGGGGAGGAACAACCTGCCCTTTCTCTTGGCACCTTCCCTGGTGGCCACAGACCCTACTGGACTGTGCAAGAGGGGTCTGCCTACCCCAACCAGACACCTACCAGCTCTACTGGAACAGAGCTGGGACCAGAGCCAGCTCCCAGCCCTTCCTGGGGAAGCTGTGGAGGTGGTGATTCACTGGGCTGGAGAAAGAAAATCGGTGACAGCATTTATGGGGGCAGGAGAGAAATGGGTCCCAGTTCCTGCTCCAGGGACTGCTAGAGAACTTCAGCCAAAAGCTGTCCAGGAGCAGGAAGGCTTGGTTCCCACTAATGGAGGAGCAGTGGTGAAGGCAGTGCTGGCCATGACACAATGTGGAGAGCTGAGAGGTCTCTCTTCAAGCTAGTTTGGTCATGGCACCTTTGTGATGCTTGAGCAGGGCCTAGAGGATTTATTGCATTCATGTGTGAGACTCTCTGCTGGTACTACCAACAAATCATACTGTATTTTGAGGTAATCACGTTGTCTCTGCTTTTATTTTACAGGGTTCAAAAAAAGTTACATTAAAAGCTACTCAAACAGGCTTTTGTAATATGTTTTTTTTTTTTTTAGTCTGTTTTTATCCTCTGGCAATTTTGATTCTGAAAATAAGCAGGATGCTTTAGAGAAAAGCTTCCTTGGAAACAGCCAGACATTAGTCAACAACTTTAGAGACTTAGAAGAAAGGAGAGGCTTCAACAGCCAGCTGTGGAGCCTCCAATGGGGAATCTTTCTCCACTGTCTCCCTACCAAAATGTTTTTTTGGCTTTGAGGCTTGATGAGAGGGGAAGTGAAGCATCATTTTATTCTTAGACAACAGCACAGGGTATACAGTAGGAAGCCTCCTTGTGTGGTGTTAGTGCTGTGTGCACATTTTATGTCGGTCTTGAGGACACCAGTGTTGTAAAAGTCAGAACTGTAGGACAATACCATGCATGAATATACATTGTGCTTATCAAGCTTTTAAAGCAAGAGCTTAGTTTCCCTTGAGAAATAATGGAGTAAACCTGGAAAAATATATGGAAAAAAGGTTACAGGAAAAAAAAAGGAGGAATAAATAATGGTGGCTGAAATCCCTAATTGCTTCTGAATAACTTTGGAAAACTGTACATTTACGGGTTTTATTTCCATGTTCTTTCTGTGCATTTGGAAACAAACTGTAAGGGGCTTTTTTTGGTTTGGTAAATTTTTTTAAAACTAATTTATTTGGTTTATTTCTTAAAATTAATTTTTTAATTCCTTTTTTTTTTCCCCAAAGCTCCACAAGGAAGTCTCTCATCACAAGAAACAAAGGTTGCAAGCCAGGATTCGTGAACTCTTTCAAAGGTACCTCAGATAAGGGCTACTTTGTACTTCTATCTAATGCCCTTTCCTTCCCAAGATCTTTCAGTGCTTTACAGATACGAATGAATGGAACTTCTCCCCAACAAAGGACCTCAGGCCTAGAAAAATTAAGCCTGGGTTTTTGAAAGAGGCCTCTGTTTTGGATACCTCCGTTTTGAGATACCCAGCTTGGGCTGCAATTTTTAAGTGCTACACACAGTGCACTTCAAAAGGTGACCAAATGGCTTCTCCCAGCACCCTTCATCCCTGCTCTGAATTTACCCGTAGAGAGCGGAGGAAATATGAATTGGAGCAATGTTGTTGTGATCAAGCTGCACGTGACCTTGAGATAAATACACGCATCAAATTACCTGGAAGGGACTGAATGGAGGGAATAAACAACCCTTGTGGATACGGCCGAGGAAGCTGTGTTCTGCCCTGACAGCTGATGAGCATGCTGGTGAGCACAAAAGAGAGGCCTGACTTCACCGAATAAATTATTCTCTCAAATCTAATAGCCAGCAAAAAGGCAGGAAAAGGAGAAAAATGGTGCAACTCGAAAAGAGATCAAATGTGGTTATTTAAATGTTTGATGTTCGGTAATGAAAACTGTTTACCTTCATAATTGTGTATTAGCAGCTAATAAAGGCAATAGATACAGTAGTTTAAAAGTAATAAAATCAACAACAAAGTGTATTTAATTTTAAATTGAATTGCAAGCAAATGGGTGTCCTAATGAACCCCTGTGTCAATGCAGCTCTAACCAAATTAAGTGAAATAACTTCTATCATGAGAAACTAAATAAGTACAAAGTTCCAAACAGACCATTCTTCTCCAGGAGAGAAGTTAAATTCTCAGATGTCTCAGCTCTACAAATTAGCTAGTGCCATTCAAGAACCATCTTCTGTTACTTCCATTAAGGACAGAGGGACCCAGGCTGACTTGACTGCAGCTTCAGGGCAGAACTTGAAAGGTGGTTGACTACATGCTGCTTGTATTCAGTCCTGTGCACTGGAATCTTGCCCTTCGTTTCCACCAGTCCTGGCTTGGGTAGGTTTAGGTTGGACATTAGGAAGAAATTCTTCCCTGCAAGGGTTGTCCAGGGCAGTGGTGCAGTCCCTATTCCTGGAGGGGTTTAGAAGCTATGGAGATGTGGTGCTGAGGGCCGTGGTTTAGTGGTGCCCTGGCAGTGCTGGGTTAACGTTTGGATTTGATGATCTGAAAGGTCTCATTCAACCAAAACAGTTCTGTGATTCTACTTAGGGCCATTTCTATTTAGATACTGGTGCTGAGAAGGGACAGAGGAATTGCTCACGGGGCTGTGTCTGCTGGAAGATGGGGTGGGATTGCCAAAGCAATACAGCTATATAATGCTTATTGTAAATGTCTTGGGCTTGAATTTGCTGCTGCTGTGCTCTGGGAACAAGATTTTCTCCGTAGGGTACCAGGCTTTCTCCATAGGGTACCATCCCGTTGGTGTATCCTGTGCACTAAGCAGTGCAGCTTTGGGTCACCCCGTGTACAGCTGCTCTTACAGTATTTGCTGGAGTTCTGTGTTGCTACAGGGACCTCTCTTTAAAAAAAAATAAAAATAAAAATAATCTTTGAGTTAATCCAACTACCCCCAAAATTGCTTTACACAAGAAGTTAACGTGTAAATGCTGAGGAAGGTTTAATGGTTCACATGCAGATGAAAACTTGTGTTTGTGTACATATGATTTATTTATATAGTTTTATGTATAGAATAAGATCTTTTAGCAGATTTACAAATGATTTAAGATTTATGTATAAATTGATAAGATTTTTTTTTTAATAAGATTTATATGTATAAAATAAAGAGTTGGCGTTTTTTTTCAGTGGTTCAAAGCAAACCAATCCCCAAGGAACTAGCAGTTTCCAAAGACCTGTTCCAGTTTATTGAAGCTGTCAGTGGGTCCTTGAAGTGTCAACAGAAGCAGTGGCTTCCTACTTTAATGTTCCTAACCTAGAACCCGAGCCCCAGTGCCAGGCAGAGCTGATTATACAGGGGTGGTGAAACTTTGAGGTTCCTTATGTTGTTCTGTGTGGCCCAGACTGGTGAATTTTGGTCTTGTTACTGGGGCTGTGACTGTGGTTTTTGCACGCTGCTTTTTGAGGCGTAGGCTTTTTCTCTGCTTTAACACGCTGTTGTTTCTTCTGCAAGGTTTATGGGAGATTCAAGGGAAAAAAACCCATCAAGCTGGGATGTATTTCCAGTGTCTGCATTGTGGTTGATTTCTTTCCAGTTCTTCTTCCCTCTCGAAGTGCTGCGGAGGGGGAAGTGAGCCATTGAAAGCAGAGGAGGATGGATGTGAAGAAAAAATGGCAGCCAGCTCTGGGAACTTCTCAGGTGTGACTACTGGATTAAATGGAGCCGCAGGACCTAGCGGGCAGGTGAGGTTCTCCATGAGCACTCCTTTCCTTGATTCAAACTGACTAGATTTAGAATTTAGAACCCTCGATTCTAAATGACTAGATGAGTCACATTGCATCTTTTTTGTTTTGTTTTGTTTTAATTATTATTATTTATTTCTTTTCCATTTGATAGTTTAAGAGGATGGAATTTAGCAGGTTTCAAAACACGCTTTCCGGCAGAAATAACCATGCGCTTAAAGAGAATGTCTAAAGCTATTAATGATGAATCATTTGGGCATGGCAAGAGTTCTTCAAAACAGTTTGTCAGCGCTGGCCAAGCAAAGTCTTTCAGCAGGAGATGAGACAGCGATGCCACCATGCAAATGAGACAGGCTTGAAATATGATGAATCTTCTATCTCCTTTTCCTACTCGACTGACACTCGCTTTGAGGAAGGTTGTAAATGCAAGAGAGATTGTGGTATAATTCCTCAGACTGGCGTTTCTGCCCCCCAGTCACTATTCGATTATCTTCCAAATTGCTGTGTTTCAGAGAGATAAAGATTTTTTATGGCTTGCTGACTTGAAACAACCAGAAGAGCCAGAAAAGAGATGGCTAACCGGCCATGCATAGTAATTCCATTGGTAAATGACAAAATCTTTGTTTGTATGACATTTCCAAAATTACTACAGAAGATGAATCTAAAATACAAAATGTCACATTTGGCATGCAAAACTATCACAATATATTTCAGTATAAAATTCATAGAGGCGTTTAATTTAGAATGTGTTTAATAACGAAGTCTGCCTGCATCAGTAATCCTGCCTTGAGGTTTAAAAAGATTGTCTTATTTATTCACATAATGTTAATTTTTTTTTTATATATATGATTCAGAAACCAAAAATATTAAGGTTAAATCTTCATTGTTAATTAAGATTTTCTAATTAAGCTGAAAATAATTGTCATTCAGATTAGTTGTTAAGTATGGTTTGTGTTGAGAAACAAAAGAAGTTTAACAAATTCAACTGTTTATTTAACTGCTTAATTTAATTCCAGAAGCTTTCTATCTATATGGAAATATGCTATCTCTTCCAAAATAAATCCAAGAAAGGATTAAAGAAGAGATTATTAGCTACTGTAGGCTTAAACTATGAGACTCCTAAACCTGGTAGTCAAGGTAGCCATTTGATTCTGAAGTGTGGCATGGGTGGTTCTATCACGTTGCGCTGAAAGAAGACAACCCATCACTAGTGTTTTCTCAAAACAATGGGAGAAATTGATTCCTTGGGGAGTTAAAAAAAAATAATAAAAAAAATCATTGTTGATTTGAAGTACCAAGTAATTAGTGCAGAAGCAATTTTATCCACTGGAGTCAAACTAGGACTCCTTGTTACGTGCCTGACCCTGCAGATGGCATTTGGGCAGGACCTGCTGGCGTGGTGGGACAGACCCTGTGCCTTTACTGGGGCAGGACGCGTGAGGTTCGTAGCGTCGTGTCGGTTCTGTTCAGCTGAGCATCCAAGGAAAGCCCCAGCAAGGCATTTCTGATACACAAGCAGAGCATTTATTCCATGCTAAACGTTCTGTAACTCCAGACAACATCTTGTCAACAGCAAGCAGCAGATGTTTCCTTTTGTCTGGACTTGGAATAAAGGTGCCTGTGGGGAGTTGTTATTAAACTCTACACGTGTTGCACTTTGATTACTATTTTTAAGAGAATCTGATTATATGATAATCAGAAGGTGAAAGGATAGTCTGCGTATTACACGGCACTAATAGCTTTGGCAAGGCTAATAATTAGGAGACAAACACGGCCTGCCCTGTCTTTCACTCGGTGCCTGCAGCCTGCTCATCACATCACATCACGCATCGTGCCTGACTTGCAAAGCATGCTCTGTTTTGGAAGGTGTTGTTTTCCAGTTTAATTCTGCCTTATTACTGCAGACTGATGGCTTCTGGTGTCATACTTTCAACAGCTCCACCTTCCCCCCAAGGATGCTGAACATTTTATTAGTAGTATTTGTATTTTTTGTATTCTTTTTGGTTTTTTTTTTTAATCTGTCATCTCTGTGACTTTTGACCTCTCTAATTGCAGATCCTCAGGTAGCAGTAGGTAATTGCAGGTTGAACAAGAAGCATGTTGTCTGCTTTTCGGTCGTTATTTTCTCGGCGAGATTTGTTCTTGCTAATTGTATGGTTCAAACCCCCTCAACCCAAGCCAGTCACTCAGAACCTTCTCCTCAGGTTGACTGCTCCAAGGCACCGCAGCCGATAGAAATCCACGTCAGATGCCTGAGAGGGGTCAAAGATAAAGTCCCGAAAGGCCACTACACCCTCAAAGTTTCTGTGCTCAGCCGCTTAGGTGGTGGCCCGTTGGAGTGGCCCCAACTGAAGGAGCAGCCTGGGGCCAGGTCGACGCTGCCCGTCGCTCACGGGGGAAACTTCTACAACGTGGAAATCTACTTGGGACAAAGTCTCCAGACAGTAAGCAACGCTTCTTAAATATGCTGTCTTTGCTTTGGAAGTTAAAACACATCCGCTTTTTCTCCTTCAGGCTTATATATTTAATGCATTCCATCATGTTCATAATTTATTTAATAATTTAAGGTGCAATTTAGGAAGGTGCAATTTTTTTTCCCCGAGGTTAACCCTCATCACTCACTCTAAAAGTGCCAAATACACACTACGCTGTATAGTGGTGTCAGCTAATTTTAAATTTTACTTTTATTCTCTCTTATCTATGCAGCTTGTCAGCTATGTAATTTGATTTCTGTAAAGTAGCTTTAGAATAATAAATGAACGAGTGGGTGTATATAAACACATGAATGCCCAAATCCTTCTGCGAGTTTTTAGCTCCATTGACCCCCATTTGCCAAAAAAGCAGCATTTGGATTATTTTGGAAGGAGCCCAAACACTTGAGGCTCTATTCTGTCTTTTGTGACTGAGGCACACATATTTTCCTGCCTAAGCATGCTGTGCGTGGCAGGATTGTTGTGTGTCAGTTGCTCACTGTTGTAGCTAATGCCTAGTGCTGGTTGAAACATCGGTCTCAGAGAAACTCTCTGGCACGTGGAAGCTTCTTTACGGCTTGAAAAACAACCCCCATCTCTCTGTGTGGGGTTGTTGTGGGTTTTTTGTGTGTGCGTGTTACGAGGCGTTGGTAGAATAAGTCAAGTTGTTGTGTTTTGGTTTTTTTTCCATTTTCAATTATTTATTTTACAGTGTGAGCTGAACGGTGGAGTTCTTCCTCCACCTCTTCCACTGTGTGGGTACAGAACAGAGAGACAGTCCTTATCCCTGTTTTGTATGGTACTGGTGCTTTCAGTTAGTTGTGGATAGGTCATTTCAAGGGGTGTCTTCTCGGGCTTCACTGAAAGGAGAACCCGATGGGCAGTCCTGCTGAATGACTCCAGCGTGCCCTGCCTCTTGCTTTCAGCATCATGTTTCTTCTGGGTCTTGCCTGCTCCTACCTGGGGAGTGTCCCACTGTTCAAAACTGTGTTTCTCTGTTCTCAGCGCTAAGGAAGAGCTAGTTCAGATTCCCCCATCTTCTGTCCAGCTGCTCCTCAAGGCCAAGGAATTCCTGACATGGATTTGTAAGGAATACGTGCAAATTCCACCTACTCATCTTTCTGCCAGTCTCTGCTGGGTTTTGTAGACACCTCAGTAACCTTAGAGGGGACTGTTACGCTTCATGCAAAGGTCTGAGAGAAATGCTTGGTGGTTCTACCACTTTTCCAGTGTTTGTTTTAAAATCTTCTTTGAACCTCCTAGAGGATATTTAATTAGCATCTTCACTAAACTTCATTTTTAGTCTAGTGCACCAGGGTGCGGGTCTCGGGCAAGTCCACTTAAAATGCAGGACCAGGAGAAGTTGGATTAAATGACCTCCTGATGATTCCCTGTCTTCATTACCGTGTAACAGACAGCAGAAGTTTAATGTCACGATTTTAGTGAACCTCCTCCACCAGCTCATTTGGAAGATGGAGGTGTTGTACCTGGAATGATTGTACCTCTGTGTGCTGAGGCGTGACCAATTTTAGGCTTCAGAGGGTTCCTCTAGTGCAAAACTTAGCCTGAATAGTGAGGGCTTAGCAGAGAGCTGCAGGTGAGCATCTGGGTTTGAACACAACGTTATACACAGCACTGCTGCCCGGGGATATATTACAGGGGAGAAAATACAAGTGCTCACAAATGAAGAATAAGCTTTTGTTTTCATTGGCCGGAATAATGATCGGAATTCAGTGTAAACATGGTGAAAATGAAGACATGCGTGCTTGATACTGAAGGAAAGCTTAGTTTTAACTAATATATTAGAAAAATTGTTCCAGAACACTACATCCTTCCAAAAATAATAACCCTGTCATGTCGGCAAAGTTGGTGTCAGCATGGGTTACCTGCTGCGTACAGAAAGTGCTGGTCATGTAAGTTAGAGCTGCCTCAGGGCTTGTCTGACTCGCGCACCCGACCTTTCAAAAATGTTTTTTGTTCATTAATCAATGTTCTTTGCTCCAGCTTGCCAGCTTCCCTTCTTTCCCCTCCTTCACTGTCCTCCTTTTTAGTTTGTCAACCTATCTCCCCCAGTAACCTCTGCCTACATATTAGACAGTGGCTCCTAATGGGTCTGGTTGAATTTTATTTCACTTTCAGTAAGTCATAAGAGACTTTTTTTTTTTTTAATCGATTTATTTTTTTTCATCTCCTCCCTTTAAATTATGCTGGACAGAACACGTACAAATACTTTGGCTTGTGATCAAATGCAATCCCTGTTTCAAATGACCCTCTACAATTTTAGGAACAGCAACTAACGGGGTGATCTGAAGGGGACTTGGTTTAGACCCAGCGTTTCAAGGGCATTTTCATGTATTTAGTTTCTGCAAGGGGACTTTAGACTTGGGTGGGTTAAAGCTGTCTGCTCCAGGCGAAGCAAGAGCGATTTTGAAGCTTCACCTCCTTTATATTGCAAACTGAACGTGAACTCAAGCTGAAATTCAAAAAATGCAGTAGGTTAACTCTGGTAGTAAAGACTCATTGTTCTTCAATTTTCAATATACTTTTGCACCACCTGATTTTTCTCAGGTCTGGAATGCAAGTGGAGTGAGGAGAGGAGAGGAAAGGAGATGATGAGATGTTTACCAGGCCTCTGGTAAGGCGGTTATGTAATTCACAGAATCACAGGACGCCTTTGGTTGGGAGAGACCTTCAAGATCATCTTCAACCCAACACTGCAAGCTCACCACTAAACAATGTCTCTAAGCACCAGGTCCACACGCCGTTTAAACGCCTCCAGGGATGGCAACTCCACCACTGCCCTGGGCAGACCATTCCAATGGTTGAGAACCCTTTCAGTGAAGAAATACTCCTAATATCCAACCTAAACCTCCCCTGGCTCAGCTTGCAGCCATTCCCTCTGATCCTGTCACATGGAGAAGAGGCTGTCCCCCTCCTTGCTCCGACCTCCCTTCAGGTAGCTGTAGAGAGTGAGGTCTCGCCTCAGCCTCTTCTTCTCCAAACTAAACAACTCCAGCTTAGCTAGTCCTATCTAATTAGCTAGTCCTATCTAATTAGCTAGTCCTATCTAATTATCTAGTCCCATCAGTGCCTGCACAGACAGGACCGCATCATCTTTATGCTAGACGAAGGATTTTACCAGTTTAATTTCCTTATTGCTGTTTTATGGTGGCTAAGATCCTACCAGAGATAAGACTGAAGTAGTCAGTAAGCATTTTTTTGTCCATGGTCTATTTAAAGCAGTGTCTTTATTACTCCAGAGGATCCATGTCCCCGTGTTAGCAAGTCCAGATGACATTTTTCAGCTTAATGGTGACTTGAAGAGCACAAATGAGTTGCGGTATGCGAAAGTTTAATTTTGCTCAGAAAAAGAAAATCTGTAGTGTCTTTTTTTTCACCAGCTCTTCTTAAGTTAGTTCAGTAAATGTTAATATAGTTGTTTGAAACAATTGCAACAATAAGAACAAGTCCTCAGTTTTCAGAGTCAATATATTCACTGGCCTCAATAAGAGTAAAAATTGGAGTGTGACTAAAATGCTTCTCCTCTTAAAAAAAAAAATAAAAGAATGTGTTCAGCTATAATTTCAATTATCAGGACCAAAATAGCTTGTCGTACATCACAAGTTTCACCTACAAAGAGAAGGTATTTCAGGTATTTGCAATGAATTACGAGTATTTCTGGAGTTCTTTCCCAGACAAAATATTGCCTGTTAGGAAGCAAATTTTTATCCAGAAGGGATAAAATATCCCAGCTGCTGTGAGGAGCAGTATAAGGCAGTGAGATTGCCAACATTCAGAAGACATTTATGAATCCATCCAGTCACTTGGGATATTGCTCCAGAACTGCTGAGGAGGAGCAGAGAGAATCATGTCAGTGTTTGGCTCCCCAAGCTGCTTTTTAAGCCTGGTCCCACTGCACCCATTTGGTGTGGGTCCTTATTCTGTGCCAGCCTTCCAAAATCAGCACTTAAAAGAAAAAAACAAACCCCAAAGCCAAGCTCCAGAAGTACTTGAGCACTGGTGCTACACATTTTCCCCAATGTACCTGGAACTCAGGATGGCACCAAATCAGCTCCTGTGCATATAAAGTCACCGTTGCTGACAGAACAGTTCATAGATCTGTAGGTTTTTAAAGAGTATATCAACTGGTTAATATTTATGTATCAGTGTGGGGAGGTACTGGTGATGTTGTAGCAGTAGCTGGGCACCATTTTTTTTTTACTTGAGGGTAATTCAATAGGAATAAACCAGTAACTTTTCAAACATGACATTTAATCCGCGCATGTAAATCATATTGGGAGGTCTATTATTCATTATTAAAAGGGCACCATATTTTTATTACACTGAAAATGAAACACAAATGCTGTGAAAAATTTAGTGCCTCTTCCTGAAGTTTCAGGACACTTATCATGCAGTCATCTAGCAAAGGCTGACACTCATTTTAAAATACAGTCACAAAATTAATAAATTCAAGCTCTTTTGCTTGGAAAAAGAGGATGTTCTATTTCACCGAATGAGGTGGATTTATTTTTTTATTTAGGGCTTCCTAAGTACTTCAGGTGGAAGAGTACTTTGGTAGTGCTCACATTCGGAGTTAGGTCTATAACGAATAAAGTTCATATTTTTGCTGTTAGTCATTTCCAGCATTTTCTTCCCTGAAGTGCATTTTGAAAACTACATATATCAGAAACTGATTAACATGACCTAAGGTATTAATTCTTAAAATATGATGAAACAAACAGTTTCAAGGACCATATTTTCTGTATGTCAGCAGCTGTGTAAGGACTGTGATGCTTTTAGTAATTACAAAACAAGGTATCATTAGGAAAAGTAGAACACAAAGTTGGGTTTTTTTCTTCCCTCCCTCTTGTTTTATTCTTGAGTGAAATGCTGGCACAGACGAAGAACATTTTGCTCTAGGACACTTTACAGGACATAACATAAGAGTTTGTTACACTATGAAAAAAAAAAGATAGGAAGTAATAATGCTTGGCAGTGCCAGAGGACTTTCAAAATGAGAGCCACTTAAATTTTCACTGGATGTAATTATTTGTAGTTGGGATGATAAGGTGCTACGTGAACCTTTTGGTAAATGCACGAACTAAGCTTAGACAGATGCTGGTACTTGAAGGCTGCAGGTTTGATGCCTTTCTCCCACAGCAGGAACACGTATTTGTAACTGCTTCTATTTTGCTAATTTGAGATTGTGATCTTCGGTTGCTGTTTGCTGAATGGCTTTCTGCAGCAGTTCCTCCAAACACCTGTTTCTCAGAGCAGTCCCGTGTCACAGCCTTGTGCCACCCTGGGGAAAGACCTCTGCGGCGTGCGATGAGCAGCTTACACCATGGGGCCAAGGGGCCCATGCTGCTTGGGATGGTTGTTAGCCCTTCAGTGGTGCTCTTCTTTCTAGATGGCTGTGAGTCATTCTCCTTGCTCTGGACCCAGTAGAAAGTGTCATGGGGACCACCTCTGGCCCCGTGCTGTGATGTGCACGGATCCTGTTCCACCCAGGAGGTGCAGCCAGGTGGTTGGAGACTTTTGCTGCTCATAGATGGACTTTCCCCATGTGGAAAGCTCCATTGCCAGCACTGTGTGATGACTTGAAGAGGTTTAAGTCTGGTGTGCTGACGTTACAAAGCCGTTGCGTTGACCAAAGAAGGTATTACATCTACCTTCCAGAGAAGGGCAATGAAGTTGATGAGGGGCCTACAGAACAAGTCTTGTGAGGAATGGTTGAGAGAATGAGCGTTGTTTAGCCTGGAGAAAAGGAGGTTCAGGGGAGACCTTGATCTTGATAACTCCCTGACAGGAGGTTGGAGCCAGGTGGGGTCAGGCTCCCAAGGAACAAGCGACAGGACAAGAGGAAACAGACTCAAGTTGCACCAGGGTAGGTTCAGGTTGGACACGAGGAAAAATTTCTTCCCTCAAAGGGTTGCCCAGGCTGCCCAGGGCAGTGGTGGAGTCCCCATCGCTGGAGGGGTTTCCAAGCCGTGGAGATGTGGTGCTGAGGGCCATGGTTTAGTGGTACCCTGGCAGTGCTGGGTTAAGAGTTGGACTTGATGATCTTCAAAGTCAACCAAAACTATTCTATGATTCTACCTTATTTAGCATTATGCAATCAGTTTACATATGCAAAAGGTTACTACTTATCCCAGGTTTTGGTTTCAATAATTAACTGGTGTCACATTTCACATGTTGTTTAGTCATTGTGCTCCTGTGGAGGAGTTCATGGAAACAGCTGGTGGACTGTACCATTTGTGCTCCTTCACCTGAGCCCAGCACAGACTGCCCAAAGACCTCAGGAATACGGCCTACGTTGCAATTCATCATATCTAACTGGGGCGAGGGATGTGGTCTGTGTTGGAAAATGTAGCAGAAAATGTTAAAAATCAGGAGCATCTAGAGCCAGGCTTTTATTTTGCACCACTCCATGGTCTAGTCCTTACTTAATAGGAAATTATATCTGTAAGAGAGCTTGACGTGAGCTATAGGATAAAATAGTTGTACAAAAGACATCAGCAGGAAGGCAGAAGGGAGCAGCCCCTGCCTGTATCCTTAGCTCCAAGCAAGCTCCAAACAACAGAGGACACGGAGAACAAAACAAATGCCCACCCCGACAAAAAACGCTGTGAGTGGAAAAAACAAGCAATTCCATGACTCACTGGAGCTGATGGTCTGCAACTGCAAAAGAAGGGGCTTAAGCTGGGTTTTGGTCCATATCTGCAAGGCGTGGGAGCCAGCAGAACACCCTCAGAAGGCACATTTTTTTTCTTTAAAAATCTGGTTTGGAAGAATTTCACGTTTTACATCGTTATCTGTGAACTCTGGATGAGCAGCTTAGTTGCAAAGCTGTGCTGCAGAAACGGGAAGATTAATTTATGTTGCAAAAAGTGACCCTGTTTAAACTTGCAATTTTTAAGCATGGCACACAAAGGCAAAGGGGGATTTGTTATCAGGAGTCAGTCTTCCTGTTTCTTTCCCAGAGGGGTGATAGCTGAGCTCCTGGAAAGAGCCTGACCATGTCTGGACCATCCAGGAATTGTGAACTCTGCATTGGCCCAGCTTCCTCAGTGAAGGGAGAGCTGCTGCTTTCCCAGCTGGACCAAAGCTTAGGGAGGAAGGGGATGCTGTGTCTAGATGTGACACTTTAGGATATGGTTTAGTGGTCCTGATAATATTTAGTAGGCGCTTGGACTTGATGATTTTGAAGGTCATTTCCAACCTTAATGAGTCTGTGATTCTCTAAGGGGTGATCCACAGCAGCATCAGGAAAGAGACCCAAGGTGGAGCAGCTGAGGGAGGAAAAAGGGGAGAGAATGTTCCTGCTCCTTGCAGGGCAGCCTGGGGCAGGCGGAGCTGTGCTGCGGAGTGACTCAGCTCTGCCTCTGCAGAACAGGCCACGTCTTCCTGAGATTTCGTGGCTCTGAGTGGTTTCTGAGCAAAGTATGTGTCCTCTTGACACAAAAGAAATAAACTCTGCTCTTCTGTGTCAGTGGCCTCCCTTATCCCGGGAGACTCGTGCTCTGACCGGGCTGGAATCAAGCTCAGGAATAAATGAGACTGGAATGGCAGGAGAAGGAACTGAGTTCCTGCCTTCCTCTTGCAAAGACAATTTCTCCCCTTGCAAGATGAGGTCAGAATCCACCCAGGCCAGCAGTATATCACCAGAAACACTTGGGGAGGCTGGAGCTGGCTGTACCATACATTACTACTCCCTGCTGGTCAAAGAACAGAAAAGAATTAGCAGCAGATGTGCCAGGACAATTAGCAACAGATGCAGAGGCTAAAGCTCACAGAATGCAGACATTATTTCCCTGTATTTGGGAAGATAAAAGGCCAGATTCTGGCCCTCTGGTGTAAGGTAGTCATGCTGCATGTGACGCTGCTGGAGTTAACTACACCCTGAGTTATCTCTCCAAGGGGAAAGGGAGGCAGCGGGGTATCGTCGCTGCTCTGGTAGCATGGGAGAGGTAGGAGGTGCTTCCATCGGGGCAGTTGATGCAGACCTGCTGAGCCCCAACTGCTGCTGGTCCATCCTGCCCCGCAGTCCAGGGGAGCTGGGATGCTGGGTCCCAGGAAAGATGGTGGTGCTGCAAAAAAGGACAACTTCAAGCTGCAAGGAGAGGAGTCAGGGAGTTGTTTGACCTATGTCAGGCTTGAAAGGTCTGTTTCAACTAGAGAAGAGTAGGTTTCGATTGGATGTTAGAAAAAAGTTCTTTACCATGAGGGTGGTGGAACGCTGGAACAGGTTACCCAGGGATGTAGTTGAGGCCCCATCCCTGGAGATATTCATGGTGGGGCTTGACAAGGCTCTGAGTAACGTGATCTAGTTGGAGATGTCCCTGCTCACTGCTGGGGGGTTGGACTAGATGACCTTTAGAGGTCCCTTCCCATCCAAAGCATTCTATGATTCTCTTTTTCAGAAAATAGGAAAAAAAAAAAAAGAAAAAATAATGTGTGTGTATATATATATGGGGAAATGAATGATGGTGCACTGCATGGTCCTCCTTTGATTTGTGTGTTGTTGTATTCAGATACCCATTCAAAGACAGGCAGCAAAAAGCTGGGGAACTAAGTTTCCAGCTACTCCCGGACATTCTGATGATAGATAGGACTTTTGGAAAACCCTAATAACACGATATTTTATCTTTACCTCACTCTGTGTTTCCATTCCCTCCCCTCTGGCCTTTTATAAATTTCAAAGTCACACACAGCCTTCCCGAGAATGCCCTTCCCTGCTCCAGCGTGCTGGCCCTGCACGTAGACTGGGAGGGCTCGAAATCTGGTTGTGAAAGCTCCACCTTAGTTTGTCACTAAGAGCCTTGTTTCCAGCACCTTTCGTTTTGCAGAGTGAACTCATTTTTCTTTTTTGTTTGTTAATAGTTTGATGGGCACCGCTTCCGATTTAAAAGGCTTTCAGCCCATGTTTTGTTTTTACACCAGTGAGGTTCGTTGGCCGCAGTTCTCATGGTCGGAAATGGTTGAGCCATTCATTTATAGGGTGTTCTGCAAGATTCTTCTGTGTAATAAGTAAACATTGAATTGTCTTTGCATGTTGCAGTTGGCTTTAATCCGTTTGAGTTGGACGCGTTTGGTGGTTGGGTTGTTGCGTTATGTGACCCTAAGTAATGTCGTTTTGGGCCTTTTTTTCTTCCAAGTTGAAAGGATTTGATGGAGTAGAGGAAAGGAGCAGAGGTTTGTTTCTTCTTTGACAAGGTTAAAGCCCAAGAGTAGCTCAGACAAACCCTCCCCTAAATCCTCACGCTGGATCTATGTATTGAAATATTCAAATAGAATTCATTCTCTCTCTGGAGTAAATGATTTCTTTGCTGGAATTATGGTGGCATATGGGGAAGTAAGATATATTACAATAAAACTGATATAAAACAGTTGAATTCAGAAATAGTGGCAAGAGATAATTTTAGTGCACTATGATTTAATTCAATTAAATGCAACGCTGTTAACTGCAGACTAAGAAGAATGACTTGTGCCTCTGCAGCCACACACCAGCATTATTTATTCTCTGCTGCATCTCTCTTTGCAGGAGAAATTAAAAACAAAGTGGGCACTGGATGCTTTCCTGGCACTGAAAGGCTTTATACCTCCCAGACCTCAATGGAAATTCTACCTGAGCAAGGAGAAACAGGGAGCTAAGGGGTTAGACCCATTAACACCTAGGAAGCTGGTTTTATGTAGTGTATCTTCTGTGAACATCAAGAGTGCTGGTGCAGGCTTGTGGACTGACTTTACCAGCTCTTGCCTCAAAAGAGGCTGCTGCCAGCAGGGGAAGATAACTGCTGATTTTTTTATTTTATTTTTTTGTTGTTCTTCAGAAACCAAACAGTGCATCAAAACAAACTGGTCTGTTTGAGCTGCTTGTGCCTTTCCCATTCCAGGCACTGCCCCAGGTCTCTTAAGAGAGCAATTACTGATCCTCCTCCTCCTCTAATCACCTGAGCTTGAGCTGTTCACTGCCCTGTACCTGAACCCCAGGTTCAGTTTGGGTCCCCTCACTCCCAGAAGGACATTGAGGGGCTGGAGCATGGCTAGAGAAGGGCAACAGAGCTGGGGAAGGGGCTGGAGCAGGAGTGTGATGAGGAGCGGCTGAGGGATGTGAGCTTGTTTAGCCTGGAGAAGAGGAGGCTGGGGGTAGACCTTCTGGGTTTGGCAGCTCCCTGAGAGGAGGTTGGAGCTGGGTGTAGGTCGGTCTGTTCTTCCAAGAAACAAGTGATAGGACAAGAGGAAACAGCTTCAGGTTGCATCAGGAGAGGTTCAGGTTGGACATGAGGAAGAATGTCTCCCCTGCAAGGGTTGTCAAAGGCTGGCCCAGGCTGCCCAGGGCAGTGGTGGAGTCCCCGTGGTCCCTGGAGGGGTTTCAGAGCTGTAGAGATGTGGTGCTGAGGGATGTGGGTTAGGGGTGACCTGGCAGTGCTGGGGGAATGGTTGGACGTGATGATCTGAAGGATGTCTTCCAACCAGAACAATTCTATGAGCCTGAGAGCCCAAACCTGCACAGTCTGGTCTGTGGATTCCTATCAGAGCTATTTGGCATATACGCTGAGATGGGTGACGCTGTTCTCCCTGGGTCAGACACCCCGTGTTCATGTGTGAGGACTCCCAGAATTGTAAGTAAAAGGGCTGTTTCCAGTCTCAAAGAGCCAGTTTGCACTCTAGGTCCAGGACGGGAGCTTATAGCACGTGATGAATAACTGGGAGCAGGGAACAAAGAAATGAATTTTTAATAGCCACAATTACCTTTACACCAGCTGCTTGACCACTGTCTGTCTGGAGGCAGGCTGGCAGAAGAGAGTGTCCTGTGAAATTATTCTGAAGGCAAGTCTGGGAAACGAGGGAGAAACCCAAAGGGCCGTTGTGATAACGGCCGTGATTTCAGCTGCTTCTGCTTTGGGGTGGTTCGATACCGCAGGTAATTGTCTTTGATCGGAGCCTTGTAACCACCACCTTTAATTTGTAGTGAGGAGGTGACTATCCAGCACCCAGCTAGCCAAATGAAATGTATGGCTTGATTAAGGATCTCTTTTGTCAGTAATTTGTGCCTAATGTTTTTAGCTTTCCCACGGGCTGTTATAGAAAATGGTAAATCTGGTTTAAATGAAACCTGATACTGTTAATGGTTTAATAGCAGCTGCCACAGGGTTATGGCATTTTTCAACAGATGCTTCTGTTTCATTTTAAGCCTACACTAAGTCGTGGAATATATTTACATAATTAATATAAAGTACACCTACATAATAATGACAATATTTATAGTTTTAAAAGATTTCCCTTAACTGACTTCCTCTCCCTCTTGCCGTTATCTAATCACAATATATAATTTGAAACAGGAAGGCGTATTATTAAAATAATAATTTATATTCACCTCTTCAAAAAAATGGTAGGATCCAGCACGACTATGAACATGGATCATCTCCTAACACAGTAGTTATCTCTATGGGTAAATCCCTTAGCTGCTTCAGAAAAGAGAAGGAGGAAAAACTTAGCTACACTTGAGCTGTGCTTATTGCCTTGCCTGCTCTTCAACCAGGAGTATAAAAAAGTGATGCTTGTATTTCAAAATACCAGTCAGGAATGAGCTGCACTGAGGTGTGTGCTTAAGTGCAGAAATACTGGAAGCAGTAAAAAATTGTGGTTGGTTATGAGCTGCAGAATGCCATCTGATTGAGGAAATCCTGGCTAATTTAAGCAGATTTTGAGGCTTTTAATAGCGGGTGATGAGTTTGTATGGATGTCATTTTTTGGAGGTCTTACTATGAGTTTCAAAAAGCACTGAGGGTATATCCTACAGAGTCAGAGGATACCCGTGATAAGATTGTGGCATGGGACCAGATTTCTGTGTCTTTGTCCTGCTTCCTTCTCTACTCTCTTCTCCATCACCTTGCATTGCTTCACACAGCAAACCTGACAGAAGGATTTACATAAATTCATTAGTTTCACATGTTTCTTCACCTCTGATTTTGAAGTCTTTGCCATGGGAACACAATTGCTCCCGGGCCCCAAGGCACCGGTAACCATCTTACACAGTTCCAAGCAGCTCAGAAGAAGAAGATCTCTATCTTAGGAAAAGTGTAAACAGTATTTGCCAGCCTTTGGTGTGCTGAGAGTTTACTACCTCAAAATCCTTTTTGACCCTGCCTTGAGGTTCACCTACACTGCAGGTAGAGTTTTCCTGCTTTAATTTGGAGGAGGAAGGCTATTGTGTACCAATATCCTTCCCAGAACAGGCTGGAGAAGAGTTTGTGACTCAGTGAGGAGCAAGCCTGCAAGTGATCTCACTGGGTGTTTGGATGAACTCTCCACAGTTGCTGCAAGAAGAACCCAGAGGTGAATCTCAGTGAGCCCTCTCAGGGACACCTCAGAGTCCCAATTTGCTTTGTTGTAGTTTTCTAGTGGACGTGTTTTTCCACTACTGGTAAGTAAAGACGGAAAATGAAAGTTTTCTGAAAGGCAAGGGGGATAAAAGAAATCACAAAATTGGCACAAAGAAAAAAAAAAAAGCACAGCATTTTCTGTCAGAGTGGAAAATTGTTCAAATACAGGATTTGGTGGAAAAAGGAGAGTTGTTAATTGTTTTAGCATGCAAAATTCATTCAGATATATGAAGTTTGTAGAGCTTTATATGATAAAAAGAAAGCTGCTTCCCCTGTGACATTTTTATAACTGATAAATCTCCTCTTTTCCTCCTTCGCTAGGTTCTACCACCTGGAAAAGCTGTGAAGCCAGGCATGGTCCTTCTCTTTGAGCTCTTCCTTCTTCGTGGGACCCATACTTGGATCGATCGGGAAGTGGGCTGGGGAGCTTTTCCCTTGTGTGACAACAATTTCAACACTTTGGAAGGAAAATTTAAATGTCCCTTCCTCAGAGGTCATTACGACTCCAAAGTTGACAGATTCAAAAAAATTGAGAGTTTTATTTCTCAAGACTTGGATCATTGGCTGTGCAATCTCTACTTTCAGGTTTGTATTTAAAAAAAAATTAAAAAATAAAAAATTAGACCTCTTGGTTTAGTCACTGTTTGTCAGAACAGGTTCCATTTTTTCCTTCTGGTCAGTCTTAAAATCAATACTTTCTCTCCAAAAAGCAGTTTATTAACCTACCCAGTAGGCATATAAAGAAAGTGAAAATCACATGCAGCTGCAACTTTTATGTGAAATTAGTGGATTATTTACAGCCAGATTTTAGGATTATTTCAAATATCAAAATATTATTTAGGGTGATAATTGGATGAAACCATTGGACTAGAAGTTGAAATTCTGAATTTCACTCTACCACCAGTACCTGTTAATTTAGTCCACAGTTCTGTTGAATCTTAGAGGTGCTTTCACATGGCTACAAAATCAAATGTTCTTTATGATGTTGCATTTGTATGGCTGGGATCCCCAGTGGGAAAGCAAGGCTCTGTTGTGATAGGAACCTTGCTTTTTGAATAGTTTTCGGATGTTTTGGAACTAGATGATCTTTAATGGCCCTTCTAACCCAAACCACTGATGGTTCAGGTATGCCTATGGTGAAAAGTGGCCTGGATTAAGAACTGCTCTTCTGTGGAAGCTTTGCTTCTGGATGTGCAAATTATAAGGGTGTTATTGTAACTGAGACACGTTCCTCATTCAGAATCTTAACAAGACCTCAAACATACACCTCTTTTATAGTCATGTCTGTCTTGGGAAAAAACCAACCTCTTAGCAAAAGAGATGAATTCTGAAAGCATCTTTATTTTACCATGTGAGTTTACTTAATAGAATGTGTAGTTATTTCTTTTCTTGTAGTGATGGTTTTCTTTTTTGGGAATAAAAGTAGGTGAAAATAACTTCAAAATCATATAGAGATATAAGAACTTCTATCAAAAATGCACCTAAAATACACTAGGAAAGAGAATGGTGGAAAAAACCCATTATGGTAAAAAAGCCCCAAACAACAGAAGAGTCAAAATTGGTTGATATGGTGGTGGGGGAAGAGCCTAAAGCTGCAAAATTAGTCTTTCAACTCAGTGTATAAGCCAGGGTGATTTAATAATCCAGGGAATGTATATTTTCCCAACTGATTCTAAATTTGGATTGTGAGTCACCTCCATTTACTGGGATGTCTGCTTTGGTCTGTAAGCGTGGGTAAGATGTACATGGGAAAAAGATAGGAGAGAGAAAACTGTAGTAAACAGAGCACAGAGAAACAAGAACTTCCTAAAATCTTTATAGCAGCATCTTGGACTTCTGGGATTCATAAATAGTGTACAAAGAAGTATATTCTGGCTTTGTGGGATACTGAATTAAGCTTAAGCTCGTGGTTTTTTGTTGTTGTTGTATTTGTTTTTATTTTTTTCCCCTTAATAGATCATTAAACTACCACAGGATTCAGATAAGCAAAATAAGTGTGATATGCACCTTCATCTCCCACCTGAACTTCTCATGTGTTCAAGCATTACTGGGAAGAATGGTGTCTCTGAGAAGGTTGAACAGCCTGGATCACAAGGTGATATTAACTTACTTGCTCGTATCCAGGCTTTCACTGGAGCATCCCATAGTTTCATTCTAGTGTTGGCTAGTCATTATTATTCTTGTTAAGCTAGATTTTCCTCATTCAGATACTGGTCCACCATGTGTCATAGCAGGGAATACTGTGATTCTTTTTATTAATATTGCTTAACTTTGTTTTCAGTGGTGAGCAATTTAAACCAGCCTCGTTGCTGAGGATGAAATTTCCCATTGCTGGCCTCTGCTTGAGGCTGAAGAATGCTTGGAAAGTTGCAACCATAACAGTTCAACTGCTTGTGACACTAAGCTTACAGGAAGAAATAAAAAAGAAAAAGTGCTTTTTTTTAGTCTGATTATTTCTAGAATAACTCTAGCACCTCCCTGGGCTAGAACAGGGGCTTCAAATTTGGCAGGGAGATAGTTCTGGCATCAGAGGCTTATCAGCCTTATGCTGCTCCTTTGAAATGCCATTAAGATTCTATCAAGTGGTAACCCATAAGAAAGACAATTACCATTTGCTTATGTGCTGCAGACCTCCCCAGAAGCTTTTTGGTTTTTTTTATAAATCGGTGAATGTTACTTTTAGACTGAGCATCCTTCCTGGCCTCTGAGAGTCTCCTGCTTGGGCTACATGGAAAACATAATTGACCCTATTGCAGTGAACTCAGAAATTGCTCCTTTTCTGTTAGAAATCCAGGAATGAGAAGAATGGCAGGACACTGCCATTGGTTTTTCTTTTTCAGGCTGTGGGTTCTGAGTGCCATGGACAAAAAGAATTCTTTTTTTGGTGTATAGGCAGTTCAATATTCCCTCTTGTTTAATGAACCGAAGGATGCAGCCAACTCACAGCTTGTAGTGGCCGTGCAAATACTATGTGCAGATATGAAATAGAGATTTAGTTCTTCAGTACAGAGGTTCCTCAGGCGTTGGAGAACAGCAGCAATGATGCACAGTAGGATACATGGGAGGAGAAAGAGGAAGGTATTGCAGGGAAAGAAAGGGAGCAGGTAAGCAATAATCTTTTAGCATGGTAAATGGGCAGCTCAGGTTGGAAGTGTAACATGAAAAGAGGAAGGAGTAAGATCCTTTTTGTTGCCATACATCTTCTACATACCTGCTAAGATGCAACACAAAACCATGACTAGCAGGTCCAAAAGTTGGAGTTGCAGCCAATTTTTCTCATCAGTGAAGTGTTATGGACAAGCTCTTAGTAAATCAAACTTGTCCTTAACGTGGTTTGGTCCTGCCATCAGTGAAACATGCACATACACAGAGAGGCTGCAACTAAATCAGTCACACTCCTGGAAACACACAGAAAAAACACCTGATGCTCAGTTTGAGAAGTCCAGGAAGATGTATTTGTAAGAACTGAGGGCAAGCATTAGTGCGCGTCTTCTTTTGCGTGCAGACCTCTGAAACAGGCTGATGATGGAAGATCTGCAATTCCCATGCCAAAGAGATTCGCACTAACAAAACTTCTAGGAGTAATTTTTGATATTGTTTATATTTATTTTTCTTGGAGCCTTCTTTAAAGATATTATTAGCTGCTAATATCCCTCATGGGTTTGTTTTTTAATGTATCTGTGCAGTGCTACAGTAGGCTGTTTCTGCTGGTGATATGTTGCTAAGAGATTTAATAATGGGTAAACAAACACAACATGTGGTAATCCATTTCAAATTAAAAGTTTATTAAACGCTAGCTTGATGACTTTCTGGCTATTTACAATTAAAGGAGCAAACCTTAGGGAACTGGAGATCACGTGGTGAAAAATCACGACTTCAACATTTCCAACAGAAAAATGTGTTTATGATCTGTGGCAAGCTGTCGTGCATTGATATGCTCTGTAAATACTATATTATATCTGTTAAACCACCAAAAGCCAGGGGAGGGGGTGGGGGGAAGGGTTCTGTTAAAGTGACTTTAAGGTTGAGACGCAAAGCAGAGAAAGCAAGAGCAGCCTAAATGAAGACTGGTGCTCTGCAACTTGCTCTGCTGCAGTAGTCTAAATAGTGAGTGATCTTACATATCCATACTATATGGGGTGCTGCAACATATAAGCAAAATAGAGCAGGTTAGGAGCTGGTGTTTTAACCTTCACTTCAAATTTGTCTTGGTTTTGGAAGTTTAAGACCAAACCTTCACGTTCTTTCCATTAACTCCAGGCTACGTTATTCTTTTACATCACAGCTCTGTGCTGGGTATGGCTCTTCCCTGCCACACAGGATCTGTCTCCCGGACAGATATAACACAGGGGAATGCAACTTAATACCTCTAGTTCTGCCTCCTTTGTAGCTCACAGATGCACATGGTCAGATCTAGTGTGCCTCTTTAGTCCAAACCATATCTTCTCTCCCTTCTTTTGGGGTGGTGTTCCCCGAGCAGCTCGTGAAGACAGCTTCTGCCTTCGTGACCATCCTCTGCTTCGTTTTAAGAAAAGCCTCTGTTGTTGATCTGTTGCCCCATTAAGGGATCAACAGTCTCTGCCAATAAATAAATGACAGTTTCGCTGTGGAAATCATTAACTGTTGTTGTGTTGGGAGGTGGTAACGACTCTAATAGAAGTGGCATAGGTAGGAAAACTGTGATGCAACTATGAGAACGATTGCCTTGATAGACTTAGATCCAAAGTAACCCTGTATTCTAATGGTGTGAAAACTTCAGAAATGTGACTCTCCATATAAAACAGTAGATGTGCAACTCCCTCATGAGAGCACTGTTCCTCACTCTGAGATTCACAGCAAGATCGTATTTTCACTTTAGTTTCCATAGAAGTGGGGATTCACATGTGCAACGTGTCAGTGTAACTCAGCCTTTTCTTGGAAGTGGCAGCTCTTTCATCCCCAAAAAAGTAGCTGGACAGTGCTCATCTATTTGTTCTCCAGTTCAGATACTTCTAGGTCAGACTCTGGCTCATTTGGGAAGTGTTGCTCTTGCACTTGTTGGGAACTCTGTCAAATTCTTGCTCATCTCTCCGTGCTGTTTTTCTGACGTGACGTGCAAAACACCTATTTGCATCCATCAGAAATGGTGATCTAATAAAAGAGACAAGTAGCAAACCAGAGATAATCCTCTGTAGTTCATAGAACCAAAGGAAAACTTTTCTCATTCTAGTGGCTTTCACCTTAAATATTGGCCAGCTTAAAGTCCTGAGGTGATGGTTAGCACTGCTCTCAGCATCTAATGATGTGCACTCAAGACTTAGGGTTCTTACAAGGGAGAAGGTGAAAGAGTGGCTGAGGAGGACGAAGATACTGAAACCATAGTTTTTTAAATGATCTTTTTTAGTACTGTGTTATGTGCAGGTTTTGGTCAGAGCAGAAATCATAGAATTAGAATTATCATAGAATTACTATGGTTGGAAGGGACTTCTAGGATCATCAAGTCCATCAAATCCCCTACAAGGTTTGTTGTCTATCAGCAGCACACGTGGCTCATGTGCCCCGTGCATCAACCAGAAGAAAAATTAGAGCAGCTGGAATTTTTTTCAGTTGCCAAACTATGAGCTCGTAACAGCAGTGCATATCAGGTGTACAATTTTTATCTGCTTACAGTAGAGTTGAGAGCAATTTTCGGTCTGTCTTC
This sequence comes from Actenoides hombroni, assembly GCA_024336885.1. NCBI lineage: Eukaryota > Metazoa > Chordata > Aves > Coraciiformes > Alcedinidae > Actenoides > Actenoides hombroni. Next base: position 4,047,362 of record WUAM01000162.1, read on the forward strand.
CATCTGCCTGCCTGGCTGTTAAAGCTAAGGTTGGTTTGTAGCATTTGGCTTTGGCAGTCCTTGAAACTCGCCCGAGTTGTAAAGCTTTAAACAGTTGCACAGGTCTTTAATTGTAAATGAGTTTTGACAAGACCGCTCGGCGAAAGCCTGGCTCGTCCCGTCGCGATGCCGGCCGACAGCCCCTCGCTGCTGCTGGAGCGAGGAAACATGTGGAAGGAATTGTTCTTTTACATTTCACAGCTTGTCATTTCCTCTGCAGGGCAACCTCTGACCTCCCCGAAAGATCCTGACACCCATAAGGGAAGTATTCCCACTGTTGTAAAGGAAGTGGGAAACCAGTTTAATGCCGCGCGAGGAGGAGAAGCGTGTGTGTCAGAAGAAGCTGGGAGGAAAAGAGAAGAGCTTAAAGTGTTTCCAGCAGGTTAGGACTTTTATTGACTGGTTGGTTGGTTCTTTTTGGTGTTTGTTTCCCCCCCACCCCACCCACACACAAACACCTCTGTTTTCTGTTAGCTTCCCACTCCTTTGCAGCTTTCTCACTACACGACCTGCCTCCTAGCTTCCCGCTTC